>JAOYRR010000030.1:0-579538 GCA_038994665.1 Podotricha telesiphe | reverse complement strand
ATCGTTAGTTAAATACATGTATGACAATATTTAAATGTAAATAAATACTCTGTATAAAAATACAATCCGATCAAATTAAAACCTTGCTTTTCTATATATGACTATCATGAAGCCCTACATACGTTAAGCGCATTAGTGTATAACATATTTTTGTATTACATTTACTATATTACGTAATAAAGTAACTGATCACGAGTTAATGCAATCTAAATGTAAGCTATTAACATATAATATTGGGAGTAATGCACGGGCAATTTTTTGATGAATACATCTTATATAAAATTATGTGTGAAAAGAGTCCGTTCATCACATTTGGCCTGAATTACTTTGCTTATTGGGTAGCGGAACTCACCGGCCGCATTTTGTCTTAGCAAGTGGGGAAATTAAAATAAATTGAATATATTCGTCCCCCGAATGAGAATCAAACTCACAACAACTAATCATGTTTAAACACACGCCATCACGGCTCTTAAATACAGGTGGAAAGTAGAGTGTGTTGACCAGGTTCTTTCGTATTACTCTGCTGTACTGGAAAAAGCATGAAGCTGAAAAATATTGATGATATGTTGAAGCAGACAGAATCTTGGGATGAGTCTAAATATGAATATCAGTAATTTTAAATCTTATTAGTAAATTAAAAAATTACCTATATGGTTTTTTTTTAAATTTCTATGTGCAACACACTCTCATTATAATGTCTCGAAATTTACAGATGATGGAAAATGTCTGAACATAAAACAAAATAAATGCGAAGTTTTTTATTATATTACGTTTACAAATAGCTTAACACAAAATGTTATAAATTATAATAATTATTATAGGGAGTTGCGTGTGCTCACTGACCGGAGTGTTAGTTTTCTTTATGAACTAATTATTAATTACACGGCCATTAACGATATGCAATCTAAAACAACAATATTATTAATTATTGCTTTTATGACGTTATGTTCGTAGTAAATGTGTTGAAGAATTTTATGACATGTTAATTTAATCACCTCGTCTTATCAGCTGCCAAGATTAAATAGCGAAGCCATATTTTTTAGCGAATGTAGCAATAGTTCAACAATCATTTATTATTAGTGAGTTATTGTAAATACTTTTTCTACAGTATTACTTTAATAAAACGTACAAATATTTGACTTCTCTTGAAAACCGTCCAGGACGCTTTGACCGCTAAGCATATCCTAACTATATCTTTTAAATTTATAGGAAGTTGACATTATAGTGACGCAGTGGATGATTGTAGGTTGGACCACCACTACGGGAAATGATGTTTAATTTCATTAAATTATTTTAATTTACTTGACTAACAATGTTTTAAATTTGGGCGGAAAGTGGAGAGTAGAGTCACACTAGGTTCTGCTGTACAGCAGGCACAGCGAACTGTATACAAATAAGGTACATTAAGTTAAAAAAAGTCAGTAACTGCTTGACACATTAAATGGTTTAATCCTGAGGTAAACCAACCCTAATAGCGTGCCTAGTATTCAAGCGATTTTGACGTTTGTAGTATCAATTACTAGAAAATTAAAGAGGTATAGTTTCAGGTTGATGAGGAACTGTCCGCAGTAATAAAAGATGTAACGTTCAGTTGTCAGCGTATCGAATGAGGGATGAATAATACTTAGGTACTTATAATGATCAATGCGGTAAAATTTTTCACACATTCCTCTAAGGCGATGCGGCGAGTCGAGGGGCTCCGCTTCCGCCCCCGCGCCGGCGGGAAGCGCTCGCGCGTGAAATTATTATCATATAATACCCTGGCTTTGAGCGCACTGCGATTATTCAAATGCTCAGAGCCCCACGCCGTCGTGCTCGGCTTACAGCCAGCTTCGCGTAGACATTCTTGAATATTTCGCACTATGCCTTCTACTAAAATTTGTCAAATATATTCACGTATAATGCGCGAGTCTCGTCTCTCTAGATAAGCAAATGACAGAAAATGTTATTTAAATTCAAAGTGCCAATATTCCTGGGCGAACACCTTCATAATGTGGCGGGACAATGGGGGAGGCGTGAGTTATCCCAGCAGATAAGACAATGTAGTGTCTCTAAATAACAAATTAGTGATGCATATGTAATGGTTAATATATGATTTTAAATAAATGCAAAGTTACTGCTTTCTAGAAACTCCTGCTTAACTAATATCAAACTTTTTAACAATATCTAATTTATTCAGTAAAATGAGAGAGATTTACCGCTACCGGTACGTTAATATTCTGCTCATTATTTTGGCTAAATAATATAGTTTAAATTTCAAGCAGATCTCCGTATATTACACACAGAGTCTAATTAAAGTGGAAATTTAATTATAAATAATGTTGAACTTAAATAAACTTGTTAAAGTTGACCCACCCTCGTGACTCGGTCTAAACTTGGCAAGTGTAAGGTTTCAAGACGTACAGCAAGCGTTATCTACAAGCGTATTTTGCTTTGGAATCTTTATGAGTTTCAAATGAGATCCGTCACGCGACGTTAACTCGGTATTGAAGTGATAAAGTGGTCGCTAATCTGTCCTATTTGGGTCACACTTAGTACATTTTATTAATCACAAAGCTTACAAATTACACCATACTTCCTGCGAGTTGACACCGCTCAGTATATGATAATTTTATCGTTGCCTCGGTTGGACAATTTGGATACCGTGACAATCTTTCTAAGGGTTGTATACACTTAAATTGTATATTTTGGTCGCTAAGTAGCCCTTTGTTGTATTCAAATTATAATAGAATTCTTTTTTACTATCGGTATGCATGAATAGCACCTTCCAAAGATTTTCTACGTTGTTAATAGAAACACAACAGTCGTTCAAATATGTAAACATTTTTTACTAAAACATAAATGCCGCAGTCTTACTAAAACTAATAAAATGTACTAAGCAAATACTTTAAGTAGTAATTAATATAGATATATAGATATTTGCTTTTACCAATTGCAATTAATATGTATTTAAAATCCTAATCTTTAATAAGGACACCTTCGTACGACCTTTGTTCGACATTATGTAGTGCATTTATTATTCTTATCGACAACGTTTTGTTTCCTGTATTTATGCTCGATTTTATACATTTAATCGCAAAATTTACACTTTGAACGTGGGGTTCTCGACATGACGCTTTATGCAAAGCAGGTGCTACCTGATACGAAGACCGATCTCTATTATTCAAAAGGTTGTAAGTATTCTGAAGCAGTTGCGCAAATTTCGTTCCAATATTTTATTGTAACTACAATAATACTAAACTAAACTACAATACAATTTCTAAATGTACATAACTATTAAACACAAACATTTGAAAGTATACATTATATTTTAGAAATGTTAGTATACATATTTATTTGAAGACAATCAAATCACCATTTCCACTGGTTTGCAAAGTTTGCTTAAAAAATATATTTATAATTCATTTATATATGAGTGGAAAAATACCGTAACAGTGGTTTGGTGGAATACCACCAACTCTTTTATTTGCTTCATCATCTTCTTCAGAGAGAAGAAAAGTGTTTTTTTCTATTTAATAAAATAGACATTTATTGCAGGTCATTTACTGGTAAGTTTAATTAAAGCTCATTATAACTGGTACTGTCATCTTAGTATTGGGAACACAAACATTCTAGTGACGACCAAAGGTTTTTTCTTGACTGACAATTACAAACTTTTAATTAAATTTTAATTAGATTTAATTCTAATCTGTGTAAAAGTTAAAAAATGGGCTGACTTCGTTCAGAGTATATGGCTTTCCTATTTTTCACTATTACGGAAACCTCATAGTTATATTAATGTTACGAAATTGTATATAAGATATTGTTGATAGGTACATAGATATCAGTACTTATTATTATTTGAAGATAAAATGAAGTTCGCCCGCTTTGGGCAATTTATTGGGGTAAGTTATGGACGGCGCGCGGGCTGGAGCGGCTAATTTATTCGCCGTGCACATAAATTACTTGATTATGAATTCAACTCGGCTGAATTATTCGTTTGTTGTTGTAGACAGCGCTTTTGTGTAACAAAACAAAGATATTTGATTTTATCCACTCTGTCTTCCCAGGACCATTAAGGAGTCTCTAATAAATTTCAACTGACTTATCCAGTTTATAGTCATAATATAAAATATTTTTCTTTACTCAGAATTTGATGTTTCTTATTGCTTGTATTTTACTCTTTTAATTGAAAAACTGAAAACGCTAAAGAACGCAAAGTAATGTAATAAAAAGCAATAGTACCCTGCGGGTTATATGGAACACTGATGGTAACGTCAAGTCGTTTTCCAAGCGGCGCTAACGTGCCGCAAGTCGCTGCAGCGGTGAATAATCGCGGATACCCATAAAAGATGTAATTTCAGATAAGCCCAAACAGACGCGAACCGCCCCTTCCCCCCGTCTCCCTCTCACCCTCGCTGCCTACTTTCTAATGACTAATTATTATGCTTGCTGTGCGTTGCGAGCTTTAACGTCAGCCGGCCTATACCCATACCTACTACGCCTGCTCTTGCCTCGACTTTGCGGTAGGTCATCAATCTACACAACGTAACATGACTGGTTTTCTTTATGGCTTATACTCTTCAGGGTTTTGCGTGTTAAATAAAAATTTGTAATTTAACTGTGTGTGTATACATAAAATAATTAATGCAAATTACTTCCAATATTACACAGTTAAATTACCTATTTCAAAGTTAAATTTAAACTGATAACAGTAATGTATTAAATTGAGAATGGTATTACCAATGACATTCTTAAATAAAGAAAATGTACGTAGGTACACCCGCAGTGTTATTTCCTTGTCGTTATCGTTGAAAACATTAATCATTGCTGTCACATACTACTTATGTATTCGATATTACAACGAATTCACCAATAATGTCTTTCAAACCATGTTTGTCCTAACAAAATTAAGTTTACATTTTGAACTCAAAGAATAAGCCAAATGTAATTTTTGCGCATTCCCTACTTAAAAAGAAATTATTTTGATCACGCTGCTATTTGAATATACTGAGCTTACAATATTATCTGCAATTATTTTTTATTGTATGGTCACATGAAGAAGCTACATTAGCAACCGGCGCCGCCGATGCTCCGATAGAGGGCGCCAGCGCGGTCGCCGATGGGTGATACTACGCATTACCATACTGTTCGCACCGCTCTCATTATCTGTGATTAACTATTTAACTTGCGATCGTTTTTGTTTGTTCTCTAAAATTACGTTGCTAAATGTAATGTATTAATTAATATTAGCTTAAATAATTGTAATTATAACAAACTAAAATAAATGAATATAAAGTCAATGACAATATGAGAAATAATTAGGTATTAAATGATTTCATATAATTCACCATCATGTTTTAAATTGTAATTTTTATACAAATATTAGTTAATGCCTTCGTAGCGCAGTGGGTCATCGCCTGATTGTAAGCGCGATGGTTGTGGCTTTGATCCCTACTCGGGGGAATGATTATATTTAAATAGTTTTCATTGCCTTGCTCTGGTAAATCCACACGCTATGAAAGCGGATAAGTATCATAACAATAATAAGCGTGAATAAAGCGTGAAGTTATCAAAAAATAATATTAGTTAAAAGTTTTTAGAGCATAATATTTAATATAGTCTAAGCAGGCTCTATATTGCATTGTTATTGAAGATAATGTTCATCCCGGGGAACGGGTAATTCATCCGAAATGTACAAATAGTCTGAACACTAACGGCACCAACATATTGGCATATGTTCGTGACTAGTTTACGAGTGCTAGGACATTGCATATTAATTGGTGTTGCTATCGAGCTTCGCATCGAACGACCTAGCTTCCAATACATACATACAAGTAGCACACCCTGTATACTAAAATATACAAACTCAAATATCAGAAGTTTATGCACTTTAATGTTTGAAAAACATACCTTTTAAGAAAAATAGTCTCCAAATATTAGATCCTTTATTTCTCTAAAATAACTTTAAAAAGTATTGATAACAAACAGATTATGATAACAAATGTTTAAAACATATCATGGCTTAGCTAGACGGATATTATTTTTACAAAATGTTATGAGGTCATCGTGGCGCTATAGGATATCTGAGGTCTGACTGTAGTAGTGAATTCGAATCACACTCGGAATGAGTATATTTAAATGATATTCATGTTTTCGCTCAACACTAAATGTTTTGAATTCTTACGGATTCTGGACAGTGGAAAATAGTATTTCGAGAGTAAAACTGAAAAAAAATATTTATAAAAACCTATGAAATAAAGACGTCATACAATTAATACTGAAAATTAATTGAATTTGGTTAAATTTATCATTAATGTTTTATATAAAATACTATTGTATAAAATGTTACCACTTGCGACGAGGTTAATATTTTCATCGGCTTCTCTGATATAACTAAATGGTGCATTAAAATCAATTCGCAATACTAACAATATGTAATAAACATACACTGTAAATATTTTACATAAATCTTTACCTAATATATAAAAATCTTTATTATAAATTTAATATTAGTTAATTTTAAACAAGCCGATAATTTCTAACACGATTGTCCTAAATAAATTTCGTCCAAAGAATTGTTTTATAGTTTAACAATTTACGTTGTGTCCACTTAGTACTAAGGTCATTACGTATACTCGCAACCCCCTGACGGTAGACTGAGCGCATTCTAATATGCAAATGTATTTAAATGCTGAGCCCTCTTCATTACGCTCGTATCGATCTTAGATATACAATTTGTAACATGATAGGTACCCAAAGCCCAACAAATCTGATGCTACTAACAACTACCTACTGTTCGCAAGTCTTAGATAGTTTTAATTATGTAAGCTTTGTGGCTTATAATTGTTTCCTAATAAAAAATTGGTTGAGTATTTTTTTATTATAGCGTTTTCAGAAAATACGTTGTGAAGATATTTATATTTATAAAAGTTCAATAATTCTATACTTTCATTTCCAATTAAACATTAACAATTTTAAATTTATACCAATGCGCCATTAACTGAATTAAGTAAAATGAATAAAACTACTACAGTAAAGCAAAACAAATTCTCAGCTACCTGTTTTATAACCGAGCAGAATCGACTCTTTAGTGATCGTCAGTATTCTGCAAACTAACTAGCTGCGGGCCTCAATCAGATTAATCTTAAATATTTATTGCACATAGTCTATTGGTAGACTGAGTTGTACTAAAATTAGTATGACGATGAGTACACAGAAGGTGAAGAAAACGGTAAGTACCCAACGGACGTGGGTGGGCTGCATGGACTGATTAACTACTTAATGAATATTGATTTTCTAGCTTTCTCATACACACATTTCTCATACTGTACTTTGTTTTCTAAAATTAACTTCTATATATACCTTTCTATTGGGTTATAATCTGTTTAAAAGTTATGATCGCATATTGATTATTAAAATTTGGATACATTCATGTATTGTTAGGTAATCACGATATATATACGGATATAGCAACTTTACGCTTTATCTATGCATAGGTAAGCAAGGTAGAGAGAAAATAATGTCGAGACACTCCGTTCTCTGCTTTCCGACTGAATTCTAAACATTACAAGTAGCGTGGCAGAACTCTCAATGCACATATATCTATTTTATGGTATATGTTACCTTATAAGTAAATGACTTTTTAATTAGAAATAATAATTTCCATATAGACATATTACTGGTACCTTAGTCTAGAAACGAAATTTGTCTAGTTCATGGAAGTTATGAAACTAATACGGTCTTCCCCTTCCGTATCGAGGAATCGATTAGTTCCCGGCTAATCCGTAACCTACAGCGAAGCAAAAAGGAACACAAATAACTACTCCACCTGTCGAATCTGATAAAAGTGTTTTATTTGAATTTCTTTGGCTCGCGATTCAAAAACAAGCAGAGAGTCGGATTTGTGTCTTATTAAAATAAATTTATAGGTGGGGCATAGAGCCTGATTGACCTCGGTCACTGCAAGGATAACAGGCAACGCATGCAAATATGAATCGAAGTCGGCAGATAAATAAACCGTCTCCTACTGCTGTACAACAAGGGACTAATGGATATGTTTTGCTGACGAGACCGAGACATATATACGAATATGTAGATCTCAATAAATTGCTTTTAATATTATATATACGTGAAATTCTCATGTTGGTACTTGGAACTCAACGCGATTGTGTTAATAGATAATATGGTAATAGTTTAGTAAACCTAAGAGGACGGTCAATAGTTAAATATGGTTCCACATGTTTTATCGGTACTGTATTAAAAGAACAATGCACTTTAAATAAAATAGGCATTAATTTTGTGCTCTGAACAAAATGCGTTGCAAGGTGCGCTTACGCACGTGCCCCTAGCCCGGGGCTACTCTACATTTATAAGTTTCGAATTTAAATTTGTGTCATACTCTTAGATTACATCCTTACAAATTGTATTAAAATTAGACTTTAATACCTCCACCTAAGGAAGATAATAAAAAAATGATATTTAAAATAATATCACCTCGGGGTTAACGATTACCAGTGAACGCGAGCACCACAGATGGTGGGATAAACCGACGTTTGTTTCCGCAGTGATATCTGAATTAAACGATGTAAAAGCGTTGGAAAGGTGTTCATTACCATGATTTATGCAAGATAATTTTTTGTGGCCTTTGTTTCACTAACTAATTTTATACAGAAATAAAATATAATGAATTGTTAGGGTAAAGTCATGTGAGGTAACCGATATGATTAGGAATTTAAAAGATGAGACAGAGAAAAGTATTGAAAGGCGGTGAATCGTAAGGCGTAGCATCCGCGGTCGCGAAGGCGCCGTCCATCTCGCGGCGCTCTCGCTCACTGAGTACATTCCCGTGTAAGTTTTTACACCTATTATTTTATGTGTCGGCGAGTAAAGTTCGGTACGTGAGTTATAAACTCGCTCGCGCCTCTCTCGCCCCTACTTTATAGGTATTAACGACTTGTCCGAGAGTTTTCTTATAAATAAATTTGAAGGGTAACAAGGCTCGCTTTTGTCGGATTAGTAGAGTGGATCTTGTTTCACTTTGTTGCAGAGCCTCTCCTATTTTTTATAAGGCTGAAATTAATGTTGAGCAAACTTTTTACACAACTAATTTTATTGCACAATATACAGTATATATATCGTTTAACTTTACTAATATTTGACACATATAGGTAGGCACCTATAAGCTAATAAGTTGACAATAAAAAACGTATTTTAAAAAGCTGACATGAAACGTCTCCAATATTTTAACTGAGAGTCCCTCTCCGCCTGATATATTATAAATTTATTATTTTTCTACATACACTTCTACTGGATTTTGCTAAACACAAAAAAACACCTGAAAATCAGAGAATCACGTGACGTTAAGTCATAACAACTGAAGCATATCATAAAAAAGGACATATGAGAGTTAAGAGCTCTACCTTTGAAAGACCAGAGTAGTAAAGTAAATAGTAAATGCAACGGTAGTGGAGTCGCGAAGACGTGCCGCCCGCGCCGCGGTCGTTCGCAAGGAGCGAAAAATAACTTTATGTCTTCTAGTATCACAATATAAGCAGTAAATTGAGGACGAAGTTATGAACATTTCTAAAGGAGTAGCGTGAATTTATTAAAACCGTGTGTTTTGTTACTACAAAAGTAAATTTATGAGTGCACTCTCGAGGTTTCAAATATCTCTAATGGAGCAAGAGTGAGCCATTTCACATCTTCATCTTCCCCCACAATATGTACATTATAATGTGCCCAAAATAGCCTTACATAAAAATAAAACAATGTGAAACCACTTAAAGCAAATAAAATACACGTCCACTTCAACTCGGTAAAATAAATTTATTAATAACAGAGACAATGAATGTCTGAAACAAGCGGTTCGCTTTTTGTATTTTTAATTGTCGTCCGGACGGCAGCAAAGACGCATTAGAAGAACGAAAATAAACTTTGGATCATATTCGACACGCGCTGTGCTCCCAGCTCCCCATCACCAGCGTTGCTTCCCGCCTTATTGGCTTATTACCCACCTTTATACTATACCTTGCACTACTTCGCGTAGCTTAGTAAAGGTCATATCCAATAAAATTGCCTCGCACCTAAAGTTATTACTCTGACTCATTATAAACCTTTTAAGAAATAATTATTTAATTGTAATTCCACAATGTGTCGCCAACTTATAGTGGAGAGTGCAGTTCTTAGATGATATCTTTGCCGTAATTAAAAATCTTGTCGTGACATTCAGAGCCCCGTCCCACCTCCGCACTCTTATGCCTCCTTCAATATTGTTGGCGATTGAATCGCAATTAAATGTAACGAATCAAACTACACTTTATTAAAGAGGTCTGATAGCTCAAAATAGAGGGTATATACGTCGCTCGACAGAATCGAACGCACTCCCATCGAAATGCCAACCATTTTATTTATTCGCCTTAATTATGTATCTTGTCTTAATTTACGATTGGATCATACGATAATCAGCGACATAATTTATTATCGATGCTCAAGTATCCCATACATTTCCATAATAAGATTTAGAATTACTGGGAATGATGTCGAGCCGAGTGTAATGATTGAAAGCATTATCGACGTTTATGTGTATCCCGCAATTAAGTAAATCCGCGGATAGCGGCACGAGGCAAGGCGTCCCGCGGATCACAGGCCGCGATGCGACGCGGAGCGCGGCTTCCGATAGCGTCATCGCGTTTAATTTCGTTATGTGTCGCAGGCATGACGGTCGACGTCGTGATACGGCCGCCGTCCACAGATAGCCCTAATGAAAGTAATGGAGGTTTATTAACGATATATCGATGAGTCTTTTTGTACATACAAATTCATTTGCATATAGTAATAGATTGGGAACCAATGCAAAACGTGCCAGGAGAACAAAGAAAGCCACATTTGCTAATTACCGACGGTTTTGCTCTTGTCGTGCACACAGACGCCGGATCGTGAGCTCCCAAGATATGACGATAACACATTCATAAATAATTAGAGCGAAATTTTCTCATTTGTAAGACGGTAGTCATGATATTTGGTAGCAGAGTCCTCTGTTCTGAGAATGTTCAGATCTAGATAACTGCCATACGACACGCCTGTCCTCCTCTTATTTTGCGACGTATCGAGATGTGTTAAGTATAATAATATCATATATTAATAGATTCTATTCGACCGTTTAATATTTTACCGAAGTTAATATTAATATAACATCTTATATATGAAACTTAGCAAGCACCTATTATAAAAAGGTTTTAATTAGTACTAAGTACTTGCTGTTTATTACTATAACCTTAGAATGTGTCATCAATCCCTATAAATTTACAAAATTAATAATGTATCAATATCAATATAAAAAACAGGACGACAAGTACGATACTGCCATGAACTATGAACAGATTGTGGTTTCAGTCACGCTCTGGGCCTCAATGCGGCTCACATTCCGCTTCCGCCTGATCCACGAACAATCGATATTGTTACCTTGAAAAAACGATGAATTGATAATAACCTGTGAATCTACAAAATTTATAAAATATATTTTTTGAATCACCTTTTTTGTATAAGCATTAGTACAATAGATGACACGCATAAGTAGCTCCGAAATAACTAAAGCTGTTTAATTAAAATTTCAATTCTACTATAAGCATTTGTGACGTATCAATAATCATGCAAAAGATAAATGATTAAAGTTAATTGGATGAAATCAGCCGACTCCATGGTTTTTGCCGTGTCACCGTTGGTAGATTAGAGTTCTTCGAGCGAAACCAATCGCAAAGGGTATTATCGTCTCGAGATATTGAATCAATTATTGTATTTTCTTGTAATTAATGAAATATAGTCGTTACTCATGCTGTAATTTTTAAGTGAATACTAGATCCAGCCAACATGTTTTATATGATACAAATTGTATTAATATTTTTAGCAAACCGTATGTTATCTTGACCCAAAAGTAAAGAACACATTTTTTATGTAATATTATTTCTTGTAATTGGATATATATAATATCCAATTTTTTCGAGTTGAGTGGCGCCGCCGCAACTCGACGCCGCACTCACTTTGTGTGTGAGAATCGATCCCACGACCAATCGTACTTCGTCCGCAATTAGTAGCCTGGCAAATATATTGTCTATATTATTTTTAATTACAATGTATCACTATTTTCCGCCTGTCTTCAATGGTTACTTTTATCGTGCATTAATAATAAATATACGATTATAATACCTCTTATAAATTATTACTAATTTATTCATTTACTACATTTTCAATGTCACTGTTTAAATATATTAAGTAGTTGCGCGATTGTGCTATACGTAAAATGTTATTTTCATAATACGTTTTGATTTCCTCAATCTAGAGAAATCAACTTTGTCCATAGCAATGACAAAAACAATGTTCTTACAAAAACAAACAATTTCAAGCGCATAAATTAAAATTTCCGCTCGACGAAGGTGGTGGTAAATCAAGCATAAATATTATAAGGGAACAAACGTAAATCCTAAAGAAATATATTTTCAAAAATATTTTTCTGTCTATCTATAAGTATACTTCTTTTTTATTTACAGACTTATATAACGTAATACAACACATGACTAGTCATATCCATAATAGTTGTCATAGAAGTCCTAATACGTTTACAATATATCAGCTAAGTCAGCTATAAAGATCTACATTTCATCCCCCCCTTGTTTGTTTTTGCAATATCGATATTAAAAAGGGTAATAATTTATCCTTAATGTATGTCATTTATCGTTTTAGATTTGAATAAAACTGAATGCTTAGTAATATTTGTTAAAAAAAGGTATGTTAAGAACTTTTTTATAATTTTATGCGAGCGATGCGATATTTTTGAAACAATTTAAGTATCTTGCCTTATTGTAATGTAGATGTATATAGAGACATATCACCAACCTCGACGTAATCGTAATATAATAGTATTTTACTAACAATAGAAAATTTAAACAGTAATTGTTGTTTTACAAAATTACATTAAAGAAAACCGTTTTTTTAATATAATGCTAATTAACTATAGAAGTAAAAATTAAGAAATCGATAAAGTAGTCTAAATACGATGCACTACACCATCAATTACTTTATATCACGTCATATTGATTGAACAATGCACTTGCCCTGATTAGTGGAATGCTCTTTAAGGGACTTTGTTCCATTAAAATAAATAAACGGCTATCCGAAACAATTTGAAGTGTTAAGTGACCATTGGTTATCAAAAATTACAAGATAATGGCTGACAATGCTGCTCTGGTGACTTATGAAGTGATTAAAAGAAGAAAGAAGTAGAGTCAGCATAAAAATGTGTAGTATGTATTCGTTGTGAATAAAGCAGGCAACTTTACGTCATCAATTCTTATTTCAATCACAAACAAACTAATGTGTCGCATCTTCCACATTTACTTAGCTAATGAGAATTTTTTGGATGAATCTGTTGAAAATAAAATAAATATGAACAATTTATTTGGTTAATAAAAGTAAATATTACTATAATATGTAAGAAATTTAAATGATAAATATTTATTCTAGTAGTACAGTTATGTCTTAAGTGTTTGTTTTTACTATATAAACGCCAGTAGTCTACCGGAGACTACCTGTGACCATGGACTATTTATTATACAGTCGACGAAACGTCCGGTTTTCTTAAAAAAAAATTCGGATACTAAAAATATGCGCGATTAATCCGGTTAAAAATAGTTTCATTTCAAAGTGTGTAAAAATCGCGAAAACCATAGATTTTATTATACTCGTATAAAATTATATTTATGAGATAATAAATTAATTACGTTAAAAAACATTTCGTATTTTCATGATTTTTAAAAGATATTGCTATGTACTATTATAGAATTGGCTGTACTAGAGCGGCTTTATGCACGCTCTATTACAGCGTCTGATAGCAACAATCAGGTAATAGCCCACTTGACATCTTTATGATGGTTCAAAAACCATTACTAACGACACCTTTTTAGTTACTTGCGATAGTAGAATCGGTCTCCGGACAAAATGGTTCGGTCGTCGAATTATGAAGCTTTTAAGCTTGAAAAACTATATAATGCTGTTTTTATTGAATTCATCATAGAAAAAGTTATGTATTTTCACTTTACGTTACAAAGGAAAATAAGCTGGCTACAAAAGTACAACAAAACAAAATAAATGTAAATAATATTCATGTTCGTTTCAATGACTATAATGAAACTACATGTTACAGGAAATTTCACAAAATCCAAGATTAGCATATATGATATATGCTAATGATACATTCTGATTTTAAAAAGGTAAATAGGTTGTTAAAAGCTTCAATATTCAATACTGTTTACTATTTTGAAAGGGTCCTATTGGGATGCAGCTTTAAAAGCAAGCGATAGTGTGGGTTCGAATTTTATTTGAAAAAATATATATATTTAATTGCTTACATTAACCACGCATATTATACATACATAATACATTACGTTAGGCAAAATGTGATACAGAAAAAGACAAAAAATACATTTTGAAATCACCTAGCAATACTATCTATTGTCTATTGAGCTTTGAAACACTACGCTTTGTAATTATTAATTCTCATTACTCGTGTCCTTTATATTTGAAATGTCAATGAGAGTCAATGCAAGTTAGTTCTATTCCATCGGCAAGCAGTTGAATAAATCATGTTCCGATGAGTTTTCTAGCTATCCATTAACATAATTAATTATTCATGGAACATATCGCATATGTACATGAAACGAGAAAGGACGATCGCTTTATGTAGTTAAAATTGGCTTCAAATTACGTTTTTTGTAGTTCATAAAACATTTAAGGCCACCTATTCAAATAGTGCATGTTGCTTTACATTTTAAAAACAATAGTGTTATTACTGTAACAATTAATCTAGAACATGCTTTTCTTCTTTATATGCATCATATTATTTAAATATTTTGCTCTTGTTTTGTTAGAATCCTTAAATTATCATCTTCGCCCCCGTTACTTAAAAATAATCAATTTTTAAAACTATTTGGATAAAAATAAATACTGAAATGAAATCAACAAAATTGACCGTTTATCTGAAGAATCCACGAGTTATGCGGACATAAATCTTTAATGTTACGCCGGCTGCCTCACTACTTTACCCATTTCTGCGAGCCGGCCTCGCTACCATGTTATAGCACATCAAACGCCCTGAGATACTGACCGTACAGTTGAAGCTCGCTCATTACATTTAAAGTCCATTACCAAGGAAGTTGCAACAAGATGTATAAACTATCAAAGTTCAACGTGGCCAATATGTTTCGATAACTCCTTTGCTGTACCTGCAATTTTATCAACAATTTATACCTCCTATACTCCTTATCAGGTTTTCCTTTGGAATATGGAAATTGTACATAGAAAAAACATATTTCTTTCCTGCGTGATCTAATATAACTACTAAATTTCATACATATTTTAAACTATCAATATATTTGAAATGAAATAAATGATTCAACATTAAACCAATTACATATTACAACGAAGTTAAGTTACTTCACATTGCAGCATCAATAAATTATTAAATGCCCTAATAGATAAAATGATGCGTGCAGCGGATATCAGACTGGGAAAAGCCGGAGGTTAGTTCGACAGATATGAGCGGAACAGCCGGTTATATTTTATCGGAAGTAACGGCGCCTAACATACGGCCAATTTCATAATGCCTCGCCGCTGCCTGCCGCCCGCCTCGAATGTGCCTCACTTATCAATTTGATATCTCCAACTGGAAAAATAATGCGCCAACGATGAATTTTGTATTGCTGATACCTCTTTACGTTTTTAATATGCGTACTGTAAATAAAGATCTTGTTTAATGTTTCTAAACAAGAAGAATAATTTGTGGGTTTTTATTAGTAATAAAATGTCGTCCTCACTTAAATTATATAGGGGATTAAGAAGTTCCTCTTAAAAATAAGCAGGTTCTCATTAATAGAGCAGTCTTGTGTACTGTGAGTGTGTGCGCACTTGTACTGGTGCGTCTTTTAGTGTTTTCAGTGTGTCCACTAGAAGTCGTACATACTTGAGTACTATGAGTGTGAGTGCAGAAATACCAGGGCGGCTTTGAGTACTATGAGTTAGTGTGCACTAATGCTGGTATGCGCATTGGTACTACTGCGGCCTTCTGCACACTTAGTCCGTAAACACTAATAATAGTGCAGATTTAAGTACTCTGAATATGAGTGCTCTAGTACTTAAATATTCTGAATATGAGTGCTCTAGTATTTAAGTACTCTGAATATGAGTGATCTAGTATTTAAGTACTCTGAATATGAGTGCTCTAGTATTTAAGTACTCTGAATATGAGTGCTCTAGTATT
Source organism: Podotricha telesiphe (assembly GCA_038994665.1). Classification (NCBI taxonomy): domain Eukaryota; kingdom Metazoa; phylum Arthropoda; class Insecta; order Lepidoptera; family Nymphalidae; genus Podotricha; species Podotricha telesiphe. The sequence goes on along the minus strand of JAOYRR010000030.1, from coordinate 563,250 downwards.
TAAGTACTCTGAATATGAGTGATCTAGTATTTAAGTACTCTGAATATGAGTGCTCTAGTACTTGCGGATATGAGTGCTCTAAATGTGTATGTACTGTTACTGGTACACCATTGAGTAACCAGTGCAAAATAGCACTGATCTATCTTAAGTATGACTTTATGATTTAATTCAAGATAATTTAATAATGAAAATTGATACTATTCGCAACTATATCATCTTATTTATATTTATCTAATTATTTTTCATGTATTTTTTCTCATTCAGACTATTTAATAGAAAAAAAATACCTTTATAATTTGTATTTGCTTACAATTCAATTATGTATTGATCAGTAAAATATATCGATTAAATATAGCACTTATCTATGATAAAGTTATATGTAATAATTAACTATTTAGTATATCACCTCAATGGAACCTACCATTCTCTCTCTAAGGAAACTATATGCTAAAATTCAGCTTTCTACATCTAGCAGTATTCATGGACTTTAATATAACTCCATATGCTGATCGATATAGGCACTCCTAAGTAAAATTCAACCTATAATCATAGTGTTTAGTTAGACAGTCAACAAATGTTTATTTATAATTCATAAATATGTGTACATCACTATCAAAACATAATTTATCTCAAACTAAATTATAAATTAAAGCAACAAATATTTTGACATGACCTATAACGGAAGACGTCAACGTTGATATGGAATTGTAAAACACACGTCAAATAAGTCATCAGGCGTCAGTTAACTCAATTACAACGAGAATAACACGCGACTACCGGGCACGATTAACGTATTCACTTCGCACACCAAAATGAAACTCAGCGCCATAGTTCTAACCTTTACATTTGAAGTAACACCCAACCTCTTGGTAATCCTTCTCCATAAATCATTTAATAACACAAATGTGCAGTCACATACTAAGCTATTCCTTCCGTTGTGAAGAACTACGCTAATGTTTACAAATAAAATTGATCTTACAATTATATGCATAAGGTTGAAATTCGTGTGTAAGTTTGTTAATCATAAGCTTTTCAAGAGAGCGATAACACAATTTCCTTTCTAAAAAGTAACAAGTACCAGAACAAATCTATTGCTCCTGTATAAAATGGCGAAGTCATTAGAAGTGATTTTCATATATAACATATGAATGAAGTGAAAACAAATGGGTTATTCTCAGGTGAAACGAAGGGTACCGTTGTCAACCCTTGACAGAGGGATAAATTGTGCGGATCATATTCAATAGTTAAAATAAACATTTCAGAGTACAGATATATGCATTCGTTATTTTGTTGATAAATACATAATTTCTTAAACGACAATATAATTTTGCGAATCAATAAACTATTTTAATCACTTTCATCTTCACTTCACTTTAATCAATCAATTTATTTGTAACAACAAAATATTTATTTTTATAAAATATAATATATTCCGTTTGAATATTATTATTGCATCATCTTCAACTCAAAAGATTGAAACACGATAGATACCTATCAAATTTAACAAAATATGAATAATTTAATTCTACATTTAGTTACGAGCTATAATCGTTTCTCCATCATCGCATATTACGGAATAAATATAGCCAGCCTGCTAAGCATAACCGGAAAGCGATCGTTAAACTGAGCCCATATAAAAATATTAATATGATGTCACGCCATACATTCCAATAAAAATTGGTGGCGCGTGTAGCTAAAATTTACGTCAGAATAAATAATAATAAATACTATTAAAAAGCAATTATTTAAATATACAATTTTCCTCAATACGATATTGTTACTAAGTTGTGGTACCGAGAAGCTAGTCTTTTAAAAATTATGTAAATATATTAACACTTCATAACATTATTTGTAAAATGTGATAAATCACTTACAAAGTACTGTCATAAATAATGGGCTCAAAAAATGGCGTTATGCTTCACTGCATGTCTAAAGCCCAAAACTATAACAAAAAGATACTCGTAATCAACGAGGTGATCTACTTCCCAATCGAAATATTAAATCTAGTAAAAAAGATAGTGAATAATTTTAAGTAACCAATGCTTTCATCGAGGCCGCAGCAGGTGCAGTCAGAATCGGCAACAAGAGCACGACGACTACAAGCGACCAAAAAAATATAAAAACCGTCACACTGTACCTAAAAACAAATTATAGAAGAAGAAATAAAGATTTATCACGGAAGTTGTTACAGTTGGCTGTCCATACAGATCGTCTACAGTTCGAACTGTACGAGGCAGAATTTTTACATTACAATATTCGCTGCAATGTTTTGTATTAATATTAATTACGAGTAACTTAAAAAAAATCGGAAATTGAACGCTTAATTGATTCAATACCTTATAGTGACAAAATTATATGGCGATACTAATCACTTAAACTTTGTTTTGTGTATTGTTAATGTAACCTTGGTTTGGAGTGAAAATTTAAAACTAATAGCTAAAAACATTATTGTCTTTACGTCGTCATTATTATCAATGACTACAAGGAAGTCGATTCAGTTTCAAGGTGAACAATAGTTAGTGTCTGGGTTTAGCGTTGTTTTACTTGACATAACCTGTAACGCTACCGAAGAAGCAATAATTAACGTTTTATTATCATTTAGTTGAGTTCTCATTAGTTAAGCTTGATACAGCTTTCACAAATGACATTAGACATGCCACGTATGAAGTACTGATACAGCGTACTCACATTAAAAATTAATGTCAAACGAAAAGATGGGGCCACTCTTGCAAAAATTTATTTCACATCTCCACTCTACCAATGACAAGAAAACTGTTACGGTTTGCAACGGTCTGAGTGTAACATTAAAAATTCAAGTCGTCTTTCCCACTTGTGTGAGGGATTGCCGCATACTCGCCTTTGGACAGCATTTATATTTTCTTTGATTTGAATGGCGTACACATTACATCAAGGAGAATTTTTGAATTTCTAATTTATCTTCAACCAACTGTGACCACACGAATATTTTTTGATCATTGCGAAAGAGAAAAACACAGGGGGATACAAATATATAATCAATCTTAGGAAATAGTTTAAATAACAACACCGTACCGCAACTCTTAACTAATTAAACTTCCTTGAATAAACGAACGATGTAACCTTTGTTATATGAATATAATGGCGCTGACGAACCCGATATTTCCGTTTGATATTAACTGTATTATACTTCAAGTACAACCGTAAACAAGTTTGTAAACTGTTGAATAATAAAGCACAAACTGTTAATGGAAAAAAACTAGGGTTAGGCACTAATTCTATAATAGGCTAAGTATAAAACGTACTTATTCAGATTCAATTAACCTAGATTACGATCGTATTGAGTCGTAAAATGACACTAGCTCTGCATTACCTACTATGTAATAGTAACATTTTAACAGCACCGCCACGATTTTAGTACCCAATTATTATGTATCAAGTATATTAACTAAGCAACTCGAGTGCTATATTTTTTATATACTTCTATTACTTGTACTTCATTATTGAATTAAAAATAGAAGTAAATATTTTGTTTTTTATTTTTGTCATTGTCAAATATATTGTATGTTAAAAAAATATATTATCGTTTACAACTACAAAAGATATTTTGATGCTATGCAAGTGTCATAGGTACTAGCTACTAATGCCCCTTATACGACTTATTACACTCGATAAAACCAGAATACACTTTATGAACAATTTTTATATGTTAAACTAACATATAAAAATTGTTATAATGTAACTTGGCATATTTATACGTTAAATTAACAACAATCTTTATTTATTAAAAAACTTCAAATGTCACAGGGAATAGATACTTTAGAGTTTAATATTATTTAAAATTATCATCATAAATTACAATTTATTGTCTTTAAATCATATATTTTTATATTTTTATTACTTTATTTACATAAAACATATATTATGTTAATCAACAATTTATAAACCTAAAAGTATCATGTGAAAAAGTATTAAATCATTTCTATAACATAAAATACTAATTCCAAGACCAAAGCAAACAGTATTTTGGAAAGACAAACATTAACCGAGTTGTTATTGGGCTAGTTTAGGAATATCCATTTTGTTCTGGGTGACATAAGGGTTAGATTTGGTCCGAAGTGTGGGGCATGAGCTCAGACAGCAGGTCTGTGCACGCGCCGATCAGTTGTTATTGACAAATCGAAGGACAGGCTGCGCACATGTCAGGCTTGACGGTTCCCGTTTCATAAACATTAATGGTGTGATTGACCCAGCTTTGTTTGTGTTAGACGAGTTCACAACTGCAGTCACGACCATTTCGGTTGACTATTAATTGCTTAGCGGCAATTATCTCCTTCGTTGTCTAAAGAGAATTGTAAAAGATAAATGTATGGATCACTCGAGTTGATTCTAAATTTTATATAAATAGAAAAGAAGGAGTGTGGAGTTTAATAGTAGTAATAAAAATGATTATACATAATTTCCAAGAATAGTATTAAAGAAAATGAACTTGTAATTTAAGTAAACTTAATTAGAAACATAGTTCAAGTCAATGTAGACGACTCCACAATTATCAAGGCAACTTAATCAGAGGATCACATCTCTTAATATACGACCATCCGACGAGTGAGATCTGACACGAAATTCCCTAAAAATAATATTTAAAATGGTAATGGGCCCCCGACTTCATAAATTGCTGCGCCATATGTCCCCGTGCGCTACACCTACTGTGTACATAAATATGTCATGTTTAAAGAGAAAGCTGGTTTATTAAAGTTTACTATGATTGTTGATCTCTAAATAGATCTTTGAAGCAATTATTATTATTAAACTTGTTTAATTAAATTTAACCCTCTATTTACATATGACTATGTGGTAATAACTTAATTAGGTAGATTTCGTTTCGTCAAGTTGATCTCACTCTCACAATCTCTCTTTCTATATATCACTCTCTCTCTGGGGTTAGTCCTTCGTGTCTGAAGATCGTGGTCATGTTTGACAGATTGCGTGTTTAGTGGCGGAACACAATGCCACCTTTTGTTTTAAGTACTAGAGCGAAGAAATGAAAATTAAATATAATGATTCCTCCGATTAGGAATCGAACCCACAAACCATCACGTTTACAGTTAGACGCTGTACCCCATGCGCCTTAATGGCCTGAAAATATAATATAATATAACAAACAATTAAGGTTCGTTAAACTCTGAACGCTCGCAATAAATGAACTCTTGCGCACCTTATGCAGTATATAAATGAAAATATTAATGTTCGCACAAAATAAGACAATAAATATTCTAATGCATTACCTAAAGTTTCCACAAGTTAATGCTTAAGGTGTAAAGTTAGTTTTAAGTTGGGATAAGATTGTACCTTTACGTAGATAAAAGCAATAATTTGGTTTTTTAAAAACAATACTTTCTCGTCAATGTTACTGGTAATACTTTCATGTTAGTGTATTATCAAATTATTACCCTTGAACTTATAAAACGGAGTTAAGTAGCAAAATGATAGAATCTTTTGGTGTCATTTCTTACGTCACTTTGAACGGTTGGGAAATCTAACTGCGCATTTTATATAGACCGCAGTAGTGTACCATTTTCCATTTAAACCCAGATCCATTGTAACTTGTGTTTATTCCTGTATTTATATATATTTTAATTTGAGTGTGTTCAGCTAGATTGCATGGATCATTGATAGAAAAGATTACACATAGTAATATCTTTAGTCTTCGCGTGTTTTTTGGCCATGGTGGCAGGTAGACTGTCCTTCCTGTGACCACGACCACTGTTAAGAAAAGTGATTTGATGAGTGCGATGACTACTGTAAAGTCTGAAGATGACTAATGTTGATGTGTTCTTTTTTACGTGCAAAGTATCATTTTGTTTTAGTCATAAGAAAGATCAAATGTTAAACTAATAATACAAACTCGATATGAAATACTTTTTTTTTTTAATTCTGTTCATCTAGAGCAGTACATATTTATAAAGTACTTCCTTATAGTAATTAAGTTTATATTATCCAATACATATATATATAATATTGTCATTATATAGATAAAGTGTGAAAAGTTAATAATTTGCTCAATATATTAGAGATCCGTATTTTACTTAAGAGAGCTGATTCAAGGGCCCCGTCTATGACCAAAGAAAACAATAAATCCTAATGACAGCGCGCCCTTTGGGCACCCTCGGAAGTCCGCTATTTTGAACTATAAATAAATGTGTAGATGGATTGATAAATATAAATATTAGGGGCGAAATGAAGAAAAACAATGTTTATGAAACTGGTGTCGTTCGCTTCATAACAGTGAGTTACGACTTCCGACGCCTGCAAACATATGGGCTCTGTGCGGAATAGCAATTTTTTCTAACACCACGCTGTAGTGGTCTTACTTTACAATCACGCATACCGCAGTTCAAACGAAAATGAGATTATTAATATTTGCAGCTGCTTTCAATATTAAAATCAAATTAAAAATATATATTTTATTCCCTATAATATAATGGATGTAATTAGGTATATACAATGGAACTGATTATGTTCAAAAATATTATAATTTCTTCGTTCTGGCAGCACCTAAGCTAGCGCGACGTTGAGTTCCAATCATCACGCATTGTCTCCGTTTTGGGCGGAAAGCGGAAAATGTAGTGCCTTGACAATAGGTTCTCTCCGACTATTCTGCTAGGCTGGAAAAATCGTGAAGCTGTAAAGCTCCCTATAATTAATATTCCTTAACTATTGTATCTTTGTATACCATATACGTTATGGATTACGTAATAAAATGTATTATGTATACGTCTTTTCTAAAGTCTTACAGCTTAAAGCTTTTTACCGGATTGCTATTCAGCGTAGTCAGAGACAACCGGCATTTCGGCGTAGTGTCAAAACACTCCAATTCAAAACATAGTGTGTTGAGCTGCGGGATTCAACGCCGCATTTTGTTTTAACAGGCCGAAAAGATTAATTTAAATATAAACATTCCCTGGTTTGGGTATAAAACTCAGAGCCAATCGCGTTTACAGTCCGACGCTGTCTCAATACGCTACGATGACCAATTCTAAAATTTCTAATTATTTTACAAAAATTGTGCCTAATTTTTTTCATGACATTTTAGAGAAATGTTGTCGGTGGGACTTAATGCCGCACTATGTCAAGGCTAGATTGGGGAACCCCAGTTAAGCTAGGTACATTTTACTAAGCAGAATCTGAACTCGGAATAATTGCATACAATGAGATAAGAGTGTCACTTAGTCATGTTGGCCAAAAAGACATAAGAATCTATTTTACGTATAAAGCACAGTTCATATTAAGTATGGGGAATGACAAAACGACCAAAAAACTGCACACAGACGGTCAAATCGTCAGTGAGTGTCAAACAAGGTTCATTGGTGATAAATTTTCTGAATATAATAAGATTAACAGGAATGGGCATGCGTAGACGCGGGCCGCCGCGACAGACGGGACGTTAGTCACTGCGTCTATACTTAGCCGATTGCATTGTCTTCTGAAATATCTATTAGCGATTATTGACAAGGAATCGGCACGCGAATTCTCCTCACGGTAGGTGCGGGAGCGTCGAACTGCTATAAATATATTTTATGTGCGATCACACCGCAATAGGCGGAGTAGTGTGTGATAAACGATTATGTTCAGCAGAAGTGCGCTCCGAGAGTTCTAATTTGTCCCTTACACATTATGTGAAACATTTTAATCGTATATTATTTTTAGACAAAAACTTCTATAAGAATTTTAGCTTTTATTTGCCAAATATCATGAAACAAATCGATGTTCAATATAATTATTTTAAATAGTTTTTTTTACAATTTTCTCTTAGTTTATGATTGAAGTTTACATTTATATACAATGCCCGTACAAAAGGCACTTATATGAACGTCAATGCGCAATATAAATACGTGTAGCAGATATAACGAACATGATTGCATTAAGTCCTAACAAATTAATGAATTCACGTCAAAATTGCAAACTGAAAGTACAAATTGATACAATTCGACAATTGATTACAATATGCACACAAAGCGCTATCGCGTCCACAAACACAGTCGAGCAGCGAGCAGCGAGCGCCGAGCAGTCCCAGTCAGCCGCCGCCCGCCTTGCCGCCCGCCCGGCCATGGCCGACGATTCATATCGAGCGACAGCAGCTTTTCATTTTGTATGTTAAATTAAATTTCCATGAAACAAGATTGAATTTTTCGCAATCAGCACAAGCGGGGCTTGTCGGGACGAACTTATGTAATACTACATCGTACATACATACATGCAGTTACGCATTCACAAATGTATTTGGCTCCAGTTCAAAATTACATTAAAAAATTATAGCTAATTTTATAAGAAATTACTTTAAATTAAGTATTCATTCATTTTATGTTTATATATAGTTTAGATTAGAGCGTAAACAAACGGTATTCAGTAGTATTTGTGTGACCACGGCAAAGTGGCGCGGGGGCTGCAAGCTAGCATCAGCTTAGCTAATTTACAATTTAATTATCAGTCCGGATGATACATCGTTAGTGCGCGCGAAACCGAGTTTATGCGACTAATCAATTGTTTGACGCGGCCGCTGCAATCACACGCCGCACCCGCCTCCGCCCGCAACTTCGCTCCCCCAAATCATTGAAACAATTTATTATTTACGTTTGTGAATTTTAGTTATTATTTTTTTAAGGTTAATATTAAAACAATAATTGAGATTAATTAAAAAGTCAGTATTCGAGAAGCGAAGTGCTATTTAACTTTAAGTATTTCAGTTCTATTAGCTACCTAATAAACAAAATTTCTAATAGGCGTCCCTTAACTTGTGCGTTGCTATACTTACACTATTCAATCGAGAAACGAAACCCGCTCACGTCTCGACTGTCGATTAAATATAGCTTCAGATTCCATCAAACGGACGACTTGATAGAACCCGCGGCGCTATGGATTTATGCGTTAAATTTTCGACAGGTGCCAAGTGTGTCGATAGTAGAGTTCGATGACTAACAATGCCCCAAATTATATTCAAATGTCAAATAATTTGAGCATCTGCCTTGTACCCAGCGCGGATGCGGCGTAACGCTTCACGCTTGGCAGCTATTATACAATTGTATGCATTACCGCAACCAGCGTAAGGTGATCAGGTGTTGACCCTATCATACCAGTATCGTTAATTTATTTATATAAAAAAGTAATCGCAAAATTCTTATAAGAATTTTCTATGTGATAATCTTATAAGACATTCAATATATTTAATTTACTAAAACAAAACAATTTAGATAACGGAGTGCCTTGACACCAGGAGACTAGTCACTCTGCCAACCCTGCTATGCAGGAAAATGTGCGGCCCAAAAATATATAAAAGCAATTTGTTGAATCTAGTTACAGTTTGTTATAAGAATCATTCATAAATATTAGTATATATAACTTTGTCGTCATTGTATTCAAGACGTAGGAAAAGGTGCCAGTTCAAATCATGCGGCGTTCGGTTCCGCTCTAGCCAACCAGGATGCGATGCGTAAAGACAAAAACCTCAGGAAGTTATATTTACGATTTATAAGGTAAGGATACATTTTAAACTATAAATAAAACATACATGTTAATATAATTTGTAGTAGACCTTTTAAATATGGCCAAACTATTAATTTAACTTATTTAGATTTTATTACGTATTATTATTGTAATATCATATACTATATGTATGTATAAGGAAATTATGTTTATAGTTATTTTTTTATAGCTTTATCTCGCATCGCGGGGTTGTCAGAGAAAACCTCGTCCGCCTAAATTCGCAACATTGCGTGTTTAGTTGCAGATCATTATGCACAGTATTAGAATGTGAATTAAAACATGTTTGTTTAGTTTTAAGAGTCACGTATTTGTGGTCGATCTAGTCCAATATTATTCTGTTCCAAATATTTTTTCGAAATTTTAATTAATTAACATCAAATATTTATTTTTTTCAAATCCTAAGACCAGGATAATGTTTATTTTTAATATAGATAGAATGTGTATATACGTACACATTCCACTAGTGGCATTTGAACCCACGACTTAAGCTCGTATCAACTACGCCACAGAAACGTGAAAAGAAAGATGTAAGCAAAATATAGCTTTTGACAAGTTTAAAAGAGAATATTGGAGTCAACCGTAATATTATCGTTCGCAATTCGCTAATCCCGCACCGCTACCGTTACATAAGACAGCTGAGTTGAATATAAATGTAAAACACAATAAATTTCATGCCCCGTAGGAAATGAATATTCATCACGAAATCGCCATGCATATTCTCTTTTGCTTCAGAATTTCGTGTTCCCTACAAACATATTGCTATTGGCTAGAAAATGAACCTTATGTACAGGGTATGTAGGCAAAAATCGCGTGAATGGCATAGAACATTAAAGTGCGGGTCGGTGCCTCAACGAGTTAGCTCTCGTAAATTTCAACATATAGTAAAGTGATTTACGAATAATTGTTGTGTTGGCGTATAACTAGAGAAATCTTTCCGCTGTTTGCCGTCGGTTAATTTATATTATGAGGCTTAGGTAATTCGCGAGCCACGAGTAATTGGTCTAAAGAACAATAGCTTTTGTCATACTCTTATCTCTAATAGAACGTTTGTCTCTCTTCAAAACCCGTCTAAAGAACATTCGCATGACATTCATTATGAGTCGTAGTTAAGGATTTTCCAACAATCGTACATTAGTTCTTGTATATAAAGTGGCTGTAGACTAAGCTATAAAGCTTGTGGCATACTTACACGAATCGAAATATCATATGAAATGAACCAATAAATTTAAATTTAAAGCATTTTAATAAATTAAATATTATTATACTTTATTTGTCACAAGTTCGTATTAAATGGTTAGATTTATTCGTTTTTTCTATTACCTATACCTAACTATAATAACATGACAGTTATAATGAAATTGTCGTGAAGTAAATGAGACAAGCTGCGTTAGACTCTAATCGGAACATGTGTGTATCGTAACGTGCGAATCGGCCTGAAGCGAATTTAGTTTTCGCACAATGCAATTTGAGTGCACATTACACAACGAACGAGCTACGAACGCTTTTTATTGCGGCATCGTGAGATCTTATCTTGGAACTGCCACTTCCAGCAGGCAAATTTCAGAATCCCCATACAACTACCCCAATTTTGCACTTTAACGCCTTAAGCCGATGGATGGTTATCGGCCAACGTCTATCTAGCAGCACTAGTGTGCGCCTCAACTCAAACGTCAAATACACACGCACCCTACCGTACACGTTTAAAGAATTCAACATAAAATCGGCAATAAAATTGAAAACAGTATGTTACGTTTTAAATAAGTTTCGCGCTGTGGACTGCGCTCGTCAAACAACTTTGATCTTAGTTCTCCATTCGAAATGAACAAATTCGTACGCATGTTTTAATAGTGAAATTATTTCTGGATCGATAAGAAGCGTTAATTTTACGAGCCAGTGATAATTTGCTGACTTCCGACAGAACATCGCCCTAGTTTAAACGTTCCAAACACTTGCCACATAAAATTATTCACCTACCTACACAAAGGAAAATCCCAATTAATCACTAGTACGAGGATCTTATTCACGAAGAAATTAGCTCATTTCACTATAAGAAATCATTGAAAGTGGCACTTACGTCTATAGTTAAGCTAAGTATTAAAAATGAAGGACGTATCAGTAGGTAAGTTAATACTGGAACAGAATGCAAATGCATTTGATATCAGTTTTATAGTGTAGATATGAAAAGCGACAATTATTATATTTCTTTTTAAAACATATTCAAATACATATAATTACATATAAAATTATAACGTTATGTACTAAGGTGACTAACAGACATTGCAATTACACAGCCGAAAGTTCTGGATATAGAAATTGGACGTGGAGGTTCCTGGAGGAGTGCAAAGGAGCAAGCAAATCTTACAAGAATGGAAAAAAAAACAAGTTTACATTTTACAATCAAAACTACGGAAGACAGAAATAGTACAAAAATGGTTATAAAGTCCATGCAAACATAGCTGTGTTATTATATATAAAACGATGCCTTCCTATCTATACGAATTTTGATGAATATGTATATTAATTGAAAAAGAAATAATAATTACTACAAAGAGTGTTATTTAATTATCATCATTTGCATCCAAACGATACGTTATATAAGAACAAATATGTACAACAAACAAACAATAAATGTCTTTATTCTGGTAAACCCATAATATATGTGCATTAACAAAAAGAAAAGTGTTTCAAAAGCTATTACTATGCGTATTGCATATGTCATATAAGGGTAGCGTCCACATGTTATTGCACATTAAATTTACATGTGACATTGAAAATTGTTTGTAAAATACACATAAAAAGACGTCTGAAATTAATCTAAAATAGTGTTTTCAAATTCATAAAGGCCAATACACTTATCCAAATCATTACAATTATGTTTTTATAGTCGATCGATATTGTATGGTTCCGAGCAGGTCGTAATGGATCATTTTGTTGTCCAAATTGAAATACAAGAATTTGTAATCGCTTATAATACGACATGAATCGAATTTTAGCGGCTTCTTTTGCACAACGGTGGTCGGATGAATGCGCTTTTTGAGCTATATAATAACTTTTTGCTTTATTAAAGTTTCGTTTTTAGTATCTTGCTCAACAACATATGGTGAAACAAATAACTTGCCATATTGAAACTTAAATATATTGTGTCTTCTCATTTTCCTCAGAAAAAAATATTAATCATTATAAAACTCGTTTATTAGATAAATTTAAATATATTTTGACTTGTTATCATAAATAAAACGTCGTTATCCTAAATAGCAAAGCATGAAAACAAATCTTCGATAAATTGTGGAGTGCGTAGTTACATGGTCTAGGACCGTTTACAAGCTCAACAATGAGGTACATACGATGCGACAGATTTGCGAGCTTAGGCTCACCTTAGATGCTTAGTATGACCTTAGGCCTCCATATGAAGGGTGGTCCTGTAGTTCTAACTCGTATAAGTAATATATACATATTATATAGTAATATTATGTAGAGGTAATAGTCAAGCTTATTATTTTATATACTCCACATAAAGGTTTTAAGGTAATTAAAAAACATAAATGATGATTTACTCGTACAAGTATTTATTATTATATATTTATGTACATATTAAAATCCAATAATATTTAAAAAAGTGTACTTATAATAAATAAATTGGTATTTTAACTAGTCATTATCAATGTTAGAACCCAAAACTATGATTTTTATTATTTTTTCTGTTCGCCAGTTTGTTTAGTTTACGCAGGCGAAGCCGGGAGCAGGTCACCAGTAGATACTATAATAAAACACAAAAAAATGTTGTTCCTGTACATTGAATATTACGAAAATTTATTAAGGGGGATGGGAGACTATGTTTTTGTCTCTCTGCTTATCTGTCTGCCTGTTTTTACGCGCCCATCTTCGTAGTTACTGGACGAATTTGCATGAAACTTTTATTCTATAGATTTTAAGCCTGTGCAGGACCTAAGTCTTGTATGGGTATACAACAAGGTAAGGTATAATTCTAATAAAAAATATTCTGTATACCCGAAGGTATAATTGATTTCGAAGAGTGAAACACTCTAGAACTAAAAAGATCATTTGAACTATAAGAAATACAAAACATCACCTTAACAAAATGTTCAATGTGATGTGCATTTTCCGTTTGGCATATAAAAATATTCGAAACAGCTGATAAGGAACCATAATAGTGTAGCTAAATTATGAGAAATAAATTATGTCTCAGGGTGGGCAGTTTTTATTGACAACTAATAATTATTGAACATTGAGCTGTGGGACAGCTCTAACCGTAAACGCAACGGTTGACTTGACACTTGACGGAATCGTCATATCTAAATTGTTTTCATTTTTTCTCTCCGGTAATACAAAGCGAAGCGGTGAATTCTAGCATTCAATACGCAATGTCTCGAATTCAGATGGAGATCAGGGTACCTTCAGCCGGCCAAGAGAAAAGCGTTATAAAATATACAATCGTCTTAAACATCTGATGAGGAAATTTTAGAGCAAAAAGAATAACCTGATTAAAATAAATTATTATATATAAACGTAGTTGCAGGTATCAAATAGCATTATATATTTCCGCACTACATGCCTAAAATTAAATCAATACACAAAAAGCAATGAAAAATATGAAATAACGTATAGAAATTATAAAACGGGTCTCACATTTCCGTTGGTGCACTGCCAACAATACTCAATTATAGCCCTCGATGCTTTTTATTAATTACGTTTCTCGAGCTTTCGAGGCCTTTGTATTTTAATTCAGATAAATTCACAGCTTTCTTAGAAAAGAGCACCCACAGTATCGAGACGTTATGCTTTTACCAAATGAATGACTTTATCACGTCGTGTGTTACGAATACAGATACCGTAATGAATATGTACGCGGTCATAAAAGGTTTTTGTAAATGTTTTACGCGCGCAAATAGGCGTATCGGGAATGGTAGTTATCAAATTAAGATGCGAAGGCAACTGGGCATTACATTGGTAACGGCGATTGCGCAAGCAACCTTGTAATTGTTTCTTTTTATCACATATCATGTAGCTATTTGCAAACAGTGTACTTACATCATGGATTATTTACGTTCACTTTTTTGTTTTAATCTAATGATATCTCGTCACTTTTTTACATTTCATACACTATGAAGTTAAGATGGGAATTACAGCGAAAAAACAAATTGTATTTTATTTTTATATGTAAAACAATAAACAATGTTGACTATTGAAATAAATCTGAAACGAGCTCATTTTAAGACGCCATATAATTACTCAGTATGTCGATTTGATATAAAACAGTGTTAAACTTACGTAAATACAAAATATATAGTCATTTTGACAATCATAGAAGAATGTTGGCATATAAAAAGTTAGGCTAGTATACTACTGCGACTGGGATTATTCTAGAAATTTACTAATAGATACATTAATAAATTTGTTATTTAGAAAATGTGTTACATAATAATTATTCATTTCTGTTTTTTCTGTTTTTCATATTTTTAGTAGGCACCCATTGTCATCATTGTATGTGCTAATAATTATTAACTGCGCCCTTAATCCGACATTTTATAGTAAAAATATATAACAGACTAGCTACCCGCTCGCGGCTTCGTTTAAATATAAAAGTTACACGTCAAAATGGTTGTAACTTTTATATTTATAAACCGATTGAAATGAATATAAATTCTAAAAGCAAGGGAACGTTTACCGAAATACAATAGTCAAAACTGCATTTAAATCGGTTAAACTGTTTCTAAGATTAGAGTGCACAAACGCATTGACAAACAGACAAACAGAATAGAAAATTAAAAATGATTGTTTTGGGTTCTATTAGATTGATGAATTACCCTAATAATATTTCTTTTCATATATTTTCCATGTACAGGTAGCGATCACTTACATTTTTATTATATGTATAGATGTGAATGATAGCTTATTAATAATAAAATTCATAATTAATAATGCATTCGTGTAGATTTAAATGGGTGTTTTATTGTTCTATGTGGAAGAGAGTCCTAAAGGGGTTTGGAGGCGAATGTAAGCGGGGCTGGCGTTGAGCCAACAAGGTGAATGCCACGAGAGCCACGCAACCCACTTCCAACACGCGGAAATTTCGTTTGTCCTTCGATCAATTTATTATATGACTGTAAATCAAAGTGCTATATTATTTTTAAAATGCTTATATATCATAAACTACTAATAAAATAAATTGTATAAATATTTTAAGGTATAATTTTTATATTTTCAGCTTCAAGTTAGGGAGAACCTAGTGTCAAGACACTCCGTCACCACTTTCCGCCCAAAATCGTGACATTGCGTATTAAGTGCCGTGCTTTGCTGTGCGTCTTAGGTAAGAGAGCGGAGATGTAGGTTCAATTCCCTCTCAGAGCAATGATTATAATTGGGTATACTTTTTTGTAAAAAATAAATAAAAGTACCTGTTACTCATTTATAATGTAATCAATACTATCTATAAGAATTAACATCGATATTCTAATAAGAATAAAGTACTGATTGGTCGGTTTGTTCGCATACGTTCATATTAAATAAGAAAATTTGTGTTCACATGTAGGTACCAACCTACGTAATGAATACCTACTTACTAAACAAAATAAATTATGTTTATATAGATATGGAACAGATAAACCAGCTGAAATGCAAATTGATATAATGCAGGAAACGTCTGAGTGGATCTCACAGCGGGCGCCTATATTGCATGAGCAGCATAAGTTCGTTTACATACGACGGACTGCTGTATTTGCATCCCAAATGTTCGGTGCGACCGCTCGTTGGCCCGACTTATCTCTCTTCCAGGCAAAATATTACAGTTTGTGCAATGCCACTCGCAGCGTGCATATCTGAATGTCAATAAAGGCATAAAAAGGCCAGTGGAGGCGTTCCCGCGCAGTCGAGGCGGATGTGCTTTCCGCCAATGAGCGAGTCGGGCTCAGCATATTCATAACGATATTACCGCCGCCGTTGCTACGGCGTCATCATAATTCATATATAATAACCCTTCCGATGTCGGCGCGGTGCCGCACGCCGCGCGCCGCCCTGCGTCTCATTCGCTCGCCGCATATCTTCCCGAGCGCAACAGAGACGCTCACCGACACCCACTCGATCATAATTCATAATTTTATTTCTTAAAACACCTTAAGCCGTTCCCACATTGAAGATCTCTTTATGTTTATAATCTAGTTTTAGGGGCATGTTTATAACAAAATATACAGTAGCGTTTTATGTAATCTTGTAATATTTGTTAGAATAACAGAATGGAGATAATGTTTATTTGAGATATAAGAAACAGAGCTCGTTGGGTATGTAGAGACGATGACAGCTATTTGTAATTGGAATATGACGGGACGCGTGCGCGTGCGCTCGAGGCGTCTCATTCGTCAGCTTATAAATAGAACTCAGCGTCTGCGCCGTGACGACTCACGCCATTAATTTATATGAAATAACTGTCGGCAGTCGGAAAAATAAGTTCAATCGAGAACGGCCTTCTAAACGATAATATTTATGTTTTACGAAGTGGCAGACAAGTCCGACTCGTGTGTTGACGTATGTACATCAGAAACTTACATATTTATTTACTCCTCAACTGAGAAAGATTCATTAATTCCATGTAGTTGAAATACTTAGGACCCCTATCTAAATACAAGTAGGTAGGCTCATTGGACAACGACAGTAGTTTTGTTATTATGTTAAAAACCAAAAACAAAACTAACAGGACATACCGATTACTTTGGTTATTGTTTCATAAAACTTTAAAAAAGACATAAATCTTATGAATTACTCTTTATAAGACTCCTCAAGTACTTTTTCACTATGTTTCCACACATCTTTACAAGTCCAATAAAGTTCCAAAAATATAGAATTCAGACTTTATGATCCTCGCGATGTACGCAAAAGACAACTGCGACATAAATTCGTTAGCGCGCATGTAATCATCACAAATATACCAACAATACTTCACGGCATTAAATTTTAAAGTTGACATAAGAAAGAACATCTTATAAAGCTATAATTCAGCTTCATTTTAAATGTATCCTAAAGTATGTGTCATATGTATACTCATTTTCGTATTTATTACAAACATGTGCACATTATTAAAATTCATACATTATTATCGCTAGGTACTTATAGTTTCTTCAATAACTCCATTTTTGAGAATATATTTATTAAATAACAATGCACGAAATAAACATAATGTACACAAATTCATTAAGCTTACAATGCAATGAGCGTTCACTACAAAAGATAACCGATATCAATCTAATGGATTCTTAAGCTACTCGAAGTGAACTCGAATTCAAATCTCGAGATATTTAAACACATCGCCCTCGCGCTGCTCTCTCCATAAATAAAATAAACACAAATATTTTCACGTAAACGAGTAAGTCGAAAGCGTTCATTTACATTTGTGAATGTAATAAATGGGGCATATTCTAAATACAAAATTAATTTAAACTGGAAATAGATCGTATTTTGTTTGAATATCTACACTCATTCGATTACACAAACCTAAATTACTTTACAAATAAATAAATTCGTCATCTGTAGGTACTTTTATTTATAAAATAGTAAACGGCTTCCGAATAAAAACTTCTTAGCATAATCATTTTAAAATGTTAACAGACCAAAAATTCTAAATAGACGTCAATATCGCATAATAAATTATTCGCATGTGTTTTATTTATTTCCGCGCCCATTACGTACAGCTATATTGTGTTACTTTTAATAAACAGTACTCTCCAGACTATGTTAAAAACAAAATTTACTTACTGATAAAGTTATAGTCAATTCAATTGGTATCTTATCTTTATATATGCATATTATACATATATATGAAACGAAAGGGTTGTCACACCTGCATATAATTCTTTCCCAGACCCTTTTACAGATTTACGGCTACGTATTGAGCCAACAAATAAGATCATCCAAAAATGCTTCTAAAAAATATAATAAGAGCAACACAAAAAGCCCAGCAAGACACTTCTACATCGGCTGCGCACCATTGGCTGTGCGAACAAAGAAATATTGCCGCGCATTATATCTGCTCTCCAAAGTTAAATTATTTAACTTTCTCATTTTGGAATCAATAAGATATATTACTGTTATTTACAATCAGTCGATAAATCGATAAATATTGACTACATAATGTATCGTGTCTACTGTTCATATAATAGCTGACAAATTGTACGAGCTTTTTCACGTATTAATCGTATTGAGAGGGTCGATCTTTAATACTTTAATTTTGAATTCGGCATTAACTAATGGTATCTAGGATATCGATGATCAATCTTCACTTGTTGGCCCTAGTGTGTGTACTTTAGTGCACCATAAACAAACATAGCAAAAGTTTACAGCTCCTGACGGTCTCGACGCATATTCGAACCATTGTGCCTCTTATAATTTTTATTAGGGGCAATCCGTCCGGCTTGATTTACTCCTTCCCGAATCTATGGATCTCTTATTTAATTTACGATTCTACCCTAGTGTTCTGAACGTAATAAAAATCTACAAAACAAGCAATAATTACTTTGGATCGTTGGAGACTTTATTATTTACCTACTAGTCTAACATAATTGAATACATTAATTAATAATCATTAACATTTAAGGATATTCTACGAAATGAATTAATAATGTTGAATTATTAAAATGATTTCATATTACACCTTACGATTATTTAAATCAATTCATTCCTAAAAAATTAAGAATCCATTTGAAAAATATTTTTGTTTAAATTTCACACAAAAAATGTTTTTAAAATATCTTCTTAATATTTTTAGTGCGATTCCTGCGAACGACCCACTGCGTCTTATCACCACGACAGCCGCTTGGCAAGATATCAAAGATTGTTATTATTGTAATGACGCCTCTACTCATAATACTATTGCCCTGGCAAATGTCTTCATATCCTATATAGACCATAAATCGTTAAAACATTAACGTCAAATCCAATTCTAAATCACATGAAATGATTTGTTTATGACAAAAAAAAGAAATACGTAGCTCTATATATTTAAGCGACTTTGTAGGTATCGTCCCAGAATAATATAAATAGTCCTGTAGTTCTTTATGTTCTAATTTAATCAACAAAAAGATTCGAAACATTTTTTTTAATTATCTCTATGTATGTCATGACCGAACGAACTCAACAAGTTCCCGGTGCGTCTCATTTGCAAGTAACAGGACGTTATAGACCCACGAAGGCAATAAGATAAAAAGACGCTCAATAAGGCGCGATCACAGGCAAAAATGAAATAAATTGCAGCTGAATAAGAGTGCTGTGTGCAATTGAGGCGAACACGGTGCTCATTAGACGGCCGACAGCGCACCACACTGCCTGCACTCGGTGCAGGCCTGCAGGACTGTACTAAGGACTGCGACACGTTGCCTAACAATCGTAATTTATGCATTTATAATGAGTTCATAATGTAAATTAGTATAACCCAAAAAGTTTCTCGTACCTATAACAATAACGACAATTTTAAAAATGTACAATGAATTGGTCTGTTTAGTACAAAGCGTACCTTTAGCAGAAAAGCTGTAAAACAAGAGCACATTAGCATGACAAAGATGTGTGATGATTTGAAATAACAAAGAAAACTTTTTTCCCCAAGATTTCACTTTCAGTTATTACTTTTAAAGATACATACATAACACAAATTACTATATTTTTAAAGCATTTCATAATAACAGAGTCGATATAAAAATTGTTCAAAACCGCAGTCTGCAGTGAAACAATGTATTTACTACAGGAGCCACCGAAGCACGTCGTGACGAGACAAAAAGTTATTTCTCTCGGACATGAAATCGAAACCGGAGAATAATGGAAGGAATGTCGTACTTTGCATACAGCGGAAAATTAAAAGATTTTTAGTCTTACTAAACGGGCAAATAATAAAACTTTAGAGTCGGATATGCTTCTTATTGCAAATAAAATGTGCTGTATAACTGTTTATTTATAACAAAACATATAACATTTCCAAAACGATGTATGTTTACTATGAAAATAAAATAACCTATTATATATTTATACATAATTTAAAAAATATATAATTTGCTATTTACGAATAGCTTTTTAGAAATGCAAACAAATTTCCTACATTTCAATTTTCTATTTACGCTGCCATGACGCTTATCCGTAATAAGCATCATAATATATTGAATACTTACATTATCTAATTTAAATTTACAATATAACTATTATATTAATAACTATTTCAATGATTAGAATCTATCTTTTCGACTCTATACAATCTCTTGTGTCAGTAACAAGGGTGGTAGACGACCGAGCGGAGTGTACGTCACACATCTCCACGCACCATTTGCAAGCACCCGAGCGCATCCCGTCGCATCCCGCCGCATCTCGACGATTCCACAACAGAAATAGTATAATGTCATATCAAATGTCCGTAACTCTGTAGACGCGTGCCCTTTGCCTCCACCTCCACGGCTACGCAGTACGCGGATACAATGTTCTGAACATCGCTATCACATTACAAAACTACAAAATATCACATTTTTATTCCTATCAGAAGACCCGAGTTGACGCGTAAAAATATTGCATCACTTTAACGTATATGACCGCAAAGTATATGTCACCTTGTACAAAAGTGTATGTCAAGTTTGTGACAGTATCGGTAATATTGATTTTATTGGTACACCAATACCTTATTGATATGAAAAATATTGCACTTCCTCTCCATATAAATATTAACCGTGCCAAATTTTATATACTTGTACGTCGTCATCGAAAGTTTTCTTTTCACGTATTAAGATATATTATAAATATCACAATTTGCGCAAGACAACTTTTTGGAGTAATAAAATATGTTTATTATGTAAAAAAACAATACAAAAGTGTTAAATCTGTATTAAGTTCGAACTGCAACAAAAAAATCTATATTGGCTATTGGTTATAATCATAAATCTGCATTGTTCGGAGTGGCATTTTTTGTTTTTGTACATTTTCCGAAAACTTCTTTTTTTACTAGACGAACGGTCATGACTAATTGGCGCTGCTACGGCAGAACCGCTCCGGGGTGCACGATATAATTGTTATGTTCAGTTTTTGCAAATATAATAATAAAATTTTATTACCCCCGTTTCTCAAAGGGTTTGTCTTGAAATGCTTAAAGGGTAGCCAGTGAAACTTTACTTCGTGCCTGTCATAAGTCAAAATGGATCATTGTTTAGTTGCATATTATCATAAATCTCTTACAGAAATATAAAAACTGAATGAATGCCGTGGCCTCAATACAACATCATTACACAAATATAGATTTTGCCTATTTGTGCACGTACCACAGCTCATTGTGGGTGGTGAGAAAAAAATTGTCTTTCACTTGTTTAAAATTTTGCAGAATATTTCTGCGAAAAGAAAGCTGATGATTATAGAAATAGCTTATGTTTATTTGTCACCTGCTTTTTATTTATTGTCATATTGTTTATTTATTTTTTTATTATATTTAGTATTTACTTAAAGCAGCGAATACTCTCAGTAATACAATAATTGATACTTAAAATCGACATTTTGAAGGTCTGATGGAACGCAATGGTGGGTTCACATAACATTCACAAAAATTTGACGCAGCGGGAGTCAAACCCGCGCCTCTTGGAAATCGTCCAAGCGCTATGGCCGCTAAGCCTTGCTTTCTACATCCGGCTACGTGGAAATTCTTATACGCATATTTTTATTGTCAGCATCTCTGTAGAGAGATTTTTACAAATTTCTGCTACCCAAAGATTATTCTACGAACAATCATTTGGCAAGAGAGAACGCTATTTACTAAATATTTGAACTGCTGCGCACAAATTTTTATTCGTTTTCTAAGAAACTTATTTCATTTTCCTAAGTGTGCGAATTTAACTATAAAACTGTTCAAATATTCACATAACTAATTATTTTACCTTTAATGAAATTACGAACCTATTGACCTGAAAACTATGAGAAACAATAATTAATAATAAACTGTTATTTTAAAGTATGTACAATATAAAAAAATATATACATTTTCTTGTCAAAAAAGTACTTATGATTAAAATTATAAATATTTTTAATTGTACTGCCAACAATACTATGCTAAATAAGTAAAAATATAATGGTTAAATACAGAAACAGAAGTAACCAAAGTGCGTCGTGTTGATCGAAGAGTGATAGAGTAGGCTTGAGCCGGGGTCAGCGGCGCCATGCGTCATCGCTAACGACGACAAATGACGTGACGTGACGCGACTAAGAATATCTGAAGCCGCGTCACGAACCCTCACACTTTGTAAGTTATTAGACTGAAGTTTTATTTATATTAATTATGCAAAGTTTCCTTACTTTAGTATTTGAATTCGTGAAATTTGGATATTTTTGAATTATTAAGGATCGAATTCAACCAGCACTGTAATAAAAAATATTTAGTTTATTATAAATGATGTTGGATGACAGGTGTGAAAGTATTGAGGGGACGGAAACAATTTTTTTACAGTCAGAAGGAAAGTGTCATTCGTCACTACTATCCATCACATTGTTCGTTTCCTTTACTTGCGATGTATAAATTTTGTTTTTAAACAGTTGACTTCTTCCTTATTCATTCGAAACCAACATAAAAACGACTAACAGTGCATTCGCCTTTTATTGTATGAATAATTTCGTTTCTTAAGTTTAGCGCGATGATATAAATAGATCAAATGTAGAAACTGTGGTAAGACTTTTTTCCCACAGAGATTTAGCGTCGAGACGAAGCCGGCTGCACACAACTTAAAATAGCACGCATTTGTCGAAAAATAAAATTTCCCCAAATAGACAGAAATATACAAAAATGTGAGGCGAAGTGAGGGGCGAGCGTGCCGGCGCGAGGCGTGCCGTAATGTGCGCCCCTAATTAAAATGTTAAAAACCGACCGCTTCTGAAAAACGTCAATTTCGAAGAGAAATGTGCCATTTAGAGCATCTCTTCGCTTATTGTTTATTTTATAATTTAAACGTAATGTGAAAGATGTTGTATGTGTTTATGGAATTACTTTTACGGTTACGCGTATCAGTGGGTTTTGGATAATTAGAAGTAAATTTTGCTACTATAAGTACTACCTTATTTTACAGTCAGGTCAGTCAGTCAGTCAGACTTAGTAGTCGTGAGTTCAGTTCTCACACGAGGGAATTTTTATGTCAATACTTTAGTACCCCAGCCGGGTTATTTAGAGTGATAAGTTATTCTGTTATTAGTGAAGTACTGCTTGCTCTGCACTCCGCAACATTTAATGTATTTTACGTTTGTATATAAAGTTTATATAAAGCTATATATTGCTATTATTTACTAATTTCCTTATGTGGTGTTACTTTCAACAAACATGTATCTTTAAAGAATTTACTCTTTCGGTTTTTGATACTTACTACTGATGGTGCAGTGGGACAGCATCTGACAGTAACTGCGTTTGGTTGTAGAATCGATTTCCATTGAGGAGAAAGGCCCCGCTTCGATAAGGCAAAGAATGGTCCGGATGTCGTCCGGAAAGTGGAAAACGGAGTGTATTATACGACTGACTTTTGACAGCACCACGTATAAAGGCATTCTCCATTACAAGGAAGAACATGATGAAAACTTTAATAAATAATATAATAGCTTAGGCAAATATTTCATACTGAGGCAACAAATGAAAAGATAAATCTAACCGTTCAGGGCATATGCAGATCAGCGTCGACATTCATTATTACCTAATTAAAATCGCAAGCCCCTTCCGCTCACAACATTTCTCCAACGCGCTGCCAATAAATTTCATCCGCCAGTCGCCCCATAACGATAACCAGTTCCTCGGGAACTATCGTTCAATCTGCCGTCGATGCCGTATGTTGATCCGGTCGTGTACCCGCCGCTCTTTGCAGACGAGCCTGTCGGTTCCTATGTATTATTTAGTACCGCCACTAGAGCGAGTGCGGCGCAACACGGCCTACGTCTCGGTGTGTCTCGGTGTTTACATGCGTGTGTGTACTACGCACACAGCCACACGCGCGAATGTCTCGGGCCACGTCAGCTCAGAGATAACGAGCTCACATATTCATAAAGAATAAAGAATTATCCAACAGCGACAATGGCCTTCCCCCCCGGCCCGCTACCCGTCTATTGTAATGCTCTCATTCACACTCTCCGCCCGATCGCGATCTATCCGTTCTCCTCTAAGAAACAAATAAGATAGACTTTCGACGCGACTACATCGAAATTGGATAATCGACTTTAATTTATTCTATCGAAGAAATATTTCATTTCTCGCTAAGATTCGTTCATGAAACCCTTTGGCTTCACGCGAGCGGCCATTGAATAGTTTTGAAACGATCAGTGTAAGTTTAGCGATTACAACCCGTTTTAATTCTTATGGCTTTGTAATGAAGGACCATTTAGCGGCCGTGAATGGTTAGTACAAAAGCTCTATATGCAATTAGCTCGCGCGGGGTCCAACCCTCGAGACAACGTCTTTATGGGCGACACATTTGATTCGAAAACTTGTTATGCTTCGTCCTAAATAAATTATAACGAGAAATTGTAATCATTAAAAGAATATATTTCATGTGTGTAGAGGCGGACGAGGCGCGATGGCGGGCAACGTGGCCGGGCGGCCGGGCGGTCGGGCAGTGGCCGACCGCGGCCTATCTCTGCCTACATGAATGCCTGCTCCGCAGAGATAGCGCGCAAATCTTTCGACCTTTCCCGCCACTTCATTTTACTCTACGCTGGTGCATTGTGTCGTCAATGCGTTCCATTGTGTCCTAAATATTACTTTTTGTAATTAAGTAATTAATATCTTAAGTTTGAGAAATGTTGCTATTTAAATAATCATCCGAAATTCGCCTAGTGTTTATCATATTTTATCACTATACTAACACTGTATAAAACAAATTACATAATTTGTTCTTGACATTGATTATGTTAAAAATCATAAAAATTAGTTAGTTCTCTAACTGTAAAGTAAATATTATGATAAATTAAATAATAAAATAAACGAAAAAAAATATTAAAACATTAAAGTTCTTTGTTCGAAATTTATAAGGCGCCTGTGCCTGTACTTGGCATGGGCTTGTTGTGAGTCGAGCCTTTAAAATATATTTAGCATTTTTGTATCTAACCTCTGATAGGCTTATATTTTTTAAGCAAAATATAATTTATTAACAAAAGATGTATAATAAATATAGTTTTACACAAAAATGTTGAGGTTTCGTCCTAAACGCGCACTATTTCTTCAGAATCGCCACAAAATTCCAAACGGTAATGTATAGGTTTTTTCTGTTTATTCTACAAGGTTATGAAAATGCGTGACGTCAATGGTACTCTAATTATGATTATTATAGGTTAATTGATTAAATGTACATTTATATCATATCCTATTATTTATAATTCCCTCACCTAACACGCTATGCCACTAAAAATAGGCGGTAAGTGATATGTTAACAGTATCAAGTTTGTACATAAAAAAATAATAAAAATACTAAAGCCTTTTATACTCAACAAGTAAGATGATTTGAAATAAAGTTTTGTTTATAACTAGTGATCCGCTCGCGGCTTGGCCTGCGTAAACTACATGACTAAACTATTTAGTATTTTCGCCTGCCCGCGTTCTCACTTAAATCAAAAACTTTGCTTATATTTATAATTTAAATGGTTGTAACTTTTTTATTTATGAACCGATTGAAATGAAATAAACACTAAATATTAAAAGAAGCTTACTACAATACAACTCAATTTCTGCATTTAAAACGGGTTAGCTGATATTAGCGTGCACAAACAAACATACAAACAGAAAACAAAATTAAAAATCATTGTTGTGGGGTGTATTACATCAATAAAGGGGCATTTATTAATGTAATAGACCCTGTAATAGAGAATAGAATATACTATAATTTTTTTTATATATATATCTCCATGTACAGACAGCGATAAGTTGTACTATATGTATAGATTATGTATAAAACAGTGTTAGCCATGCATTTTAAAGCATATAATATTTTACTGTGTATGCAATGTTAGTGTGCTTAATTAAAATTATAATTTTCACTATACATACAAATTAAAAAAAAAAACTGTTAATACAGATTTTCCACTAAGCACACTAGTAACGAAAGTATGTTAAAAACTTTTCGAGATTACATAGATGTACACATTTTATTAATATAAATTTATAGACAAGGTCATGATTTTGGGCGGGAAGTGGAGAACGAAGTGCCTCGATGTGGGCAAAAGTGTTAAGTTTAAAAAAAATTATAAACCTGTTTATTTCTAAAACCATATAAATAATTACGGTATTTTTATAGAACAAAAAAAAATACTTCTTTAGAAAGCTACTATACAGAAATAAATTATTTCCTTTAAAATCGGAAATTATTAAAAAGTAAAACCAACGATGTGTTTAATACAAAAAAAGAAGCAGACGATATATACGTTGAAATAAAATTTTATATAGTGATCGTTAACTCGACCCATGTCCAATATTAAATGGATAGCGGCT
This sequence comes from Podotricha telesiphe, assembly GCA_038994665.1. Classification (NCBI taxonomy): domain Eukaryota; kingdom Metazoa; phylum Arthropoda; class Insecta; order Lepidoptera; family Nymphalidae; genus Podotricha; species Podotricha telesiphe. The sequence continues at coordinate 536,264 of JAOYRR010000030.1, read as the reverse complement.
TAAGAGTAAAAATTAAAGACAAACATAAATATTGTAGTAAACAATTTGATTCAACATTGAACCTTTCACACTATTTCGATTGATGATCGGAATGAAATTCGATATTTTTTTTAAATGAGGCGTAGGCGTAGGCTTTGTCATATTACAGATCGAAAGGATCTAGTATTATTAGTATTATTACAAATAATGCTTCCTTATGACTTAATACTGTTGTATACCTTTATTTTTCAAACAATTTTCTTTCTCAATTTGCAAACACCAGCCTTTTGTTACTACAGAGGTTTCAGTCAGCTACGCTTTCGTAAATTATCCTTCCTTATACGTATTACCTTATAGTCATGTTAAGAAGTCACAGTAAAATTTCCAAAATATATATTTTTTACAAATCAAAACAATTTCTCGTTACACCATCCCTTTCAGATGTAACCCTTAATAGAGATAAAGTTAAGTATTTTTTAGTAAATTATGTATAATTACGGATATTCGAGGCGTAAGGCAAAGCATAAGGAAACTGGATTTAAGTGGAGAGGAATAAATTAAAAAGCTAAGTTATGAGCCGACCGATCTAACAACATGAATGAAACCGCACCCCCCCTCGCCCCGCTACGTGGCACGGCCGCGTGTGGCCTCACAGTGCATCGACAGAGACGGATTCAATATTCGACAATTAAAATTATTATTTTGTCACATAACTGGTATACCATTAACGAGAGCGGTAAAACCAAACTTAACTAAACTACAGTAAATATTGTTTTTAACGAAAGCATTGGAGAATGAAGATTCTCAATTTGTTTAAACTTTGGTACAATACTTTTAAATTCAATGTCAAAACTAAAGATAAGTATTCATAATGCGTTCAGTCTAATCCTTCCCTGTCAAGAGGTGAGATGTAGCGTTATCGGTGTTGGTAATCAGATCCCAAAATATTACGATTCAAAACTTGGTCAAGACCTTATATCCCGAATATAGTAACTTAGGGTACCATTAAAGGAAAAAATGGCCATTTATAACTTCGGAATACTTTATTTGTTTAGTCATAATAAACCAATGTCAATTAAGCGGAGTTAAAAATTAATGCTTTGTGTTTGTTTTTTATATCGGGGGTATCATACATACGCTGTATTGATTTATCAGAGATGGATGTCAATGAATGTGATGTTATAGCAGTATCTGCATTTTCCTGTTCTAGTAATAGAGAAAAGGACTCTCAATTAAATTTATCGTTATATAGATAGAATAATGAAAATAATTTGCAGTTTCGAAATTCGCGCTTAATACTTTTTTGTTTTCAAGTCGGTATTAATTTATTTAAACAAAATTGTTATTCATATATTGTACATAAAGACAACCATTTACGTTACCAAAATTAAGACAGATACAAGACATACACCCTATACAAGTTATATTGTTATTTGTGATCTTTAATCTGTTGACATTTACTTCAATAAATAACTGCTAATATAAAAATGCATTCTCGTTATGTGTCGCAATTTAATTGAGATCTTATATTAATTAGGGTGCAATGTGAGGCGAGGAGGTGAATGTGTCCGCCGCACGCAGCTTCTGCACGCAATTTTGTGATGCATGAATATTGACTACTGTATTTCCCTACATCCCCTGTTACTCAAATTTTAGATCCAGACCCTATTTCGTATTTGACAGACTGTAAAAGGTTAATTCGAAAATATATTCTAGTGGCTATATAGAGAAACTTTCATTGCATAAAATATATATAACTGACATAGTAAGAGTCGATCAGTATACGATTATAATACATATATGTAGAATGAAATGAATGCTGAATAAAAGGTGATATTTAAAAGATAAAATTTTCATAAACTTATCCATTTCATTTAATCATTATAGCATAGATTAAATTAATATTTATAATATATATATATATAATAGAATAAAATGTTTTTTATTACTAATACATTAACATATGCCTATTATAAGATATTAAGTTCGACAGCTAAAATTAAGATGTCGAATGCGCATAAATATCGACATTGGCCTTTAAAAGTCGGAGTGAGTGTTCGATGGACGATGGGCGATGGGCGATGGGTGATGGCAGATTTATTATTACAGGTAGGGAGGCTCATCGAGTCGTCGGTGTAGGCTCGCGGCTCGCGTGCTCGATGACGTGATACCACGCCGTCACGCGTGTTTACAAGAACGTTATAACAAGTTGTAAGAAGCGAACTAACAAGCCACTGCAATATCTCGCCTCTGACATTAGTGAACGTAGCATGCAAGAATTTTATTGCACGCTGAAATAGATTTACACTCCTTTTATTGAGATTTGCAGATGGGTACGTCTTATCTAGTAGGTACATGCGTTACAAAAGACACATCGATTGATAAATTCAAAGTGTTTTTTTTTTATAATTCATAATGCTTTAAGGAAGCACTATTGAATAACAAAACTTTGATAGAATTTAATTTTCATTTTTTTTAGAACCATCCAATATATTGCAAAAACAAGTGTACGAACCGTAGTATCTATTAAATTAATCACTAACAAAATACGTTATTAATATTCAGCCAAAATTTAACGCCAATATTACATATAATATGTATAGATGTCGCAAGCCGTTCTCGAATTGTAGGTGAAAATTAGTCAATGTAGAGATATGACGCAAATTACTTGGAAAATATAGACAATTGAAATGTTAAATATATCGTAATAAAAAATCAATGCTCAACTTATATAGTGAACTGACTTGATTATAAAGAATTTGTATAGATTTATAGCATTTTTCAATTATTTAATCGATCGATCGATTTATGGAATTATTCTTGGGATATAACTATTATGACGCTCAACATCGTAATATGAAAAAACACATTGCCATTGTTTGCTAAAAATACAATTAAAAAGGGTTGTTTACATCGTTACTGAGGTACATTGAATAAATAATTCTCAAATAATTTTCTTATGTAAATTAAAAAAGTTGACTTTTAGTAATAACATTTTTATCAATTCGCCAATGATAATAAAAAATATTATAATAAATTCCGTCTACACTCACCTATTCGATACTAGTTATCGGCTCAGCTTTGCCTCCGTGTAAGTAGAGCTTTGTCAGTAGGAACTATTATACTAAAGCTGAAGAGTTTACTTGAACGCGGTCTTTGGAATCTCCAGTTAGATTTAATATAATATTTTAATATGTGCTAGCCACGCCACATTCATAAAAAACTCAACTATTTAGCATTTGTAACATTGGTATTTGTGATATAATTCAAATAACATGACAAAGGATAAATAAATTGTTATATACTTAATAGTATTATATATAAATTCTAAACTGAACTGTAATACATAATTGTATTATATATTTGAATAAGACACTGTAAACTTTTCATAGATCAATAATATTTTGTTAATTGTATTTATTTGTTCAATGATCGAGAATTCGTGTTGATTGTAATAATAAAGTTTTTTTCTAAATTGATTCCGGATGAGCCTCATATAAACTGTAGATATAAAAGCAAGAACAATAAAAAATCTAAATGAGTTAGCGATAATCTTATTGTCGTAATAAAACTTAACTTTGGGCGATTATAAAACGGCGGCGCCATGAAAATTTATATAAAAAGAATAGGTAGGTATATATACAGGGTTTTCGTACTTTTATATTACTTAATTATATAAAAAAAATATTAACTGTATTACATAATATTAGAATGTATATGACATTTAAAAAGATTAAATAACATGATGAAATATTTTGTATAGTAAAAACAAGTCAAGTCAGTGTCAAGAAAATGTGAATAAATAATCTATTTAGTGGATATAAAAATGTCATTAACACTATCATTACAGATTGTCTATAGCCTATCAATATTAGTGATCAATTTCCTATTTCAAGACTGGTACCTGATAATTTCGTTCTACTGTTTTTACAATGTAATAGAGTGGGTTAGAGGTGTGGCATGTATCTATTGTATACTGCGCGTGAAATTTTACTGTGCTTGTAATTTTTATAAGCACTTATTAGGATTGTTATTAATAAAATTTTTTTTTTGGTTAACAAAGTATAATTTGTTAACAAAAGAGTATAGCAATTATGAAAATTATAATAAGGTTATTATAATATTCTTTTATTATAAATATAATTTTTTGTATAAATGTTCGTTATATAATTATTACATGCAAATTAAAAAATAAGATGACAGATGATTGATTTTAAAACATTTTATTTCATTGGCAGGAAAAATACAACCATGTGTCCATTGTAGTGCAGTGAGACAGCGTCTGACTATAAACGTGATCGGTTGTGAGTTCAATTCAAACTCGGAAGACTTATTTAAATTATTTTCATTTCTCCGCTCCGGTACATTAGACAAAGCGCGGCGTTGAATTTTACCTCCCAACACGCATGCACACGTGTCTCGATTTTGGGCGGAATCCTGAAGACCGGAATGTAGACACTAGGTTCTGTCTACCAACCCTAGATAGAAAAAATAATATTTATCATATTATTATATATCACAAAAAAATACAACCACAACAAAAAATACGCACAATCGGAAATTTTCACATCGAAAACAATAAGTTATAAAAAGGAATGCCGTGTAGTGTGCAACGACGTAAATGGTATCCTAAGGCACAAAATGACTGACAAAAAGCATAATGTCCTTTAAATATAATATTATATATCACGAAACCAAAGCTTTATGAAACCCGATATTTTGTCATATCTTGTTTTATTGCTTTTGAATAGAGAATTACTGGTGTCGGTGTTCAGAAAAGCTATTCAATATATTGCGGCAAACACAAGAGGGTAGGAAATTTCTTCGTACAAATACAATGCTGTACGTAATTACAAAAATAGAGTATAACTTATACACTTGTTCCGCCCTTTTCCTACTTTAATAAAACTATTGTACACATAGTTATATATGTATTTGTAGTTAAATACGTATTTTGTATAAAATGTATAATGACAAACATTTTTAGAAAACACCGTACAAGCCCTCTGACCGTTAAGCCATACGTCCTACATCCAGCTATGTCGGAAACCTTATACGCTTATAACAAATTATTTTCACAATTAACGTCTTTGTAGAGATTTTTTTTAAAAATGATTTTGATCTTCTAAGTAAGTGAATAACAGTTTAATAATGTAAAATAATAATAATAATATTTTTTCAAGTAACTCTAATGTAATGAAAAATATAATAGAAACTCTGTATACACTAGATACACTTTAAATGTAATCTATATACTTGAACCGGTAATGGAACAAATTAATCCAATAAATTCAAAGAAACTCACTGAGCGTAAAAATTTTAAATTTTGCACAAATCTAGTCACATTTAAAGTATTGTGTTGCATGATGTATTAAATAGCCGGTTGACAATATCGTGCAGATATTAACCCACAAAAAATGTCCTCGAATGTTCCGAGGATTTTCCGCTTCACGCAGTAGTGAACTCTTCGTGGCCGGAGCCGGCAGTTGACAAAATATTGCATTGTTCCTATTATCTACGCGTATTTATTTAAAAACGTTATTTAAATGGATGATTTTAAGCCCATTCTGCTCATGCGGCCATTGTCCTCGACTAATACGTTTACAAATGTTGTCTCCACATTGAACGCCAAGAATTTCTTTTGACGTACGGACATAATTCGTATATTGCTACAAAATGATATATCATTTGCATAGAATTAATCTAAACGAGTACGAGTACATTTGGGGAAGTGGACAGGATCTTTCCTAGGACACTTAAAGTAGATTTGAGTTTTTAAATTGATAGGCCGTTGACGATAGCGTGCAACGATTTATTACTATTATTACAACTTTATTCACTTTGTAAAAGTCATCAAGCTATCGGTGACCATAAAGAATTCTCTTTGTGACAATCTATAAAGGTAATGAAGGCAATCATCGGCGAACAAGCCAATAAAATAATAGAAATAAATTTGATATGACCGACATATGGTGGCTCTAATGCGTGGCGAACCCTGTTATTGCTGTCAAACATGCGATAAATAGTTCAGTCTGAACTCCATTTCATTTCATCCAACGTTTGATTACACAGCATTGGTCCGTTAGACGACAATGAGAAACGTATAACAAAAACCAATATGTTCACACCCCTTTCTGTTTTTAATTCACTCTGATGACCAAAAAGTAAATTCCAGTTTATTATTATTCCATTAGCCGTCACCCCATTTTAAAAAAATATGTCATCCGATGACGAGTAGGGAAGAGCGGGAATAATCTGCGAGCGCGGCCGCCGGGGAGGTCGCGACCCGAGAATATTCAATGTGTTTATATAAAATAATTTTCATGTTCGACAACTCACAACACAATGCCATATATTTTTTGCTCTGCCGATAAATTGGAGGGATTATCATTTAATGGAGGGCTCATGTTCGTTGGGCTTGTCCAGATTCCCTATGACTGACATGATTTAATTAAATATATTATAAATGTATTGGTAAGGATCGAACAATTTTAGTGACAAATTTTGAATAAAATTTATTAATATTTTATTTAACGCCTTGCTCTACCAAATCATTCGTTGACTTTATTGTAATAAAAACAAATAGAGACGAACGATTATTTATTTATATAGTAGCTTAGCTTCAAAAGATAGACTTCTTGAAAACAGCAGAATTTTAAATGATTTTTAATCTTACAAGTAGAACTTCTTTCAATAGTCATCATGAACTGAACACCATAAAATAAATTTCTTTATTTGGTACATTTCCTTAAAAAATATTTTTTTATTTGTAGTCGGTAGTCTTATAGATTGCAAGAAACCTCACAATATCACTAATAGTTTATGGAATTGAATATAACGGTATTGTGGATATCGATCGTGCCCTAATTTTGTCCTACAAAATTATTACCAATAATACATTTATAGAAAAAGCGGATAATCTCCATTATTGGGCCGCAAAAAACTCCAAATCCCTTATTGTTATGTAACATTCTTTATAGTGATATGAAAATATATTTTATTAAGTAGCGTATACACAAAATGCATTGAAACTATGAGATCTTATCGCATCCCAACGGAGTCTCCCTGCTTGTTTACTCTAAATATTTCGTGTTACAATAAAATTACATGACATCTGTACTACAAATAACGAGAATATCTTTATTCATACCGCGACTGCAAACAAGGTCCCCCTAGCGTTTGCATTGTCACTGCGGGGAACGTCTGCTGGCTGTCTATGCTTACTTCCCTTAATATTATCATACTTATACTAATAGCTTACTATTAACTAACTGCTTAATATTTGAATCAACAATTCCACGTACAATATTGACGCAATAAAATATTTTGTTTAAGATTTATGAGTTTATGTGTTCATAGTAAAGAAAATCCTCTGTGATGAATTCGACTTTATACTTGATGGAAGTAAGAAACAATGGACTGAAAATATGTAGAGCATTTCCAGAAATTAGATTATTACTAAGAAGCATAGGGACGAATTGAAATATGACATTGCTTTAATATGATCATTTTTTCTGTCTTCGCAGAATGACAAACTGCAAAAGCAGATAGATAATATTATTTTATTACAAAAGGGCAAGGAAGCGATTTACAATAAATAGCTTCAATATTAAAGTTCTCCCCTATATTGATATCAATAGAGCGACGACAACCCATACGCTTGCGGCGGTTTCAGAAATCCTACACAATTTTTTTGCTGTTTAGAAATAAAAAATATCTTATTCTTATAAAAAATAACAAGTACCTGTTTTAAAAACCAATAAGCTGCATGTTACAGATTCATTTTTCTTAAAATTGATATATGTTACTTTCTTTTTATATATACTTTTCAATTGTTTCACAATACTTATTAATTACTACTAAATTGTAGAAACTAATTATATCACAGAATTATTTGTACGTATATTAACTTATAGTGTTGAAAATAAGTGTAAATTAATAATTTAGCTTTGCATTATTTAAGATTTTAATATAAAAACCAAAATAAACAAAAGCAAAAAATTCTAAATTAGCAACACATACAAACCCAACTAAGAGGCTTCATTCGATTTTGTATTATATATTTTATTATAAGAATAATAAATTAAGGATAATTTAGATATATTACTATCCTTCGACCATTATAAAATATTAAAGCACCAAATGTTGAGAAACCCTGGTATGTCATAAAAACAGTAAAACAGTCGTTTCGACGAGGAAACCTCTATTAGTTTCCTTTACAGGTTGTATTGACAATAGTTTCGTCTATCGTCGCCCATCACATCCGCGACTGGATATCCCGCTATGTTGGGCCTACCTGCTTTCTCTGTTATTTGTTTACAAGCACCGGTACTAGGCAAATACAAGTGTAGAGTGTTTCTCAAGGTCATTCCTTATTTTTAAATGATTACACAGAAAGTAAGTGTTCAATTATAAATGTACACGAAAATTCTGCCGAGCATAATATGCAGATTATCAAAAAATAGAAATTAGTCAAAATATTTAATACTTAATAGATAGGACTGAAAAATATACGAGTTGTACGATTTTTAAAGTGTGTATGAATGCTTCTATTTTTAAATAAATAAATACTAAAAAATATATTCTATTGGTACACTATATAAACACTTAATAATTAATGTACTCGCATAGTTATTTTTGTAAACTGATGATTCGTTACTCGGGTCTAGAAAAAGGCCACGATCGTTGTAGGCCATCATGGAACAGCGGGACAGTGTCTGTAATTGGATCTAAGTGATGGTAGTGGGTATGATCCTAATTCGATGGATTTACTGTATTTAAATAATTTTATTTTTCCGGTCCTTGAAAGAAAAAAAGTTGTTAGCTACACAAAACTTAATACGCAAAGTTAAGATCTTGCGTTAACCTCATTTCTTAGATTCCCAGAGTTTAAACTCAGAAAAGAGGGTCTAAATACTATATTTTCTTGACTACACTATTATACGCGAGAGATGTGTGACTTTAAAAAAAAACGTTGTATACTTTCAAGAACTTCTAGTATTACTTCTAGTAAACTAAACATTATTAAGTATTTTTAGAAAACGTATACAAATTTAAACAGTGGGACTCTTGGACTCGTCCTTAATTTACATCCTCGATTTATAAAAAATAATTATTCATTAAAATATTCAATTAATAATATTCTCTCTTGCCAAACTATTATTCTTAATCCTTCAGTAGCAGACATTTATAAAAATCTCTCTACAGAGATCCTAACAACAAAGTAAATAGTAATAAGCGTATAAGTATTTCGACGTAGCTGGATATAGAACGCATGGCTTAGAGGTCGGAGCGCTTGGACGGTTTCCAAGAGGCGCGGGTTTGAGTCCCGCTACGTTTAATATTCTTTTATACGTTTTCTACAAATACTTTTCATACTCACTTAAATAACATTTTATAAATATAAAAAAATAGTAAGTATTATAAAAACTTCTGATATTTAATAACCAAACATTAAAAACAAAATAAAAATTTATGAACAGAAATTAAATAAAATGAGTAATAAATATTGGAAACATTTTAGACAAGGATAACGGTGCAAAATTGAGACATAAATCATAGAAAGCGTGACATTGTATTTGAAGGACGTTATGACTGTGGATTGTGTTCTCAGTCGAACTCTACCCCTGTGGCTATTGGCAGCCATTACCAATTTATCATTAAGGCAATTTTTACAATTATTTCGACCATCAATCTATTGCTGTTGCCTTATATTGTGCTCTACATACACATTTAATGATAGACACAATGATAGTTTAATAACATTTTTATGAATTGTTCGAGTTTGACGCGATCCTGATTTTTTTTCTTATTATTAATTAGTGCTATGTTAACGACAATAACATAATACATTAAATCATTTTAATTTTTTTACTAAACTATTTATCTTAAGTAGAAAACCTGCGTGACTAATAAATTTGGTTTTTTGTCCACATTTTAATACTCTAACGCCTATACTGCCTTATATGTAAAAAGTGACATATTGTGTACCAAGGACAAACTTAAGTAGAGCAAAGTTTATGTCATATAGCAATTGGTCAGCAGTCCACCCACGCACAAAAGATGCGTGGGAGCAAAGATTATTCTCATTCAATTGAACCGCATTGTGCGCTGGCGCATGCCACTTTCAGCCACCTCTTAATTACACCGCAGCTGCTGACCTGCGTCCATCTGGAGCATCACCATATCACTACACTCCACAGGATGTTTTAATTTCACAGTCACACAAATTCTATCACAATAAATAAAACAAATTCTAAGTCAAAGATTTACTTAAAATATATTTTAACAACGACATAAATTATTTTTGAAAAAGATTCCAAATATTTTACTTATTTGTTACTGTGTGAAAGTTAAGGTTACAAATTAGACCAAAAGGACATCAGTTGTGATAGCTTATCTACATTTCTACACGCTGTATAAACCAAACACTGTTGAATATTTCGATGATCTATGTAATGTAAAAGGTGAGTGTCCGGCGACAATAGCACATTGGAGTGGCGGCCTTCCAGCAAATCTCATTTGTGGATTTATCATTAACTGTATTTCACTCACCCTCGTCTGGAAAGCCTATTAAGTATAAATTCGTATAAATGTTATTTCCGCCAGTTGTCAATATCTTGCCTATTTGCTGTAAGTATTTTCAGAATAATAATATTATATAGGACCACTTACAGTAACGCTTTTGAAAAATTGTGACATATATACCGTCATTCATAAATTGACTTGATTTATATATATTTATAAATAATAACACTTTCTAATACGTTTGTTAGTCGCACACCACATTTATTATATATTAGGATGAGATATAATGATGTTGTAAGATATTTAAATATGACAGTCTCTTAGACATGTATATCAGGTTAGTTAAAGTTGCATATCCAACTATAACTAATCAAAAATCAAGACAAGATACTTTTATTACTCCATTATACATAAAATAAACATAATAGAATTATCAAAATCCACAAAGTAATAAAAAGAACCCATAGGTACGGTCAACAGCAATCACAGAACGTCGTAAAAACAGGAAAAATATAATCCACGTCCAAAATGCACTGGAAAGAACAATGAGGTGTGTCCTAATCGCACGCCTTATCAACCATACCTTTTGTCTTAATTTGATGACCAGTTATTTATGTTCGTACGCTATCTATCTTTTGCTATAATTTATACTAGTTTTGCTGCAACCCAATACTACTGTCAAAATTCACATAAATAATTAGGAGCAAGGCTGGGACCGATGTTATCTGCCGCTTGTGACAACTCTACGAACGGTTATAAACAAAAGACGCACTCTAATGATTCAATGAGCGATCGTAAACCCTCAATATTTACGCGTGACTCTTTCAGTTGGCTCTTTGAAATGTTTTATACATCCAGGATAAGTCTCCCCTCGCTCCCCGGGCGCCTACGCCAGTCGCGTCGCTATATCTGATTTATTCATACCACCCGAAACACACGATCGGTTTTTCGGATAGCGGGTATTTAGTATTTTTTTTTATTTTGTTCTGCTTCTACAGCCGCAATGTTTAATTGAGGCGAATATTAATTGTATACGGCTCGCATGTTAAATTCTTAATTATGATAGCATGCCTATACTAAATAATTGAATAAATATCAATTCCAATACTTTATTGTTTTATTAATTGTGTTTTCATTACATTTAAGGCATATAGTACATTTTGATTTGTTTTTTCTCTTTATTTTTATTTACAGATATATTATGATAAGTTATAAACATATATGTATGGCCAATTAAGGTATTAACGTATTAGTACACCTACGCAAAAAAAAAGGACAAAGTGTAAATCTATATTATTGAAATGTTATTGTATTACAATGGCATAGAAACCTTACAATATTATAGTGACAATGATATATAGGAACAAATATCGGGTTGCAATTAAAACTATTGCGACTTGTTAACTAAACGGTACTGTGTGGGAGGACAACTGCAGCAGATGTGCGACCATCCCGACCTTCGCGCTCACCCCAATATTCGCCTAACCTCTATTCATATTTGTATATTAGATACACTATTTTCACAAACGCTGAAATCTCCAATGCATTGGTGTTTGGGGGGTCTATTTTAGAACACTAACTCGAGTGACGCAAACAAGGATAGGTACCGATAACGATTCAATATTTATTGTCACTCGACGTTCGTCATTAAGATAGTGTCAAAACTCACTGGCGCTCACTTACCGGCTCGGACGTGCACTCATAATTATTACTAATGCCTTAAATATGTCAAAACAGGAATCCAGGTAAAAAGGCGTAATTTACGCGCGGCCGATAGAGATTTGGCAGTTGGCGCCGTGGCTCAGCCGGCCGGCTTCGCGAGCGGGCGCCGAGTTTTTGTCCACTATTGTCTTTGATATAAATTTTAAATAGGAAATGTTTCTTTTTATGGAGATCTAGTTTACGGCTGACAATGATGGTAATATAAATCTAACGTCTGCGTCACTATTCCTTAGCGATGATCGATCGATAAACATTATTTATGTACTTCCGCCGAATGCGACAGAATTGGGTACTGTCAACGTGAGTCAATTCGTAAAATTAATCGCTAATGAAAACAGGAACGTAATTCATTGCCATATTATTAAATAAACATTTGTTGACATTACATTTATAAAAACACTAAATTTAAACATATTTCTTTAATATTTGACATAAGAAAGTTAATTGTCTTTATTTTCCATATATGTCTTTATTTATTGATGCAGTTTTCTTTTGACTTTTTTTAAGAAACATTAACTACTCGTTACTTAGTAATAAATTGTTATTAATAATATAAAGATGTGATAATTCAATTTCTTGTTATATTAATGGCACACTTTGTCAGTAATCTGAATTAGCTCTTGATTCCTTGTAAATATAAAGTAATCAAGAACCTAATATGGGAATATGAAGTTTCTACATAACACACGTTTGTACGCCTCTCAAGTAATAACCTACCTGTGATCGCTCATTGAATTCAAATGAGTGCACAATGAGTACGACCCACATGGCAACATAAATAGATACCAGCTCACGCTTATGACACATATTATTTACATATTAATGTGAAAATACCCGCTTTAATTTCTACTTTTGAGATGGAAAAAACCAAAAAGTTCACTAACTTTTTAAACATTACCATAAATGACAAGAGCCAAAAGAAGCAATTAACAATTATACATTTTTCATTAATAGGCACCGACCGACCAATCGCGTCAGCGCTGATTAACGACAATAACTCGACGACACTAACTCGCTTATGTTTATTTTTATTTTCGTCCCTTTCGAGTCGATCTCTAATGAATACGGTTTATCTTCAAGTTTATATAAAAAATAAATCGCTTTTAACTGAAGAATCACGCCTTAAAAAAGAAACGCTTATTAAAATTTATTTCTTTCTCTCCTCGCGGCGCTGTCTTGTACATTGCCTCGAATAAAATTAAAAAGTCAAGAATTCTTATTTATTTTAATACAATAAACTGCAATCGCTGAATAAAGATAAATAAAAAGCAATAAAAAATAAAATCGCATTAGCAATAAACAAAATACTTCAGCGGATGTGGGCAGAGCGCAGAGCACGCACACGGGCATACATGGAGAAGTGGCATGGCATTAAACAATTATTAAAATTATTGCCAGCCTTTTCTGCGCTATTTGTGTTATTCATTTTCATTTCTATGTGAACATTGAACAGAGCCAGCTGGTATGTCTTGTTGAAGCGTTTTAAACATACACGATATACGTAAAGGAAACACGAGACCATCTCGTTTTAATGCTCAAACGTAACCTTGAACTTTCAATTAATTTAACTTTTTAATTTTCCATATAAAAGTTTCTAATGTTCTAAGTTTTCTCGTAACTAGGCACTCTATAGCAGCCTGTTGTCCGGGTGTCACGAGTGCTACACTCTCCGGCGTTTTCTTAATTGTGCCGAAATATTTATTTGATTGCAAACTTTGTGGCGCTGCCGTGCAACCGAAATGGTCATCGGCATCCACACTCCCACAATGGCGACCGCTTGTCCCGTGCAAGCGAGAATTAGACGACCATTCTATTTATATCTACTACAGGACTATTACTTTTGAAGAAATTATTCTCAAAAACACTATTAAACTGTTTCAATAATATTTATCATCAGCAATCTAAATAGGCCAACTAACTAATTATCAATACTAGCATAGTAGAATACCACATTTAGGCACATCTCACGCATGAAGCATATGACATGAATAAGATATGGAACGAAGTATGTATGACCTGAGATAGAACTGAGTCGGCGCCCGAGTTCGAGATCGAACCAACAATAGAGATTAGAGGCGATGATAACGACGTCGAGTGCACACGCTGTCCTTGCCATTCTCATGATTTAAGATGCTGTTTCTAGTCGCTATAATTACCTTCCATCCATCAAAAAGACGTATGACAAACGTATTTACTGTAGAAATTGACCGATCTGTACCACCAATCGAAATGGTGATTGCATTTTCAACTTTTATCTAGTTTGAAAAAAGGCAGAGATTATTTTTGCACTATTGACGTGTTTATGAATGTTCTATTATAAGCTCCCTTTGATCTTACCCAACTTGCCACGATACTTTCTATCAACTGTTTACGAACGACTTAAAATAAAGCGATGTCCACAGGTGGCCATATAGTGTTTTTATTTTTATTTGTATAATTTCTATGTAGTATATTTGGATTCAAACAATATTCATGGATGGGCCTAACAAAGCTGACTAATTATCGTGGCGCGGCGTGTCGTAAAACAGTGCATATTGACGGAATATAGAGAGGCCGGCACACAGTGCTTAATGACATTAATCACATTGATTTATTGTGGTTCCGAGTTATTACAGGCCGGGCGCTGTCTAGTGTGCGTGAGAATATACAGCAGGGATGCCTGCGTCTGTGGGCGCACACTTCTTATATAAATGTAACACGCGATAGACAAAGTACGTTTTCAGTGTTGCAAACACTTTTCAGTGTTATAAATCATTTTGACGTTAACATATCAATTTAGTGGCGATATCGTAAGATTAGTGAATATTTAACATACTATAAATTATGTTAATTTAAAATATATATTATAAAAACACAACACTTTTCAACAAAAAAGCAAAATTATGATTTCAATAAAATTATACAATTTATATTGTAATTAATAAATAAGAACAGCCTGGCTAGTGTACCTATTTCCTCGTGGCCGTAGACATGAGTGTGTGTGTGTACGGCATTAGGCAACAATTCTTACGCTGTTTTGCGGCGTGTTAATATTGATTGGCTCGCTTTATTTCGACTAGTGCGAATCTATCCTGAAACTAGCACATCATATGACTCTGCATAGAACATTAGTAATTAGGTTATTGCTTATATATATGATATACCTAAATATATCAATATAATCATTCAAACTGCATATAAGTTCATAAGGCATTAATTTGTCATCATTACAAAAAATATTTAAAAAATGTATTGTTACTTTGTAATAATTATATTAATTATGTATATATTTAGCATATAACTTATAAAATACGCACTAATTCTCCTTTGCTGGTTCATAACTTATGTGCATAGACTTAAGAAATTTTATTATTCACATGGACATTGTTGTTATAGTTGTTACGATTTATGTCGATTTTAAAATGAAGATTAAAGTTAGAAAAGATCGTTCAACTTAAAACTATTTCTCTATTCTACCCTATCGTACAAGAAAAATGAGTTAATCAATATATAATAGGCAGCAAATGCTTATATATGTACACTTTTTATATTAGCATATATTATATCTTTATTATAGTAAAAGGCAATATTTTGTCATTTGCACAAATCCTTCTCTATGCAGTAATTTTATGTACATTCTTGGGCGTATAGAATTTACCACATTTAAAATTTAAATATTTTGGTGAAATGTCGGTTACTTTGCTATCGTTACCTGCTATCGCTTACGGTAGTTGAAAAGGTTTGAATACTTTAGTAATTTACATAGAATAACAATGACAATATATATTAATAACTGTAGATATGAGATTAAATGTACAATAAATGTAGGTATGTGAATAAATGTAGATACGTTTTAAAGTACTCCCTTATTTGAGTTCTAATTGGTCTAGTTAACGTTTTCGCTTACAATAAACATTCTGTGATCTGTAATATGAAATGCAAAATGCACAAAACAACAAATTTTAGAGTATTTTGAGTTTATCTCAAGCAGCTCTTTAGGTATATTCTTTTAATTTTCTAAGACATCTAGTAACCATTTCAATTTACCAACATACCTATATATAAGCAACTGCCAATACAACACTACCTTCTACGATACCAGCTTACGGTGTTATACAATTTATTACCTAAACTCTAGTTAAATTGCATCCTCTAGTCGATAGTACCTACAATTAATTTGTTCCAATACTATTTTACTCCGCTTATATGGAATCCATAGAGCCGATGATATCAATAAATACAATTTGTGTAGATTCATTATCCAATTACACGTGTGGAGAGACAAATCGGTCTACATAATAAAGATTATAATTACGGGTAAGATTCAATTGAGAAATGACAAGATTGCGGCTCTAAATTTCCCCCATGTATCCGCGTAGGTGGAATGTCAGCGTCGCCGCAACCTACTTCACCCATGGGAACTGTGTTTGTTCGTATGGTGCTCCAACCGTGTTTACAATGTAATTTTACGTGGCGACCGCGATGACCACGTCTCGGAGTCGCCTGCGCGCGGTCCGCATACCAACGATAGCATTATAATTTCATAATGCACGCTTGTCAACGTAAATAATACGCAAAATTTATGTTACGAGGTTCTCACCGTTCGACAGAGGCGTAATGAATACTTAATTAGACATCATTAGGCATGAAACAGTCAGCGCTCTACTCATATTCATTTGAAGACGTGGATATAAATTCAATTAAGCATTTTAGTAGTGAGCTATCGTTGTTGTTCGTTGATTCAAACTTCGTTATACCATCCATCTAAATATTACACGCAAATGTCCGGCGCATGTTAATATATTACTGATCAAATTGTCGATTAGAAGTTCAATATATATTGTAATTAGCTGTTTTGCCTCACGTACCATGCGATTCCCATTCGTAAGTACTGGTTCCTAGTCGTGATCGAATTTTCATTTGCATAAGGTCTAGTAATATTTATAGAGTGCTATTGAAATAATTATAAATGTTTATATATATCGTTGGATTGGACCGTAATGTCGTTACTCAGTTATTTTTTTAGTTAGCTGTTAGATTATATATATTTAGAAAAAGTATATCTCAATAATAGCGAAAATGAAGGGCTAATAAAGAGCAGGGCGAGAACCCCATGTTGATTAGACGTGTCCATTGTCCGTCATCATTAATGGTGCATTATACAAACAATTAGCGCCATTTTATTTTCTTATAAATATTTTGTATTTCTTTCTTCTATGAATTGCATGTGATGACGTATTTGCACGCGCGATATAATGAATTAAACCCGCTAATTGCATATAGCTGTACGGGTATATAAATGAACCTTTGAGTATTCAATATTGTTATTTCGTACTTTTTAAAAAAAAAAAAAAACTGAATTATTTACAAAGTGTAAATTAAACTATTTTTTTATACAATTTTTACTTAGTCTAATCTTTATTAAACTGCAAACTGAGTTATTTTAATTTACACATCTTAAAAAAAACAACAATGAGTTCCCCTAAATTCATGATACGATTTTTTTTTCTTTGAAATCATCTCCTGTATTGTAAGATGTATAGATGTAGAGTCGTCACGTAATAAGGTGCAAATACCTTATTTTATATAACCTGACTAAAGTGATTTGAACCCCCAACCTTGCATTCAGTGAAACTCACTCCTATTGATCACTTACTATTGATTAAGAATGCTCTACTAAATGTGAAACATTCACTAACGTATTTAGTACGTATTATAACATTAGTAAGTAAAATAAATCTAACTCATAGGCATATAATAAATTTTATTTCAGTTTCAGTGAAAACGTTCATAAATAGTAGAAGCTACAACGGAAGTGGACTCGTTCATCATCCGTCTTGGATAAAAACGCTCGTTAGAACCAACCCCCATCTCCCACCCAACCTGCTCTATTAATGTTAGACAGAAGTACCTCTATTACGCCTGCCATTTATTATATCCATTTTCGCGAATTAGCAGATCTCGTATAATGATATTCCTTAGTAGTTAATGGTTAAGGTAAATTGAATGAAGTAAGAAATATTTGGCACTTAAGGTATTGTGTTAGTTTATAAATATTTATTATGCTTTTATATTTAATACGCCGTTTTATTGTTTCCTTAGTTGGTAAAAATTAGATTTGTGTATGATATACCTGAACAGATATCTAGATTAGTTATATCTGACTAAAGTGTAAGTAAAAACCCACATAAATTGAAAAATACTTTTTTATCACATATCAACAAAATGAAAAAGTTCTTAAAATAAACTCAAATGTCAAATCTACAAGGTCATTTATACTGTCCCAGGCTTACTTCGAGATCCAAAAACTTGAAAAGCTTGTGAAAAATATACGGCACTTGCGTATTAAAATTATTATTAAACCACCGCACCGCGATAAGACCGGATGATACCAGCTTAACACCCCCTAGCCCACCCCCACTATCGCGCTCCATTCGAATGCCTTTTCAGTATATCTACATGAAGAGTTGAGCCTGAGGTTTATGCATAAGTTTGTCTTTGAAGACTACAGTGACTAAAATAACACATATCCCTGTTCCTGTCTTTACATTTTAATTACTATTCGTTCTCTAACATCGCATAAATCTGTTTCTAAATATTAAGTTCTAAAATAAGGACAAATAAAATAGTAGGTACAACAGAAATTGCAGGTATTTATAAATGTTGCTTACCGCTCCTTGGCACTTCATCAGCTTATGTTGGAACTAAACTCTGAAACAAATGAAAATTAAATAACTTCTATAATAGAGATAAATAAAGCGCTTTGCCAAATTCTTATTAAAATTCACATAAGGAAGTAGGAAACTTGAAACATTAACCAGACAAAGTTATTTGAACAATGTAAACGTCGTCGAGCAACTTTATGCAGAAGCTGCAATGTAGGTATGTCGAACGACAATTATAACTTTGGCCCCGGACGCGACAGAACGTTCCACTGCAGCAAATAAAATATGTCCACGAAAACGCGCGAAGGGGACGATACAGGGAAATTTCGTATACGAGACAAAGATAAGCTTAACCAGCGCGAAATTATGAGCGTTTAACTGTTTCTAGCTGTAGAATCTGGCACAGGCGCTTCGCCGGCTCGCCAGCGCGCGTTATTTACGAGGGGGTGGCGCGGTGCCCGACTCCCGCTGCACCCGAGATAGTGCCTTCCCCGGAAGAGAGCCGCCGCCGCCGCCACCGCCGCGGACGCCGCGCGACCCATCCGCACCGCCCGCGCCGATCTAGCTCTTGCAGCCGTAGACACTAGCTACACTCTGCCCTCGTATGTGCCCTTGTGCCGCCATAGTACCTAGCCGTACTCGTGCAGATTGCCAGCCTGTAACTGGCGCTTAAAACTACATTCCGACTTAAACTCTATTGGCTGCGCTATAGGATACAATTGCCCCGCTAACACGCGTCTGCCTTCTGGCAACCGAACATAAATGCTTTTCTATGTAAAGTTTCTAGCGAGCTTGTCCGTAGGTCTTGTTTATGATAGCATGAAACAGTATGTGATGTATTTATGGTACGTTCCTAAGTCCCACCATATATATACTTTAAAGTAATTAGAAGACCAAATCATAGCATGATTAATAAAATTAAGTTAATAACAGATTGACTAGCAGTCCAAAATTACAGCAATTACTAACCGTCATATAAATAATATCCATATATAAATATTAGTATGTTTCCTAAAGTTTTGTATTTTTCATACAATATTTATATGAAACAAAAAGGAGACAGCTTTACTTTATCATTTAAGTGAAAATATACGACACAAGGAAAAGAGAATAATGTGAAAAAACCGTCTAGAGCATTATACCGCGCGTGAACCATTACTTTTAATATAAATAAAATAACAAAATATGAGCGTCCGGTCACTGAGTGCCCCTGGACACTTTTATATTTTACGAGCAGACCTATTTCACTTAGAATCCTGAAGCTTATTATATTATAATACCACTTTTTCTATATTTGTTTGGTATATCCAAATAAGATAAATCCTAAGAGGTTATTGTTTAAAAATATTATGATAATAGACTTAATATTAAGTATAGTATATTTTTAATATACACATATAATAAAATAACTATACTATACTAACTATACACTGATTGGACTATTAAAATTACCTATACAAAATAACCGCCTACCTATAGCGAAAAGACATATTTAGAAAACGTATAAAAATTTGAACGCAGCGGGATTTGAACCCGCGCCTCTTGAAAACCGTTCAAGAGGCGCGGGTTCAAATCTAAATCTGTATTTTTCAATTTCCTAAGTGAGCCAATAATACTTTAAAAAATGTTAAAAACACCTAGGTATAGCTAACTGCATAAAAGCACTTCTTGAGGAATGTCTCGATAACGTTTAATCATTAACTTTCGATGAAAGGTTTTAATTGATACATACTGATTTGTGTACATTATCAAAGTTGCTTTAACAACCCTTTCGAAGTCGAGACGAGCTAACAGTAATAAGGCGCTAAGTCATATCAATGTAAAGGGAAGCCTGCCAGCGTAGACCGCTCTCGTTCAGCGACCCGCGTCGCGACGCGTCTTGCAACGTAACTCAAGTGTTTCGTGCAAACGCTACGTCCATTGCAACCTATCAATTAATGTCAACGCGTAATAATTTAATTTTGACATTCCTGGCCTCCAAAGAGAAATCGCTCGATAAAAATAGAAAAATGCATAATTACCTAACTAACCTAACCTAACCCTTCCATTATGCCTGCAAATGATGGCCCTGTCGACTTCGTAGTAATTATACGGGATATACCGACGAACTTAGGAGGCTTCGTCTACCGATATCGTTCATCAGAATTAAAAAGTATTTAGCCATTACGTTTATAAAACGATGAGCGTGAGTGAAATAGGAATCTACAGAGACATCACTAAAACCGCGTGAAAATGGAAATAAATTCGGCGTTGCATTTGATCGCACAGTTCTAGGGGTGCAGTAAAAATAAACAGTGACGCCATTAGAACTCACTTCCATATTCAAATTTTTTAACGTGTCCACACTGCTCGGCCACTACTCACGTCTCATCAGTCGCTTCGTTCAGAACAAACATACAATAAAAAAAATCATAAAAATCTTATCATAAACAGAATTCTAGGTTATATTAACTATTTCATAATAAATATATGCGTTAATCACCATCATCACTATTGGTGTACCAACCTACTGTAGGTACCTGTTTTTAATAATTCAATAGAAATATTATAATATTTTTGTTCGTATATCACAAATACAATTTAAAACCCAAATAAATAATTTTCATAACATTACTTTAATGAAAATTTATAGACAAGAGACCGTTCAAATTAAATAGAAACTGACGAACGACGCGTGCTTTAGCTTAAATAAACAGAAGTTTTCAAAAATTTGTGTATTTAAATCGAATGTGACTTGTGTTACTGAGCTATTTTTGTTTAACAGCCGCGCTGATGGACCTGAAATAACACCTCCCGATAGTACCGTTCAGGGAACTCGCATTAATTCATATGGGATTAGGTGTCATCATAAACAGGAATTATTTAGTCAACTGAGGTTAAAAACAACAACTCACCGTTGTCTAATTACCAGAAATAAAAATTAGATTAGGAAAGCACTTGCTTATTATTTCTCTAAATCTATTATTTAAATAATTTTATTTCATGTATATATAGTAATATAATACATCATTTTATATATCAGTTAAGTGACAAAAGGATCATCTAGAATGTTTTCAAAAACTTTTTCTGAAAATGAGCGACTGGCCCCATAAAATTAAAAAACTAAGTAAGGTACCATAGCTGACAAATACATGAAAAGACTACCCCTCAGCCAAAACACTACTATATTAATGGAAGAACTAATTGAACTTAGACATTGTAGTTTTATTTTAATTTAAATGTAGAGCTTGATATAATTATATTTTTTATGTAAATAAATTGAATACAAAATATTATACTACCATATTTACATACACTACCATATTTTAAAATATTATCGTTGTTTTTAAAAGTATCATACTTAAATTAACCATTTTTCTTTTTAATCATAATTAATTTTTAAAGTTTACATTACATCCATTACACTCTAGTCAGTCTAAGCATATTGAGCTACCTGTGTTAAGGAGGCTCATATCAAAAAAAGTTCATGCTATGTTGGTAATGCAATAAATAAAAATGACTGCTTTATATCTTTCATGGCTTTGCGTAAATGCATATATGTTTTCTTTATAAACCATTATCACAACTTATAATAAAATATAAGAAATTTCTTTAATACTTAAATTTGTATATTCCAATTATTATAAAAAAAATCTAAATTAATTTAACATTTTGATAAAAATAATTATTAGAGCCACGAACCAACATGCAATTCGTTTTTTAAATGTTGCTTGTGGGCCAATATTAGAATATAAGTAATGAACATAACTATGGTATCATGGACCTTTATTTAAATCTATAAAGATCTAATTATATAATAAGATGATCTTTTGTACACTATAATTATCAAAACAGTAACAAAACCTTAACATTACTAATATATTATGTTTCCACGAATAAATAATTCACTAAATAATTATAAATATTTTTACGAGAACTTGAGAAATACATTAGGAAAGGGTTGTTAAGTTAAAAATATCAATGAATATTTTTTCACGTAACTTAAATAATAAAGTGAACGTATAATTATAAAATTATTTTATTGAGTATAAAATTTAAAATTTTTAATAGTTACAAATTGAGCTTCCCCCTTCATGAACCCCCAATAGACGCACCAGCAATTTCATTTGTGGATTGACAATGCCACGATGAATATTCAACGTATAAAGAACAATCATATAAAAACGCGGCATCGATATTAATTTGATTCGTGTTAAATATTGCGAGTATTGTACATTTATAAGCTAGTTATCATCGTACTTATAAAACCTGGTTCAGCGGTGAATTGGACATTATAAACAAATAATATAAAATTTACAAAGAATAGAGAGATAAAAATTTAGAGCTTCTCTAAAGAATTCGTAAAATTTAGAAAAAGCTCCATAAGAAAATATTTGAGTGTTTATAGGTAGAAGGTAGTTCGTATATTTGAAATCTGTTCGTATATGAAATTTGAAATTATGGATTAATTATCAGTACCATTTATTTGTTAAAAAGTTTATTTAAGGCCATAAAATGAGATTAAGCTGACTCTAAAATTAATATGCCTATCAATAATAAAATTATATTTAATTAATTTTAAATTATTTTACAGTTAGTAAATAAATTTACAGAAAATACTTAAATGTATATGGTTGTTGATATTATATAAAAAAAATTCATCATGGGTATAACCAATACATACTTTGAATACAAATAAATAAATGCAAGGACTTAAGGAACTTAACAATTCTCAGTCAATTAATATTGATCACACTCAGTAATTATTAAAGTAATGTGATGTCTGCTTAGGTCCCAAGTCCCACCAGGGAGTCTCTTAGCGTGCCGTGGGACGCGATGACTGGCAGGTTTGGCCAAATTGCTTTATCGCACTCATATCGGACTCAGATTCGGCCTCGGCCTCAGTCACGCCGTCGCACTCACACTCGGCCCATACGCGCCGTATATCGCTCCTATTTAATTTAAACCACACAAAGCACTCGACACGGCTCCCGGCCTCCGCTTTTTGATAACGAACGCGCAGTTTTAAAAATTAAATCGGTAGCTCCAACGCATCTAGTTACGGATGTCAATGTCAGAGGATTCGATATGGGTTTTTTTCTTTTCAGAGTGAGTATGATGAGTCAGGGATTATTGAGGAATTTCGGTAGTTAATCAAATATAGGTCCCTATTCATGAAAGTTAATTATATTCTTCAACTTTGATAATTGTATTTCCGTGACTTTTTCTTATATTAATATTAACTTCTAAGTTAGCTGAAAGTGCTACATGTGAAAGTAAATATAATAAGAAGTCACTTGAGAAACAACAACATGGTAGAAAAAGACAGAGACCTATAAGGCCATAAGCTTTGCACGAAATAAAAAGCAATGTAGCAATTGACAAACAAAGGATTATAACTTACAAAGTGTAGCTTCAATTAGTGAATGTGGGAGGCTTCACGGGGCGAGTGGCGACCGCCATCTAGCGGGCGTAAGTGCCGCCCACCGCCGCCTTGCGGCACCGGTCCTCGAGCCTAGCCACATATCACTTATAAATATGAGGCGTTATGATTATGAAAATATGCCCCGCCCCGAATATGGAATATGGAGGAGGGGGTCTCGTGCAACGCGTGCGAATGGACGAAGTTTGATTTATGAGGCTCGCGCGGCCCCGCCTCTCTGTCATAACCGTATACCTGGTGCGCGCGCGCGCCGCCGCCCGCCGCCCGCCGCCGCCTCGCGCTCAGTCCCGCTTCAGATGGCGAAAGGAGCGGCCGGCCGCACTTCGCGTTCATTTCGCTCTCCGTGCACTCCGACTCCGAGTCCGTACGCCGACCGGGCCGAGTAGAGGCTCCGCGCGAGTGACTCCGACAGCCTGCCACTGCGCTGCCACGCCGCCCTTGCCATGCGCCGGCCCTGAGCCGCCAGCGCGACCACCATGCCGCGCATCAAGCCCGCCTGCGTCCGTCGCGTCTCCATCGGTACGACCATCTCCCACAGCACACCACACTCCATGACGTTTTGCGATATGTGAAATTATATCCAGTAGAGTTTTGTACCACCTGTGATAGACGTATGTTCGGAATTTTGCTGGACGCGAAATCCACTTTGAGGAATACGTTAATAAGCCATATTAAAGTATCTCATGCGTAAAATAGTGAGCATTTTGAGCGCTCCCAAGGTGGTGAGTAAATAGTGCAGTGAAACTCGACACGACTGAGTTTTATGTGGAAAAGTGCGGTAGGTAGGCTTAGTGAGCTTACAAGTTTGGGCAAGTAATAACTTTTGTAATTCACGTTTTAAAATATTTTTACGTTTAAACTACATGGACATAAATATTTACAGAGAGCTTAATTTTACCCATATGTACCGATTTTTGCTAGACAATTATCTAATTTTAAAGCATATATTCAATAAACATAATTTTACCAGTTCTTCCTTAAAGAACTATGGGTTACTGTTACTCTATAAGTTTAGTGCAAAACTAAAGCTCTATAAAAGCTCTAGATTTGTTATGATTAATTTTTTCCTTATGATAACACTTAAGCTTATGTGCATATCTAAATTGGGTTGTTAGTTGAAATATTTTCAAGATAAAACTGAATTCTGTCCCACAATCTCTAACATACATAATATATACTATAATGAAGCTATACTATAATGAAGTTAAATCTTACTCAATTTAACATAATCACTCTAAAGTAAGCTTAAAAAATTAAGGCTATAAATTTATAAAGTTGTTTTACTTCTTTCCATGTTTAATTGTTAATAAACATAAAAGTGCACTTAACATTGGAATTCTTAACAATTAATTATGCATGTAGCTAATTTATTCTTTCAACCTTCAAATATTGAGGATGATTAAATGGCTTCGAGGCCTTTCCCTTCAAAGATAATATAACCATAACATTTTTATGTTACTCAGTATTTAAATTTTAAAAAATATATATATTAGGTATATTTGTAAGTCATAACAATCGTATCATTAAAAATCTGTTATATACTTAAGATTAATTTTAACTCTAACTGCCTTATATACATGACTGTAATCATCATAAACATTTCAAATTAAACTTATTGTATCCAAAAATAAAGCCCAGATTAAAACGGAGGTAAACGACAATTAAGTAACACATTCTGATAAAAGCTTTAAGTGGCTCTATATTAGTAGAATGACAGGCCGTCAAAGTTTATTAATCTGAGCGCTACACTGTTTTACGACCGCTCTATAAATAATATAGAAAAATGTTATCCATAAATACTTGAAACATGCTGCCTAATCATATTCTTTATGAAATATATTCGAACAATCAGTGTGTTTGTTTGTCCTAAAATTATATCTCGAAACTTGTTTAAGAGCCGGTTTCATTTTGTATTAAAATGAAATATTGTAGTCTATGCATATTGGCGTCCATTTACCTTGAATGATGAATAATAAATTCTAATTAAGGTATACTATGTATATTATATTATAGTTAACGATATTAATAATAAAGTTTTCAAAAAAATAATTCACACGCAAACTTTTATATTAGCTTCTAGTAAAGTTTTACATGAATAATGTCAAATAGGTATTTACTGAAACAAATCGTAAAAACAATAAACAACAACAGATTTTTGCCAATAAATGACCAAAATAAAATTATTAACACTTTATAGATTTACGAAAGAATAAATTACGACTATTTTTCAAAATTATGCAGTATTATTAAAACATTTTTTTTAAATCATTAATGTTACCAGTTATACAATATTCGTATGGTAGACGACCAATAGAAATGAAATATTTTTTTATGTCTTCTGAGTAAACGAGGTCCGGCGCGGATTGAGCGAAACGGGCTGCCGTCTTTGACGCGGCCGCGCTCGCTCACCTAACAAAGCTCGAAGCCAAATTGCGATAAACACACACTTCTAATCCTCCTTCTTACAAACTAAGTATTAACCGCACCGGTATCTCGCTACAAATGAGTCGTTTAAGCCCTTACCGCAAGATTATCCCGGATTATTATGAATGTTTTGTGTCGGTGTTCACTTTTCGCTTGCATTTCAATGTAAACATTCCGGATGGTGCAATACAAGAGTAGAAAAGGGCATTTTAATCGTAAATTAGAAAATTTTACTTTCAAATGTGACACCGAAAATATATACGGATACAGATACCTGTAATATCATATAAAGATAGAGAATGATGTTATGGCCTTCATGTGGACAGTGAAAGTAGGAATACCGTGATAAGAAAATTTATTCAGTTACTTTTGAACGTGTTTATAATTCGAAATGTTAATATGTTCATTATTTACAATATTTAAATAAAATATATAACTGATTACTAAATAAGTAGAATATTTTAAGCTTAATGAACAAATAAAAGACGCTATTGCTATATTACGATATTTTTATATTTTCACGATATACAAGTACATCACTCCGTGATCCATCAATCCGTTCGCCATTTCCCAAACGTTTAGATAATGCATTGTGAATTGGGCAGCGGAATCTAACATCGCAAAATAAGTTTATAAATAACTATAGCAACAAACACTAATGACTTATCTAAATACATCTAATAGAACAAGTTTGAAGACATATAATTATCAATACAACACAGGTACCTAAACGTATTACACAAATATTAATTCTCATTGCTAAACTTGTAGGTAATAAAATAATAATTTAATAAACATTTCAAAAATGCAAATAAAAATGTTTAAATAAACAGAAAAGTGATACTATACATATGAAACATATGAATTGTAACAATAGATGATTAGTGATGCCCCAATACCAAAGGTTAAATAGATTTCAGCCACATTGAATATAATATACTTGATAATAGGTAACATGAATTTTTAATAATATGACGTTCATGCTAGATAGTAAAAAAATATAATTACATTGTAAGTATTATAAAATACCTATTGAAAACAACAAAAGCATTTAATTATCTAAACAATCAAACTTTTTTCGCATTTATATACGGTGAAATTTCGTTTTTTTTTTTACTTACTAATGGCAAAAGAATATTGAGATCAATATAAATAGATCAAAGACTACGGTAGTTACCTGTCAATGTATGCTTCGATTAATTTCTATTAGACTCTATATTTATAATGAAACAGAAACATAATACATTTACGTTTTAAGAAAGTATTTCTTAGCGCACGCTAATGATGAAACAAGTCGGTATTATTATTATAGATACATTATTCACATGTAGCTATCTATATTTAGTCTAATTATTATACTAAAAATAACAAAGTAAAATGCTATTTACTATTTATACGAATAACAGAAAATTTGACAGCACAACTTATTATTTGTTTTAATATAAATAAAAAATACACTCTATGTAAATACTTCTGCATATAATTCTACATAACGTTACCATTATCATTTTGGAAAAAGCACTTTTAAATATTTTTTTTATAAACAACGTCTAAACACTACAAATAACTGAAACTTCCCCAAATCTGTATTTATCTAAATTTTATCTACGATATAACCTTTTTGTAAATTCGTTAAGCTTTTTAATATTTTTATTTTACTTCATTATACTTTGAAAATGAAATCTTTAACACTAACTCTCTTGATACTCTCTTCTAATCTTTAATTTTTAAAGCGAAAAAAAACATACCTCTAATATTCATCTAATCAAATTAAACATACAACTAAACTAGCAGCAGATGTGTAATACTTTCGTAATTTATCGATTATAAGCCATAAATATATTTTATGAACTCCAGTCTTTAAGTCTTTCATTTAGAATAAAATAGTGCTTCAAACATATTATATATAACATCCTTCAAATTAATAGCTAAGTTTTTTATATATATACCTAAAAGAGCACATTTGACATAACCATCTTAATTAAAATGTATAATAAATGGAACGTAGTTAAGTAATATTGTTTTTAAAGAAAAACAAAATTACTAAAAATATTACTTAATTAAAATAAAGATTTTGAGTAATTAAAAACATTTGATATTGAATACTTTATAGCAAAACGTAAAAAAATTCAATACAACGACTATTCAGAATATTGCAAAAAGTATTGCACCGGCTATTTTTATGTCAAAGGTGGCTTATTCTGCGGTCGTCTACATGTGTTTAATAATTTCAGGTATCGCGTATACCGTCCTAGTTATATGTTGAAACCACTATCGCTTGGTTATCGGATATTTAATTTAACACCTTACTATTTTATACACTTTGTAGTATTAACGGTCATTTTTATTTTTTTCTCTTCGCTCGATTTGGAATCTAGCAAATATAATTTATTTATATTATTAGGCTATTGAAGATAACTGAACTGTAAATTACTTAAACTATATAGACATTCTTTAGAATGATATTGCATATTCAAAATAAAGCTTCACGCTTTTCCCGTATAGCAGGGTAACCACCGAGAACCTCACTAGGTAATGTCAAGACACTCCGTTCTCCACTTGCTTATATTGGTACCTAATTATAGAATAAAAGAAAATTAATACATTTTAGTATTAATGGAGCTATTGTAAATGTAAAGAGTTTGTTTCATATTCAAATTTAACGATAAAAAAAATACATTTCTTTTTATATATTTTACATTAGCTTTTTGCGCTACATGTCTCTACTATTATACTTCAGGTAGGTATGCATATCACTAATTTGACATTTTATTGCAAATTTATTTCTTATATTCTCCTCCTATATTGCGGTACTATGTGTATACAAAATTAAAAAAATGAAATAATGCAAAAGGGAATATATTTAGTTAAATTTACGTTTAAAATTCTAATATTGAGTATCCTAAATAATTACAATACAATCTTTATTTAAGATTTTACAATGTAAATGGAATACTTCTGTCCGGTTTTTTAAATCATAAAAATATATAGGTACCTAAATGTAGATTCTATCATTACATTAGGTTTATAAAACCCGCATAATAATTAAGGACCTACTCTTCTTTTGAAGATATATTAAATAATAGCAAAAGATCTATTTTACTACTCTTTTAAAATATATTTAACAATGCTACTATAAAATACTTTTATTTAAAATTGTACTTACATTTCTTTTAATTCTATACATTATTAATTAAATCTTTTAAATACGGTATGGTAATAAACTGAATATTATCTATTTAGTGCATAAAGTTACATAGAAAATTTAAGCTAATTTAAATTAACTTACTTAAGGTTTTCAAACTGACTATTTATTATATAGAATTGTACGTATAAAAAATGGCTCTGATAGATTTACCTACTAATTATTTACATAAGACCAGTTACTACTTTTTTGCATAAAATCCTACAATACTATAAAAGGTATGATTAAATTGGTTAAGATATGCAAGTGCAGTAAACTAGGTACTCATTGCTGTCGTAATAAAGATAAATATTCATTTCATAAGACGTTTATTTTTGTTAAGCTTAATAAATGCCATACTATGAATATAACAAGTAGAGTACTTGCTACCAAAAATATTCACATTCGTAGAAGAAGATGAAAATACTATGATTATATCGACTTTAGAAAACAAGAAGGCCTAAATAAACTTCATTCTACGCATTTATTAATAGTATTTAATTTTTATTTAGAACAAATAGAAGATAATATATCCAAATTATTAATATAAAAAGCGTAACATGTTTTCACGTCATTTATGTTAAAACTTTTTTTGGATATGTTAAAAAATTTGAACGAAGCGGGATTCGAAACCGCGCCTCTTGGAAGCCGCCCAAATCCAATATTTTATACGTTTTCTACACAAATATTTTTCATTTTCAATTTAAAAAAGTATTTGAATAATACTTTAAAAATGTAAAAATAATTTACGTTATTCTAACAATATATTATTACCTATAAAACATAATAGAAACATTTAATGTAAATTATTACTCTATAAATACTATATAAAAACTATTCGCAATGCATAAAGTAGGTATATCTTCTCATTACGTACCAAAGGCATACCTTCATTTGACTTACCTTCATTTGACTAATTATATATGCTAGCACTGTCAACGTAGCAAGTAATGAGGCTAAATAAATAACATAAAATGTTTTACTATTAGAAAAATATTTACTCTTATAAGATTAACACATTAGTATGTAAAACTATAATAATAATATAATAACGCAATCTTCCTAATAATATATACATACATATACTTAGTGTATTTAGTTTACAGTAAATGCTTTGCCTGTTACTTAAATGTATTAACGTTTTTAGTTGTGTTTATACAAAGATAAAATCTATATATTCGTAAATATTCGTTTCTTACAATAAGATATATCTGATATATGATTGTTCATTTGTTATTTGCTCCCTTCAAATAATAACGTGAAGTTAGATTAGTTAGTTAGTTAGTGAAAGAACGTAAGTGGAGACTATTTTGATAATTAATTTACATTGGGCGAATATTTATTATTTATACTTTTCCGTGTCAACATCTAATTAGAAAAAACATAGCTTTAAGTTCCGCTAGCAAATAAGCAAAGCTTATAAATCTCAGCTAAAGCTTATTAAGCTTTTAAATTTAAAAAATACTTGTGTCATAAAGATCGCATTACTTGCCACACAAAGTGTAAAATATGCCTGATATATAAAAATAACATCGATTTATTTTTGATCTTATAAATATCGCTATACGCCAGCACCAAGTACACGTAGCTACTACATTTGTATTGTTGATAGATATTACATACAATATTTTCATGAATATTTATATCTAAAAGTTAACTTAAATTTTAGAGGTAGTAGTATAATTGGATATGTATATAATTTTTTTTTAAATAACAAAGTAAGGCAACACTTTAAAAATAGTGATTCATATTCATATTATTTGTACTATATTGTTGACATGATAACTAAGTTTAAAAAGTCGCCTAATTGCTACTTTATGAATCAAATAGTTTTATTTAGTATTTTAAGCAAAAAAAGTCCTGTACTCCATTTTGATTTAATAGTTGTTCTTACATCAAAAACATTCTAATTCCTAAAAAAGAATACTAGTCTTTTTTTAAATAGGCACCTCCCTAAGTTGTAGGTAAATACATAATAAACAACTTGAATTTATACATACATATCTAAAAACGTACTAAAATATTTTAATTATATTCAATATTAAAGAAAAGAATATAGTGCATATCTAATAACTACCTAATAACATCGATATGAGCAAGTTACAGACAATTTTTTAAATTAATTTTATTTGTTAATTGATGAAGGATATTTATATGAAAATATGTTATCAAATTTATTCACACACCTTACGTACAATAATTTGTAATTAAAAGGAAAAATATACACTTGGAAAGTTTTTTTGATTTACTAATGAATGAGCATAGAACAGCAAACACGTACGTATTTACTAAAATATAAATGTAAGCTGTTACTATTCTAGCGCCATCTAGTGCTGAGTAGACGTAGTTCTTATATCCTTTCATTAATTTACATGATACATGCCTTAGAAATAAAATAAAAATCAACGGTGCGCACCTTTAAAAGAAAAGCTGTTAAAATAATTGTAATTTGTAATGAAATCATCATAGAACATTATAATCGGCTTTTTGTAATCAGTTTTAGATGAAATAGGAATTTATAAAAAAGGATAGTTATAGTACTGCTGTTTGCGTTGATTATTAATTAATTAATTATTTTCTGTTTTACATTATTTGTGTATGTATTAATATATAATAAAATGTGTGAATATTACTTACAAGTAATGAATTTAAACAGGTTTAATAATTATGTGACATTTTAGATTAATCCTAAACATATCATTTTTACATTATACCATGATAATGGCTTGATTTCATTAATTAAAGTATCATAAATCGTTAAGATCATGTCAACTTATGATATTTATGAGATTGTGTATTAAGCAGGTATTTAAATGTATAGTATTATATAGATATATACAATACTCGCACATTTAGCGTTATGAATTTCAATAATTTACAGTTGCACTACAGATGCACGACAACTTATGAAATACATTATGAGATCTAGGAATTACATTCTATCGAGTTTATTATAAAATGAATAATAAATTTATTAGAATAAATAATTATCAATTTATTTTTTCTTATTGTTTTAGGTGATAGTTCCGGATCCTGTTCAGAGGACGACATTAATAATGAAACAAGAGAACGACCTGAGATAATATTATGTGTCCTCGTTGCCAAGAACAGTTTGAAAATCTTCATGATTTTATATCATAAGCGCCTGTGTGATGAAAAAGCAATGCAAATGGGTGAGGAAAGGATGCACTCAGATCCTGAGGATATGGTAGTATCTGGAGATGAAGAAATGGATGGGCCTAATAAGCGATTAGAACAAGTAAGAAGGCACCGACAGGATGCTGAAAATAATAATAGCCTTGACGATGGTGAAGCAGAAGTACCTGAAGCTGATGTGCCCCCCGTGGGTCTTCCATTTCCTGTGGCGGGTCATGTAACTCTTGAAGCTCTACAGAATACCAAAGTAGCCGTAGCACAATTTGCCGCTACTGCAATGGCCAATAATGCAAATAACGAGGCTGCTTTACACGAACTTGCAGTTTTACAAAGTACTTTATTTACTCTACAACATCAGCAAGTGTTTCAACTGCAATTAATACGTCAACTACAAAATCAATTATCTTTAACAAGACGGAAAGAAGATGATCATGCCAGTCCGCCACCAAGTGAACCGGAACAAAACGCGCCAACGACGCCAGTTCGATCGCCATCGCCGCCTCGTCCGCCACGGGAGCCTACTCCTGTCGAATCCGCTCCTCCCACTAGCCAAAGCTTGCCGTCGACCCATACACATCTTATACCTAAAACAGAGCCTATTTCTATTCCAAAAGTTCCAATTAATTCACCACCTATGATGTCTCACCCACCATATAGCTCTATATCTTCCTCATTAGCATCTTCAATTATTACAAATAATGATCCTCCGCCATCCTTAAATGAACCAAATACACTAGAAATGCTCCAAAAACGAGCTCAAGAAGTTCTAGATAACGCATCACAAGGTCTTCTTGCGAATAACCTTGCCGATGAACTTGCGTTTCGAAAATCTGGAAAAATGTCACCATATGATGGAAAAAGTGGTGGACGCAATGAACCTTTCTTCAAGCATCGGTGCAGATACTGCGGAAAAGTTTTTGGGAGTGATTCTGCGCTTCAAATTCACATTCGTTCCCACACAGGTGAAAGACCATTTAAATGTAACGTATGTGGCTCCCGATTCACAACCAAAGGAAATCTTAAAGTTCATTTCCAAAGACACACTTCAAAGTTTCCACACGTCAAAATGAACCCTAATCCTGTACCAGAACACTTGGACAAGTACCATCCGCCATTATTGGCTCAACTATCACCAGGGCCAATTCCTGGAATGCCACCCCATCCACTTCAGTTTCAGCCGGGTGCACCATCTCCTTTTCCACCAAGCTTGCCACTATACAGGCCACCCCACCATGATTTATTGCCACCTCGTCCTCTGGGCGATAAACCACTTCCACACCACTCGCTGTTTGGTATGCGGGAAGAACAAGACGCGCCAGCTGATCTGAGCAAACCCTCTATACCAAGTCCTCCTCGACCTGCATCTGATATGTTTAAATCTGAACCACAAGATGAAGAGAGTCAACGTGAGTCTAGTTTTGAAGAGACTGACCATATATCCCCAAAACGAGAACCTGAAGAAAACGATGTAGAGCAACATACAGAGCAAGATAGATATCCGTCAACATCTCCATATGACGATTGCAGCATGGACTCGAAATACAGCAATGAAGACCAAATCGGCAGAGAAAGTCCACACGTGAAGCATGATCCAGACCAACCGGAGAACTTATCAAGTAAGAATTCATCGATATCTGGACCAATTTCAATAGCAACGGGACTTCGTACTTTTCCTTCTTTCCCATTATTTCCTCATTCCCCACCAAGTAGCATTTCTTCTGGAGTCTTACACCATTTCAAAACAATCTTAATTGCCCAATAGAGTCTGACATAGCTCGTGATCCATTATATTATAATTCACTTCTACCACGCCCTGGAAGCAATGACAATTCTTGGGAAAGCCTCATTGAAATTACAAAAACATCTGAAACCTCAAAGTTACAACAATTAGTTGACAATATAGAAAATAAAGTTACAGATCCAAATGAATGCATTGTATGTCACCGTGTCTTATCGTGTAAAAGTGCTTTACAGATGCACTATCGCACCCATACAGGTGAACGTCCTTTTCGATGTAAATTATGTGGTCGTGCATTTACAACTAAAGGCAATCTAAAAACACATATGGGCGTGCATCGTATTAAACCTCCTTCACAATTATTACACCAATGTCCTGTTTGTCATAAGAAATTTATAGATCCAAATATTTTACATCAACATATTCGACTACATACAGGCGAAAGATGTAATGCCCCTTTTGAACAAATCCAAGACACTGAAACGAGCTTCCAGCTCAGTAGTGGGTCAGAAATGTCCGAATTCAACCCGTACCATTCCATTCTACCATCGATATTTCCTACCCCTTCCACCCCCGGCGACCGAAGGGCGGACTCCCGCGAGACCGACGATGAGAGCGGCCGGGACGAGAACGAGCCCGCTTTACGGGAGTTCGACGACGATACAGATCTTAAAGATCGTCGAACTTCGCCGCTCTCCGTCTGCGCCTCGGCGTCCGAATGCGAAGTAAAAACCATCACCACAACGGCTTCCCTCCCATCGGCGACAGGTTCGGAGAGCGGGCGGAGCGCGCGTGCCTCGCCGCCGTCGCCGTCTCCTTCGGTGCTGTCCACGCCGCCGCGGCTGCCACAACACTCGCCGCTGCCTTCGCCGCCCACGCCTCTCGCCGCGCTCGGTGCTCTCGGTGGATCACCCTTCAGCCCACTCGGACTCGCTTTCCCTCCCGCAGGTATGCGATAGCGGGTCATTATATAACGTCCGCCCCGGTCGTACGCAGTTCCGCTCCTTCGTATTACCCTAATACTTCTTAATCTAATAATATTCCTTGTACCGGGCGCTACATTATATCTTAGAATAACTATTCCCTGGAATTTACCTAAGCATTGAAGATACAGCTGTATTCATATATTTGTGTTCGGACTTTAATAGCGAATGTACATTGGATTTATTTGTGCACAGTGCGCGGTAACACAACGTGTACCATCTGCTACAAGACGTTCGCATGTAACTCTGCTCTGGAGATACACTACCGCAGCCACACCAAGGAACGCCCCTTCAAATGCACCGTCTGTGACAGAGGCTTCTCCACGAAGGTTTGCAATGTTTTTTATTTTGAATTATTTGTAAGATGTATAATTTTCATAAAAATCATTGTATGTACCAGTTACGTTTCAAAGTATGAGTTTTGATTATGTGTTTCTAGGTGTTAGCCAGTTTATAATTTAATATAATATAAATAGCATCGCATCTGAATATTGAGAAAGTATAATGTAATTTTTTATTATGTGGCAAGAAATTTAATTTATATGATTAAATTAATTATGTGAATGTATATACTAAATAGTTTCGGTAAAATACATAGAAAACTACCTACTCCAGTTTATCTCAGTACTCGCAAGTTTCCATCGAAAAGCAACTTGCTAGTAAGCTGCGAAGTACATTATGCTCTGGTTTCATTTCATCTAAGTTTCTGTGCATTAATTTTGCAAGCAGTAATTACAAGTCCCCGTCGACATCTCTAGTTCACATTAGTTTAGCCGTTGCCTGTTTCTACATGTGAGGCCCATTTCAAGTTAGACACTAGCTACAAAACTTACATAGCATATTCTGCGTCTCCCAATAAAACAATATGCTAGTTGAAGTGATAAAGACAACCGTTTCTTTTGTTCATATAAATATAGTTTCATTAATATTTTTGAAAGTTACTAAAATTATTAACTATATTAGTTACTAAAGTAATAAAAAAACAAAGTGCGTTATTCTTTCCAAATAATGTATTTAAAATATTGACTCAACATTATTATATTAATACGCAAAACAAAAACCCGGGCCCGTTTACTTAACGAAAGTTATGTCTGATATCTGATAAACATAAAGTTTATGCACCCAAAAACGAAGTGCAGAAAGCCAATATATATCATATTTTTTATAAAAATGCATTAGAAATATATTGAATAAATTAAATAAATATTGTAAACACTACCATGCGTTTGACATATACTATTGTTTAAAGTAGACACGTTACTAAGGTAACGTCTACTATTATACAAAAACATTAATATTAAAACTTACCTTCTATGTAACATCAAATTAAATAGATTTAAATATTAGATAGTTAGATTCTTTAATACTTATAAAGATTTCTTCATTCCTTTGAAGTCATTACCAGTATAGGTTTAAGAACTTTTTATTGAATATCTACGAAGCCGTACCACTTGTAGCTGTCTCTGTCCCTCCTGTATACATATTCTTTGTATTGACCTTATATGGTGTATTAGTCCTTTAAACGACTTTCTTTAATGTCTATTTAAGTCTAAAGTAACAACTACTCATTGCTCATATAGTGTGGCTTTCTCTGATTCACTGCTGCAGCAGGTTTCATACTTAAGAAATATTATAAGATTTACTTATAATTCGTTTCTTAGACATATTTTTCATAAAAGAAATGTTTTATTTCTACCCTTTATGAATAATCTTTAAAGACTATACAATTAAAAAATCTTTGAATTCATTATGTCATATGATTACAACGAATATGTCCCCAAATGACAGCTGAACCTTTGAATCTTTTCAAATCAGGCTACGCGACGGGCGGTATTATAAAAGAAATGCCAGCAACCATAGCCTGTCTACTTATGATCAATTTTTAAATGATAAAGCTACTTGAAACCTACTTAAAATAATATATTCAATATTTTATACAATACGTGATGGTTTTTAAAAGAATATTTCTTATCTTTATGGCGATTCAAGTTTTATAATCAGCTCGGCCAATATTTCAAGCAGAGCTATGTTTGCGTCGCGAACCGCGGCCCATCGCCGCCACAAAAATGATAACTCATAAAAACGACGTCACGGAAAACGATCAGAATATTAATTGATGTCGTAAAATATTTATTACTTATAAATCCTTGAGCCTTTACCTACGCTTCTCGTCATAAAAATATTATTTATGCTTGAGAAAATAACATTTTTCGTATGTTTCTGAAAGTGACCGTGCAGAGCACTTATCAATAAAATATAGGTTATTTATGACGGCGCCGGCAATATTTAAATGGTCTATTACACACAGCTTTGACATCAATCAAGTTCAAATGAGAAATAAACTGCGTTGGATCACTTAAATTAGCTTTCAGGTAGTTCTACACGCACGTACGTAGATGTGCGGGTCTTTTTAAGCTGAAATATTTTTATACTGACTTACCTATTTAAATTTTGTTACTAGGTTAAGTTTATTTGTATCAAGGCCTTGTTGTAACGTTTATAAGACGAAATTTTAAAATAACATTTTCTAGTGTACAATGCAAACTATAAATTAAAGAAATATGATGAGCCTAAGCCTAACGTTTGACGATTAAATACATTTAATGTTGAGAAAAAAATAGAAAATATGTTCAAGTTTCCATTATAAGATACCACCCTTTCCAACAATACACGTTTATACAATACACGATACGGGTTAGCATTAAAAATGTAATCTAGTTATATTTATCTATGATTTAATTTCAGACACGTATCCACTTCACCGAATCAATTTCATCGTTATATTCAATACAAAGTACCTTCCTACTCATCAGTTTTTTGCTCTTTCACAACGCAATTTAATTTATAAGTATCATTTCCAATTAAACAACAATAAAATAGAAACCAAGCACGCTTACTGCTATTATAGAATGA
Organism: Podotricha telesiphe; assembly: GCA_038994665.1. Classification (NCBI taxonomy): domain Eukaryota; kingdom Metazoa; phylum Arthropoda; class Insecta; order Lepidoptera; family Nymphalidae; genus Podotricha; species Podotricha telesiphe. The sequence continues at coordinate 497,572 of JAOYRR010000030.1, read as the reverse complement.
TAACTTTTGTACTTATCGCATTTATAACCTACTTTTCTTTGATATAGATTTAATAATAACAGTCACTACGAGAAATTAGGTATATCTGATTGTATTTAACGTGTATTTTAATATACGTGCGTATATTATATCAAAGGTAAATTTGAGTAAGAAAGGGTATTTAAAATTATCAACTGAAAAAATGATTAGAGTTTTACCATTTTTTTCAATTCACAGTTAACTGATGATTAATGATTGATTTTATAGCAACAAAAATGTAGACATCTTAAAAATTCGGCATCTTTAAAAATCACCTAAAAAAGCTAAAGACAAACGCAGCTCCACTCTTTACACTCTTTGATTGCGCACTTTTCTATCGTACTTCTAGATTAGACTTCCCTATTTATAATTTATTTAAGAGGTAATTTTGTGAATTTGATAAAAATCTTAGTAGCTAAGCAAACTAAGCTTAATTCCAATATAAATCATTTCAACAACACATTCTCCAATTTCTGCGTATCATGTTAGGAACTGCATTACTATAGCCACCTCATTATCGCCAGACATCTGTTACAAATGTTTCATTATAACTTATCGTTTTATTTTATAACTGATCCATATTATATTTTAAATGAGACTCAGCCATCAAATATTAGCCGATAAACACAGTGGCGGAGCAAAAAGCCTCACTTTATAGACACGACTAGAAAACTGTACATTTTGAAGTAACCTTCCCGCGAATGCGGTTTGAACCTCAGATAAATCGTAACTGCACCACGATAATGTTCATTTGTGATATACATATATACATAGTCTACAATAAGCATAATTTTAACATTTATTATATCTCTATTAATGTAACTTGTCTCGCAGAGTAAGTGCGACTACTGTACTTAGTTTTAAACAACTTTTTATTATTAACTCTCATTTGTTTACACTGAATCCAGCACACCCACTTAGCCAAATCTAATGCCGAGTGTTACAATCAGAAACTACACATAAAGTTTTGTCTTTATCATAAATATGAAGTTCCAATATATTCGATTAATGACTCGTAAAGGTTGTGAATCTAGTAACTAAGCCTAGATAGTTTTATGAGCCGTACTGAGTGTTACAAACATAATTTTATGCCACACATATCTATTCCTTCTTCTTAACAAGCTTTTATTAACTTAACTTGTCTATCATTCCATGTAAGAAATGTCAGGTCTTGCGTCGCTTCAGTTTGTATATGGACTCGGCTAGACTAAAGGAACAGTAATGCAAGATATTTATTAGGACGAAATTTCCGCGCTAGTAAAACCGAATATTGTACTATTAAAGTCTATTTATTTACGCCAAAATGGGTTATGAATAGTACCTAAGGTTACACTTGGTCTAAAAATACATTTAAAGAATCGACATCCATAACTGTCTAAGCCGTATTTAAGAACAATCTCAGCCTTTTCTTAATGGGAGAATAATATAATAACAGGCGTACTCATTTATTCACTAATAAAAACCTATTTAAAACAGAGATTATGGTGTCGTAAGCTTTCCCGCTCCTATTCCCGTGACTTTGTCTGCGCTGTTTATTATAGTACATTAAGAATATAATAAAGTACCCACTTCATGTGCAGAAACAAAAACGTTAAAAACACTAGAAACGTAAAATAAATACACCCACTTAAGTATATATATATTTTTGAAATAGTTAAAACATTTGTTCCGACAAAACGCGCACAACAGCAAACCTCTATCATTTTATTTTCACATATAAATAAATAGAAATAATGTTTTACGTACGTCAAGCTTATTACCATAGTAATTTTACATTAGAATATCAGCGCGTGATTAAAATATAAAAAGTAATATTTTTTTCCCCGTAGATAACACTTTACGAAATTTAATAATTCATGTTGAACAGCTACAAATGTATTGCAAATTATTTGCAGCGTGTATCAGAAACAATCGCGGTCTTATCAAGTAGAGCCTTACAAGAACATTTAAAATTACAATGAGTCTCCGGCGTCGGCACCCGTACTAAAGTTCGCTAGCAGCTAAACTATTGTATATTCTAATATTAGGTATTCAAAACACTTTCACATACTTAAATATCTTCTATTTATTGATGCAAGAATTACATTTTTCTCAAAAAGCCATCCAGAATAAGTACAAGTACAACAAACAATTTATTGAACATAAGAAAATACTGGTTAACACATCGTCGAAACATAAAAACTTATATTTTGAAATAACGTTCCTTGAATTTTTTATATTTATTGAAACATCAAGTTATCAAATATGTTATCTTTTTGAATATACCTATATCGTTATATGTTGTACGCAGTACAAGTTAATTACAATAATAATGTAATTTATTCCTTTTTTATAATAATTTATATTTGTAGAGCATGTTTATTTGAATGTATATTTTTTGTCCTGTGTAAGGGTGTGCGTAAATGTGCGTGTATTTGTGGTTCCAGAGCAGTGGCGGCGGTTGCCGGTGTGGTAGGCGCGCGCGCGCACCCCGCCCGCCGCACGCCACTGCTTTGGATCTCTGGAACGCCTTCGTCTATCCGGTATGCGAGAGCGACGCCTGAGCGTGAACTCTTATTTACTCACATTCCTATATATAACCTTTTGTTTCGACCTCTTTCATTAACGATCTATTTTACTTAACCTTTTGTTATCAAAAATAAACATCTTAGCTATATAATACTCCTCTGTAACTAAAAGTTTTTATAATTAAAATATTCGAAACAAAACGTTACAAAATATCCCTAGATACGTGCCTAAATTAAAATTTTTTTTTAGAAATTGTATGTACTTAATAAGTAAAATTAAGCATTTTATATGCATGGGCACTTATTGAAATAAGTATTAAATATCATGCAGTTAAACGCAAAAGTAATATCATTACGCAGCGGTAATATAAGCTCAAGGCAATTATAATAATAAGCCTTAACGCGAAGTTGAACATTAATAGGCTATCATACTTACATAAATTTACAGTAATACTTGTAGGTATTGCCACAAAAAAAAATATTTTATCAATCTTTTGGATTTTTGAAAAATGGTAAATTATGTTAATCATAAAGCATTATATAATGTGGTAAAAAATTCCAATTGTATAACACATGTAATACGAGCATGATATCAAGTTATTTAAATTGTAAGTTTAATTACAATTTTGGGCATTTGCATAGGTAACCCTGTCGAAATAAGTATTTTTTTTTAGTATTTTTTGTATATTGAGTTGACTGTATGGTTACACGTTGGACTTTTCCGCCTACAGGGTAACATGAAGCAGCATATGCTGACGCATAAGATCCGCGACATGCCTCCTGGATTCGACAAGGGTCAATGTGGGCCGACGGGGCCACCGAGTGAAGAAGGCCGCGATCCAAGTCCGGACAGGCGCTCGTCGCCCGACAAAATGGATCTGAAACGATCGCCGCCTGTACTTCCCCCGACCCCTATAACACACCCGCCACCGATTGATATGCCTCCGCTACCGAAAAGACCTACCGGTAATTACTTTAGCTAGCACTTAATTTGTGAAGTCTTTTTATTAGCGGGCAAGCAAGTTACGAATCGGAATTATAAAATCACGAGACCACTTTACCACTTTAAAAACGCGCTTTACTATCTTTTAGTAAAAAGTTTCTAAACTAAAACTCATAAGTATCTTTTGTTAACAATTAGTAACAATTAGTAAGTAAACCCGCGCCTCTTGAAAACCGTTCAAGAGGCGCAGGTTCAAGTCCCGCTGCACTCAATTTTTTATACGTTTTCTAAATATGTCTTTTTCAATTTCCTAAGTGTGCGATTAACACCTTAAAAAATGTAAAAAAAAATGAAATAACAATAATTTAGATTTTTTGATTACAGTCCCCATTGCCCCAAGCCATCAGCCGCTGGCGCAGTCGTCTAAGCACCTGTGCGGGGTATGCCGCAAGAACTTCTCCTCGTCGTCAGCGCTTCAGATCCACATGCGCACGCACACCGGCGACAAGCCATTCCGATGTGCGGTGTGCCAGAAAGCGTTTACCACCAAAGGAAACCTGAAGGTAAATGATACTTCCAACCAAAATATTATTAGACCTATTTTTATTATTACAATCCTTGCGATCTCACTATCAACCACTTGCCAACTTTTATAAATTAAAAGTTAATCGAACTTAGTAAAATATGTGTTGAACTTATAGTTAGATATCTATGTTATTTATTTAAAGTATACTCAATAATAAAATGGAACATTTAAAAGATATAACTTATTGTAACTGTAACAGGTACACATGGGTACGCACATGTGGAGCGGTGGCGCGTCTCGGCGCGGGCGCCGCATGTCGCTAGAGCTGCCGCCGCGGCCGCTGCACGAGCCGCATGACCTGCTGCGCCGCCCTGATTTATTCTACCCCTACCTACCGGCGCCCTTCCTGAACGGCATGCAACAAAAGGTACATAACTGAACTAAATCATTTTACAAACAACTCAACTGAATTCAAATGTTAATATTTTTGCCCTAACTATCCATTGTTCAAATATAAATTATATTAAAAAAAAATATTACAAATGAAAAAAATTAAGAATTATAATTTTGTCAACAGCTAAACGAGATATCAGTGATACAACAGAACGCCGGGCAAAACGGCGTGGCCGGGAAGTTCCCCGGCTTATTGGGCTTCGGTCCGTTCGGGGCCGCCCGGCCGGGCGCCGCGTCCCCACTGGAGAGGCCCCCGTCGCTCGAGGGCGGCGACGAGCGGCAGGCCGCGATGCGGGAGCTGGCCGAGCGCGGCCGCGAGCTGGCCGAGCGGAGTCGGCAGATGCGCGAGGAGAGCGAGCGGGAGCACTACCGGGCGGTGGGCGGGCTCGCGGCGCACGCGGCGGGCGGCGCGCAGGCCTCGCCGCCCGCGCCGCACCCGCACGCGCACCCGCACCCGCTGGCGCCGCCCGCGCGCACCGAGGGCCTCGCCGTGTGAGGCCCGCACCCGCGCCTTCACATTCCAGACCACGCTCCACACTCGGCGGCCTCCGAGCGAGTGCGGCGCGCGAATACGACAGACAGTTCGTTACCGAGGACGTAATAGTTCGCGTTGAGTGTAGAGATGTGCACCGGTTTATTATTACGCATAGTATTACGTAGGTAACTTATATGCACGAGTACGGGCCTGGGGCAATGCGGGGCTCGACCGAGTCCCGGTTACGTCATTACTCTGTGATAGTGCACGGCGGAGGGCTGCGGCGCGCGTCGACGAGGCCGCAGCCCCATGTGCTATGACATCTAAAATTATTATAAATTATCCCAAAAATTAATTAAATTCATAAATCTATATCTTTAACTGTATATAAAATTGTATGATAGTACTGTAATGAACGGATAGTTAAAATACGATATTGAACTTAAATTAATTATATTATATTTATATTATCTGTAACTGGAGTGCGATATGCATGATTTTTAAGCGACATTCCAACGTGAGGAGATTCTTATATAAAGAGCATACTTTTATTGATAGTTTGTTGCGTAGGTTAACACGTAATTGGTTATCGCTTATGTACCTACGTATGTATGTAACACATACGAATATTAGCGACGAATCTCCTTATAAAAAGAAATTTCCTAAATTTAAAAAAAAAACGAATTAAATATAAGTAGTAAGATGTAATTATTTATGACACCGTCGACCGATTCTCACTCTAGGTACACTGTACGCTATATTTAATTATTGTAATAGAGAGTTTAATGACATATTCATATCATGTAAATTAAAAAAGTATTTGCATTTGAGGTCTACATAGATGTAAGTGTTTAGAGTCATAGCTATTATATTGCTTTAGAATACTTCGACATATCTCTGTAAAGTGTGAGCGGTCGGCGTCAGAGCGACGTCGGCTCTCAGATTTATCAGTACTGTGAAACTGACTGAGCCATAAAACTGTTTCGAACGAAACGTTTCTTTCCAAATATGCATTTCTCGACGTCTTTAGCTAATAGACGTTGATAGGTCAAATTGTAACCCTATTTTGTTCACTTGTAACGGACAATTGTTTTGTACTTCGGCACTTAGATATATACAAATGTCCTTCTAAATTATTTATAAAATAACAAATCATGCATACACTCTTAGTCTTATGACGCTTGGGGCGATAGGCCCTCGAAACGGTTTAGTTGTTAGAATAAATTCTCATAGCACCTACAATTTATTATTTTCAAGTTGCAGATAGTTCTAGAGTAGTATTAGCTGCGAATATGATGTGTCATGTCCATGTCAGTATAAATAATCATTGTAAATTATTAAATGTTTATGTAAATGTCCAAAAAGTATTCAAATTATTTAAAAAACAATTATACTAATAGTACTTTTCTTTTTTGTTATCCTTTATATTCCCATCCTTTGTTACTCATTTTTTTTATCTTTTTATTTCGAATGTTAGTAATATATATTTTCTACTACAGTACTACTATAAGAAACATGATTTTGTCTATACCAAGACAACTACATTTCTATTGTATATAACACTAATTATTAAACTAAATAAATAAAAACGACAGACGCTAAATAAAATACATAAATCATTTTAATAGAAATTTATTTACGAACTAATAATAATCTAATACATACTGCATTACTTGCTAATTAATAACTCAAATAAAACGAACAAACATTACTTTAACTGTCGACAAAATGTAAGACTTTTAAATATAAAGAATATTTGTAACTGAAATACTAGATTATAAGCAGATTAAAAGTTGATAACGCTAGCGAGTTTCTTGACGCGGTTAAGGAGAAGATCCCCCTCGCGTATGGTCGCCTGGTACAGCTGGGAGCGATCAGCGTCGGCGCCGCGCCCCGCGCCCGTCACCACGCAACCCGCTACCGCATCGATCCGACATTGGAGACGACCGGCAGCCGTGAATCTGGAATCATTTGTATGGCACATATATTAAATAAATTAAATAAATCTTTACAAATTTGGTTTAGTAGGAAGTGGAGCTCAGATAGTTGAGGCACCTCAGCCTACACTTGGTTCGCAAATCCCAGAAACTCCTGCCTCTGCAATGCAATGGCACGGTGAACCGCAAATGCAAATGGGTCTAAATAGACGAGCGCACCGTACTTCGAATATATCTTGATATGCCATATGTTTTTCTATCAAAACAGGCCTCTAATTAGTTGTGGCAACTATCGTTGCTACATCTCATTAAAGTTCTCAATGACGAAGATTTTCGTATATATATGTTCGAATTAGTTCCGAACAATCATTCTCAGTAAGCCTTTTTTTCATTCGATATTCATATTTTTATCAGTGCATTAAAAATAACCAGTCCTCCATCTTAGATGGTCCGCCATATTGGGTTTAGAATAACGTCACAGCTAACCATGTGTTTTCATCCAAACTAAACGTGAAAATTTCAGGTCAATCGGTTTAGGATATATAGTTGTAAAATGAGTTGTAAGTCCCGAACAAACATATATACATACATTGTAAGTTAATAAAAATAATGTAAATCATTGTAAAAAATGAGTAACTCATCTTTTGTAGAACTGAAACCATGAAGGAGATTTTCTATAATTTCATTAGTAGCAAATAATATAAGCAAAGTCTAAATACCAGTGACATTGTTATTAAAACCGATCCTTCGCTTAGAAAAAAGCTTAATTCAAATGATATTTTATGATTTTGATATTTTCTAAGTTTACTTATATTTTTCAACTAAACGTGATTTTAGTTAGGTTTTTTATTTCTACAATGCTACATTCAACAGAATTTTAATTCTACAGAATGTATTGAACATTCAAATTTAATCTAATATATCTATAGATTTGATCAATACTTGTTGATGATAAGTTCTTAAATATATATATTATTTAAATACGTTATTGTAATATAATATAACTGAATACTTAATGAGTATAGTCTCAATCTGCACTAAGTGGAATAATTATTTTAAACTATTTTATAGTTTGAGGCCATAGTGGCGCAGTTTGACGGCGTCTTACTGTATACGCAATGGTGCTGGGATCTATCTACACTTGGGGAATAATATTTAAATTATTTTTATTTCTTAGCTCTGGTGATTGACTTCAAGATAATGCGCGGCGATAATGTATATAAATTGGACTGCATCTTAATACTGGATTTTCTCTGCCAATTGTACTATATCCAGGAAATGCTTGAAACTAAAAAAACTATGTAATATAGTCCTTACGTAGAGATTTCATCTTCAATAAACTCCCGTGTTACGCCAAAAGTGTCTGCAATATTGTCGAGACTGAGCGAGCGGTAAGCACGTAGCAACTGCACGTATGCCTTGATGCGGGCTTCTCTTACGTAATGCTGGTAATGGGGTCTAAATATGGGATCTACACAGATTTGTGTTTCCACCTGGAAAGTAATTATTGATTAATTTAGAAATATTAAGTAAAAATATATATAAAATATATAAAAGTAAAATAAGAGTAAATTTTCGTTTTAAAGAAAAATAATCTTTAACAATTCATTCACATTCCTCTTACTTTTGTAGTACTTCTTTCACAAATACAGCCGCTCGATTAGAGAATGATTTGACAATTCAATTTACATACAGTTATAATAATAAATGTACAATGTACAATAAAAAAAATGTTTTTCTTTGTAAAATATTTACGGGAAGACTAAATGATAATATTTTTATTTGTATGAATAAACAAGTATACATTTTCCTTACACCCCAACCCATTTCCTTCCCTATGCCTAAGGTTGCATCTTGTACAGTATAATTATTTTCAGTATTTTGTTTCTCTTTGTTTTCGTTTTGTTCTTTACACTATTTTGATAAGTGTTTAAATGGCATTGAAATTGTAATGATGTTATAAAATTTGTTTTTAATAACTACTACTATTACTATTTTATAAATAATTTGTAAAGATGGAAGTGCAAGTGGACTATTTAATATAATATATTTATTTATAAATATATATCCATATAAATAATAATAATAATAAACTAGGTCTTTACCCAGGCAAGGCTCTTCATGAAGTCAGCATAGCGGCACTCATGCAGTGATTCTACAAGTTCCCTTAACTCTGGGAAACGTGAACGCAAGGCTTGTACAGCGGCTCCTTGTCGCCGTAAAGCTGATTGTAGAGCATGTCGTTCCAATGCAAGTGCACATGCCAATACACAATACTGTATAATTGTGCCTAGAAATTTAAAATCACTTTTTTTATGAGTCTCTTAGAAATACTTTTTATGCAATATCTTGCTTTTGCCTTCTATCCATTCTTTTGATATTATGAAACCTACAGTACTAAGTACATAAACAATATGAAACAATCAAATAATATGTAATATCCTATTAGAAAACAAATTCTAATATTAAAAATAATTTTGTTACAATATATTTATTTGTACTATACACTATTATGTATAGTAGTGTATTAAATATCATAATTAAGTTAAATGTTAAAAAACCGAACTAAAATTAATATGAATTTATTTAAAATCATACTTTAACGATAATGTTAATTCAACACAATCATATTGAAAATACATACCAAAGTCTACTAATTCATATGATTCAAATGTAGACACACAATCAATAAAAAGTTCAGCTGCGTGATTGTAATCTCTCACAGCTAAGCAGTATATTGCTTCATACGCTTTAAGTTTATTTCTAGAACGCCAATCACCACCTTTGTCTACCAATTCATGCGCCTAAACAAAAAAGAATGAAAATAGAATATTTTGTAATAACAACACTATGATACTCAAATAATAAATAATCTTGTGGGGCATATGGTTGTGGGTTCAATTCTTAGTCTGAGGAAAGATGGTATTCATTTTATTTTCATATCTCCACCACATCAAAGACAATTTGTTGTTGAGTTCCACCACTCAACACTCTGTCTCAATTTTGAGTGGAAAGTAGAGAACAGAGTGTTTTAACACTAGGTCGACAAAGAGCGAAGCTAAAAAAATTACAACTAACACCAAAAATATTTAAAATCGAGATTATATTATATTATTAATAAATATGTATAGATGTACCTTATTGATTGCTTTGCCCATTTCTTTCACATTACATCCATGGAAATAAGCAATCCTAAACATGGCAAATATAGCATCTAATCTACGGTTCGTAGTTAAGGTCGAGTCCTCATATTTAGATGTTGCCAGAGCTGTTGCAGCTTCTTTGTCACCTATGGAGCATAAATAGTCCAATCTAAAACAGATACATTGAATATTAGATATATTGACAATTCCAGTCTGTTACTAAAACAGTTTTTATTTCAGTTTACAGCTTACCGATCTTGCCATACTGGTGTTTCAGAATCATCGTCTTGAAATTTTGAAAGCCGATCCTGATTCTCTTTTGCCATTTCATCATTTAATTTTTGATCGAAGTTCCAACCAAGATCAGAACAAACTTCTTTATAATATGGAGCCATATGACCTTCCTTAATTCCTTGTAATAACTGCTCTTTAAGCTGAGGATTATTCTGTAATTCAGGTAACGATAACTTGAACTTAATTCCAGCCAACGCCATATATTCTGGAGTTTTCCCTTCAGCAGAGAGTTCCATTTTTAATATTTCTAAACTTTATCGATATTGAAAATATGTATACGTAAAGACAGTATATTATACTAATAACACAAGCAAAAGTTTATTTGGTTCTGCACAGAAATGAAATGACATGACAATTTTATTAAAAAGCACTTGTCAGTGCTATAATCTACATTACGGCCACATAGATTAAAAATATAAAGCAATACAACAATCGTAAATGTTTGGTTGAAGATAATTTATACACGTAACACGTATTACTTGTTCCATAACAAATAATATTTTATAATTTGGTTAAACATTAGCCAACATTATTGTAATCAAACTCCTATTATATCATTAGTTATTGACATAAGTATGTAAAAAACACGTAAATGTAAACTTTTATAGCTCTAAATTCGACATTTATCATGTTTTTTTTAATAAATAACTGCTATAAATTTTGTAAATATTATATTCTTATATCTAAAAATTTCGTATATTGGTATATGTCTGGTAAACATACCTTACAAATCACACAATCTAAATAAGCATATTTATAGTATAAAGAGAAATAATAAAATATTTAAAAAGAAAGTTATTTGTCTTTGATTTAACATTTTGTCTTAACTTTGATCTAACATTAACTTATCTGTAGAATTCATATGAGGCAAAAACTGAATATCTCAGCTAGAGTAATATATTTTGACATTAGACAAGTATCTAATGAATAATAATAATAATCACATAACTTTATTTATAATGTTTTACTAAATTATTTCATCATGTTGTGTTTCATAGCTTTGAAATATTAAATAAAGTAAAATTTTGCCAAATTGTTGTAATATTTTGGTATAACTATTTAAAAGTAATGTTAATCAATGTTGTTAACATAGGTTTACTGAAATACTTGTAATAGTTCAACATTTTAGACTTACATTTTCAAATTAACTATCAAGAAAACTTAAAATAATTAATTATTGGATTAAATATTTATTATTTATAGTAAAATTTTTAAAGACACAATATATTTGCTATAATGGTAAGACTTTTTTTACTTTGTTCTATTCTCTTGTATTTCATAATATTACATATATTAATTGCTTATTAGCACGGAAGAATAAAAGTTCGCACATCAGAAGAAGAAAAAGCAAGAAAAGAAAAGGAGAGAAAAGAAAAGCTAACGATTTTTAAACATGCTATGCAAAACATTTTATCTAAGGTAAGATATAAATTCGTAAAGGGAGAAATATTCAAAATGATTTTATACCAACTAGTTGTGAATAAAGTTACTGTTGGCTAATGTGATATATATATTTATGACATTCCAGAGAAAAAATTATGAAAATGATGAAGAACAGTTAGATCTTACTGGAAAAGTTCTAATGTCTAATCCTGATATTTATACTTTATGGAATATAAGAAGGGAAATCTTACAAATTTTAAGGTAAGAAAAATATAAGACAACACTTTTTTTTACGTTTATATATACTTCAAAATCAGTTTCTCATTTCATCATTTTACATTTTACAGCAAAACCAAAGAAAGTCATGAAGAAATTTCTAAGCTATATGATTCTGAGTTAAGTTTGACAGAATATTGCTTGAAAGTCAATCCTAAGTCTTATTGTGCATGGCATCAACGAGAGTGGGTGCTACAACTACAAGAATTGATAATGATTGGAAAAAAGAACTTGACTTGTGCAATACATTTTTATCAATTAGGTGCAGTCAAAGTCACAATACAACCAGTAGTATTTTGTGTAACACTTTCAAAACTGACTGTAGCATGGAGTCAAAGTGTATCAAGAGAATATATAACCAAGAATATTAAAATACATTTAAATGATTTAGAAGTTGAAGGTGAATGGAAATCTTGTACAGGTTATGAGTATGATGATTTGTGGATATTGGAACACAATGTAAAATGTATTAGTGGAGAAGTCAAGGTTTGATATTACCACTTTTGGCATATTAAAAAATTAAACATAAAAAATACTAAAATGTATATAATAAAAATAACTTATGTGAAACTGAGGTTTTTGTTTTGATTTATGTCGTAAAATTAACTTTTTCTTATAGATGCACTATGAAAGTGCCATGTGGCAGTAAATTAAATTATTTTTCAGCTTCACGCTTTTTCCCACAACTGCTTTGCGGATTGCACTTTTCACCACAAGCTGAGACATTTCGTGTTGAGCGGCGAAACTTAACGCCGCCCTTTGTCTTGTCTTGTCTTAGCGCAGAAATGAAATTTTTAATATAATCATCCCCCCAAGTGTGAATTGCACCTAAAATCATAGCGTACACACATTTCCTTACGCAAGACTATTATTTATTTTCAGCTTGAACATTTCTTACAAAATGAAGGAAAAGAAGTAATTATTTGTGAAAAAGATGACTCTATGTATGTGGGAAAGAATAACATCAGTTTTCAAAACCAATACTCTAAGCCAGTTGTGGAGGAGCTGAATGAACAGCTTGTTGCATGTCGTCAGTTGCTGGCTCTTGAACCAGATAATAGATGTAAGTGGTCATAGAAAATGTGAATTATAAAAATACTTCATGTGAAATATTATTTTTTACATGACACAAAATTTATGAAAATATTTGCCTGTACTCATTCAGTAATCAGTTCATTGAGCTTATAGATTATATTTAAAACAAAAACAGTAATAAAAAAACTTTTGATATGTACTTTTGTTTTGGGTTGACTTTGACACAATAGCTAAAGTTTAAGTTTCAGACAAATACTGCAATAGATATTTTTCTGACTTCATACAGCAAAGTGTATCATGTGCATGGCACACAGATTACCAAAAATAGGTAGAAAATAATAATCTTTATTATTTACATCTTTTCAGGGACATTACTCACAACAACTGTCTTTTTACACTGCATTAATGCTAACTTGTATCATCAAGAAGTAATAGACAACTTGAAAACATTAAAACAATTGGACAGTCAAAGAGCTGGGTACTATGGTGATTTAATTACTAAATGGAATCTTGAAAATCAGCTATCAAATGAATTTAAAAATATTTCTACAAAATATAACATAATATTTAGTGAGAGAATAACAAGCCTACCTCATATACAGTATTATAGCTTTTGTAGAATTATTGACTTGTCATATCAAGAGCTGTCATCCATAATACTGCCATCATTAGTTAAATTGCAGCATTGTAAGGTAAGCTTATATAACAAAAAAAAAATGTATATATTTAGAAATGTTTATGTAAATTTTTTTTGCTGCAAGTTCGTTTTATAAAGCACCATATTTTACTGTGTAAATAGTACAACAAAATTGACATTGACATTGATATAATTTAGACCAAAATGAATTAGAAAAAAAGATTAATGTTTTAGTTTCGCCAAAAAAACACATTACTTAGTATTTTTTATATGTCCGTTTCACTCTTAAACAATTATGTACAATTCAAAATTTGTGTTCGTTGCAGGAACTGAATTTATCTGGGAACAAATTAGCCACACTAAAAGGATTTCCTAATTTAGACCTACAAAAATTAGACATACAAGACAATCCCAATTTAAAATCTGAAGAGGTTGTTTTGTTTAAAGAAAAACACAAAAACATAATTGTAATATTTTAATTGTAAAGAATCTATAATAAACAGGTGTCTAGTAAATTACTACTATTTTTATGGAATTATGATTTATTTCTCTGAGATAGACCCAAGGGACTATGGACATAAATTTATGGATTTGCATGCACAAATCATTAGGTATATTATATACTTTTTTAATGTCAGTATAGATTTAAATAAAATAATATATTTCATTACAAGTGCTACTTTGTCGAGCCAAATACCTACTTCTATTATTTTTATTTTAAAACTACATTTTTAGTCTACAACATATTATATTGATTTCAATTTATCACAGTTCAAAGTTATATTTTTTCTGCTTGTATAACAATGCTATAATAGAAAAATAAACAACAAATTACTCAAAAGAACTCCATAATTACAACAAACTTAATATTATTAAATAACAACTAAAATGGATATTGCTTAAATGTTGGTACTTTCAGACTATATTAGCACCAAATTTGGCTTGTAACATTTGAACAACTGCATTTGTATGTAAATTAAATTATCAAAAAAAGGGACTTTCAATATATTTGTTTTTTTTTTTTTCTATGAAAACACAAGAATACCTTATAATTTTAAAGTAACAAGAAAAGCTATAACCTAATATATAGTATGGTGTAATAAAAATACAGAAACGTTTTCATCTTATCACTAAATTTACCCTTCTACTTTCCATTGTTATCATTTATAAACGAAATTATAACTTCTCGAACTGGGATTACACATGGATCTTCATCCCAATATAATTTTCCACAGGTTTCACATAACATAGCAAATTTACATGTTTGCAATAGTTTATCTACATCACTTATATCTATTACAGCTCCCTTGCTAGTTTGACATGAATGATTTTGGTTGCTTACAGGTTGATACACATATACTTCTTCACCATCTGAATCACTAAGAAAGTTCTCAAAGTAATCCTCCTCATTGTCACTAACATATTTATTAATATTTGGATTGATATTCTGAGATAATTTATATCTATTACAAAGATCTTGAACTTCATTTGGTGATAACTCCTTAAGACTATTTTCATTACAGTACAAACATCTACTCAAAATGTCACTTTGGGAAATTTTTATATGAAAATGAAACAGGGTGTTTGCAACCTGTTCTCGGATATTTCCTTTGCCTATATCTAAAATGAGGTTCTGTGCAAATTTTGGTGTAGGAGATAATTTTAATTTACCTGTTAACACAAAACGATCCTCAGTCAAGGCATAATTAACAGTGTCATACCATTGCATAGTTGGAGATGGCATAATAGTATCAATACCACAATAACGAAAGTATGGAATTAAATGTGACAAATCAGTCTCTACTAATATCTTGACATCTTGAACACTTTTCAATTTTGATTCCTGTGTAGAAGCTTGAAGCCTGTCAATAACTTTAGTTTTCTTTGAAGTTTTTAATTTTTTTTCAAGCATAACATCATTACAAACTTCTTCAAAATTTATGTGTTGCTCAATGCAAAGTTTCTGCAAGTATTTGTAAATTTCCAGAAGCACAAAAGCATCAAGTGCAGCATAATATATCTGTGTATTTCTCAGTGGTCTCAGTTCCCAATTGGAACATTGTTCAGCTTTTTCCAATGGTAATCCAAAACAAATTTGCACTAATGAACTTAAACTGTTGCCACCACTATCATTATCATTTGGCAGTGACAAACCAATATTAATTAAATTTTTCCAAAGTAAGCTTAAATCTAATAATCCTTCACCTTTAACTTTTATATTACTTAATCCATTCACTGAAGTCTTTATTTCTTTCAAATCTTGTTCAAGACCAAAACCCAACTTTATAATTTCTGCATTATCTAGCAATGACTTATTGAACCTGTACCAAAAGCTTGCATATTGTTTAGAATTTAATATTAATGTGTCAATTAGGTATATATAATCAAAAGTAGCTATTTGTATTAGAGCTACTTGTGACTGTGCTGCTCCAAAAGATGGTTTCCATTCACAATCAATGCTTACTATACTGTAATTTAACAAAGTAGAAACTAGGTCATAAAAATGTTCCCCTGTATTTACCATAATAATATTATTGTCAGATAATGGAAGTCTATAGAAAGTGTGTGTGTCATCTTCAGCTGTAACCCAGTTTTCTTCTTCTGTAACTGTCTCTTGTATTGATACATTTTTTAAAGCTAAAGGTAAGCTATTTTCAGGTAACTGAAAGTATGAAGCCCACTTTATTGCTTCATTTATGTCATATTCTGTTAACATATCAATAAATTGATGAGCACAATCAATACTATTCTGAAGAGAGTCTTTTACCAAGTCCTCCCACACTGATGAACTTATATTGTGTTCTACATATTTTTGGTATATCAAATATCTAAGACCTCCTGTAGTGCGATTTTTACTAAGATTTCTACATGTTTCTATTGGAATATTAAATTTATTACATAATCGAGCAACCAACTTTCCCAATGGCTTATAATGAATCTTATCATACTTTACATTACAAATTTTATTCTCTTCAATATATTTTTGTGCATATGACTTTATAGATTTTTTTTTATCTAACAAATTATCTAAAAATAATATCAAAGGTTTAATTTGATTTGGACATTCAGTCAGATATTCATCTACAACATTAGCTTTGTCTTGCAATATAAGAGGAAATAATAAGTTTTCCACAGGTATATCGTCAAATAGTTCCATAGCTATTACAATTTGAGATGCTTGTTTACAATTATCATTTTTAATCATTTTGTTAATAATGGGTAAAATAGTTTCTTTGATTGTGTATATTTTATAAGTTTTTATAACCAAACTTAGAAAGTTTTGATTTCTTTGTTGTATTGCAGTTTGAAACACAGGTAACTTTAAAGATTCTTCTGGTAGCAGAACACTAGTTTCAGACCATTTGTTGAGAACTTCACAAAAATAATATGGCAATGTTTTAGGTTTACAATCCTTGAATTCTTCACATTTAATGAAGCAAACTAAAGCTACTCTATAAGGGTCTGTCGTCAGTTGAAAAAATGTATCAAAATGTTGATATATAGTGGGACTCTTTTTCCATGTTTTCCACTTCACTTTCAGTTGCTTAAGCCATGACAATATGTTTTCATCAAGATCTACATCTACTCCCATTATTTTTAAAGATTCTTCGAGAGATGGAACAATTTTTATGCTTTGATCTTTACAAACAAGCTGATTGATATCCATGATATATTTATTTTCCTTTCAAAACATTAACTGAAAATGTAATTCCTTTTTCAATCCGTCAATCAAATTAGAAAACGTAAAATTTTTACAGGTTTCTGTAAACAGACAATGATGTATTATCATTACATTTTAAGAAATAATACGAACGTATGTACTATATTTCCATCATTTGTATCGTTAATATACGTCAATGTCAACGTTCTTTGGTAATTTTATGGCTTTTAGGCGTGTCAGTTGAACACAATTTACTTCGCCAATATTACGTAGAATGAAAGAGACACGATGGACATTGGAATTAGAAAATACATTAAAAAACCAAATTAACTGTTTAAAATATTAGAGAGAGTACAGTAGAGATATATGTCTAAAGTGATTTTGATATTCTTATTTGGACTAACCTTCAAGTCGATAAGCAATAATTATAATGCAAATATTGATATCATAAATCATGTCAAACACAGGAAAGAGCCGATCACAGTAACATAACCTTTACAAGTGTGATGAATATAAACATCAGCCATAATCAGAATTAAACCAGAAAGAGGATTTAGTTTAAAATGCCGCATAGGAATAAAGTAACGATTAGGCTAAGGCGAAATATAATAGGAAATAAAGTAAATCATAGAGACTATAGGGTTATAGAAGCTCTTAAAGCCTATAGGTACAGCATTAATTTAATGCTGATCTGATTTGAGAAGAGTAGCGGATAAGGCCTTAGGGAACAGGAAGTTAGGTTTCAAACTATAATGATAGATTTGTGGCAGTAATAACTAATAAGTGCGTTTTTTTTTATTTTTTGTATATTTATATGGTTTTGGGTAACGTACAAATGAATGTTGTGATGTTATTTTGGATCAACTGTGTCAACTGCAGATCAACATACACTGAATAAATGTTGTGTCATAAGCATAACTAACTATTCATAAATATATTCGATTTGAAAAATATGGAACATTCAAATCCTAAAAGGCATATAATTTATATCATAAAAATCATAAAAGTTTACGAATATATTTTTCCTTTTTGATTAGCGTACTGACACATGTTATATATAATTATAACCACTCTATTATAAAGTTTTATTTAAATAAAACAAATAAAAACAAAAGCGTACACCCACTTTTTTTACAACGAAGGTACAACAAATTCTAATATTACGTTATACCAACTTAGAAGTCAGAAGATCTATGGTAATTTGTATAATCTGTGACGAAGCCAGACCATAAGTTATAGTGGATTGTAGAGGAATCAAATATCAATCAAGAAAGATAATACTATGTTTTTATCTATTTCATGAAAGTATTTTTTTTATTTTTATTAAATGTGTAGCTCAATATAAAAGAATGAATAACGCACCCCAATTTTCTTTACGTTGGAATAATTATGTTACTCATGTAACAGAAGCATTTAATGTGTTGCGGTTTGAAAATGATTTAGTTGATGTGACCTTATGTTGTGATGGTGGTAAAATTCGAGCTCATAAAATGTTACTGTCCGCTTGCAGTAATTATTTTAAACAAATATTTAAGGAAAATCCATGCCAACATCCTGTAATCATATTTAGAAACTTCAAGTATGATGATCTCAATGCAATTATTAACTTTATGTATCATGGCGAAGTAAATATCTTTCAGGAACAATTGGAATCTTTTTTGATAACTGCTGAACTTTTAGAGGTTAAAGGATTAACTGATAACGTTGACGATGAATCATCAAAAAATCAGATAAGAATAAGTGACAATAATTCAT
Organism: Podotricha telesiphe; assembly: GCA_038994665.1. Taxonomy (NCBI): domain Eukaryota; kingdom Metazoa; phylum Arthropoda; class Insecta; order Lepidoptera; family Nymphalidae; genus Podotricha; species Podotricha telesiphe. Next base: position 478,529 of record JAOYRR010000030.1, on the reverse strand, counting down.
TAGATCTAAGCTCTAAGTCTATTAGACCAAATGACCCTCCTGTGACTATTTCCACTGACGAACCCATGAATCTGGCTACTTTACCTATTAGCAGAGATGAAAACATTCCACAAGATAGTTTAGCTTCTGTATCAGAATTGGATAGTGATGTAAACGAACCTCAGCCTGAAACCTCAAAGTTTGACAGCACAAAGTTAAAACCATCGGCAGCTGTTATTGATGAAATGCAAGTTGATACACTAAATGCAGCAGCAGAAGACTTATCTGACAAAAGTAATACAGGTTTGTGGAGGCATATTTCTTAAAAATATAAAGTAATATTTATTTATATTCTATATTAAGTAAACTTTTTTGTGTATTTGGGCTTTTACTTAAACAATTAAATTGAGCAAATAGGACTTCTTATTCAAAGCCAAATTAATTATGAGGGTCTACCTTGTATTTATATGATATATGTATTTATATTATAAAAATAATTGAAATATTAAAAATAAGTGAAAATGTACAGTAAATGTTATTATATAGCTTTTTCTTTATAATTTACAGAATCAGACCTGGCTAAATTTAGATGTCAGCTGTGTCCAAAAGGTTTTAAACACCCCACATCATTAACATTACATAAAGATTCTCACGCAGGAAAAACTCAGTGTCCAGTATGCCACAGGTCATTTTCAAGATCTTATGACATGAGAAGCCACTTACAAAGGATTCATCAAGGAAAGCAATTGACTATTAAAGAGATTAGATACAAGAATAATAGTGATAGTGTACCTTCCAAGCCTTTTACTCCTAACCTTCAATAGTTATAAGAAACTGAGCTTATAATGCACAGAGTGCATATTAGATATACATTTTTTTAAAGTTATTTATATAAATGTTAACAACATATTTATAATATTTACCCTTGTAAGTCACAAAAAATTGCTCAGTGCTAAGCTTTGGCTATTTTTATACTAGTCTATAAAATGATTATAATTGTTTTTAAATATCATTATTTATACCCTTTTTATCTTGTTTCATTTAATAATCTCCTACAATAGTACCTAAATTACATTTCAACAATTATTTACACACTTGCAAATAAATATTATCTTTTAATATGTGCATTGCATCTGCACATGCTTCTGCAAAAACTGAAGTTCTTAATTAGTGACTATTTGCTAAATGATTGAAAACTCCACAAAACACTTGTTTTATGATTTCATACTGTACACATTAAATATTAATCGTTTGCTTATGTACTGACCAATTCTATGTAGGTTCAGTGTCTGAGTTAACTAAAGATTTAGTTTACCATATATATTAATATATCTCTCATTTTATATTAAAAGTAATTAATTGAAGCTGTGCTACTATTAGATTTTGAAAATTACAATATATGAAAGGTTTGTTCTTTTATTTGTTGAATATATGAATGGATGTATAATAACCGTCACTGTCCTATCATAAAATATATAATTTTGCCAAAATGTTTACACATGAATTCAATGTGTTTTTAATTTACAAAGAAAATATTTTGTTAGAATATAAGATTTCTAAAATTCCGTGATTTCACCTAAATGTTAATAACGTACGAAATTTCAATTCGCAACTAATGTGTGAATTAAGCAGTGTGAGGTAGAACTGCTAAAAACATCTCTATTACGTTGCGCAGTATTTTTAAATAGCGTCCATAACGTCATAATTGAATTTTCGAACCTTTTAAATATATGTATTTGAGTATTGTTTATTTTTAAAATAGTTGCGTTTCTCCAAATTGGTTAGACAAAAAGAGTTTTAAATGACGGAATGAAGTGTCATAACTCTTAAAGTCTTAACACTATGTTGTCTCTGCCTGCTTTGCAATAAATGCGGGATATAGGTAAGTATAGATTAAATTATAAAAATAAAGATTTCACTGATGTAAAACTATTAATTGTAAATTTGTTATATAAAAATTATCATGTGCAGGTAGGTTCTTTTTTCATAAAATACTTATACACATTTACGGGTGATAATAATTTGACTGAACAAGTCATAATTATAAAAAGTTCATAATATACATTGCAAAATTTGTCTGGTGTAAAGCTTTTAAATTACTAAAAGTTGTACAACCCCGTCCTCGATATTTGGCTGTAACGGAAAAGTCTGTGACTGGAGCTTAGATAGAAGTTATCTAAGGAGCGCGGATTAGGGTCTTGGGAAGTTCGAATTTATACAAAATCTGTACACTTTTATATATTTTATTATTATTTATTAGATTGAAAACAATACATTAAATTTTTTGAAGCAAGTTTTGATGATTTTGGTCATAAAATAAATAATTTTAAACGACGTAAATGTACACTTTTAAAAAACATAAAGCATTCGAAGAGAACATTTTATGCGAAACAAAAGCTTGGGCAGGGCCGTGTGTAGTTAGCAGCTATGCACCGAAGTTCGCAGCCAGGGGGAGGACCGCCGACCGAGGAACGACTCTACCGTACGTAGCGTAGCCGGAGCAGGGGCGGTAAATGCGGGGGTGGCGGGGTCGGGCGGCGCGCTCAATACGCGCGCGCGCTGCAGATTTTAGTCACCAGTCGCGTTTTGACGCCGCTTGCGTACGGCTCTAGTGACGTATGAAAGGGATATATACAGAACGCTGCGATATCGCGATTTTATTCACGTTTGCAATAAGTACGTATCATGTAATAATATAGGAAAATTGTGACATAGATTTAAGGTATTTTCTTGCAATATAGTGCTAATTGTTTACGTAATACGGTGAGCACTATTGCTTTATTTTGTTTACATTAAATTCAGATGTAAATTGATTACGTGTTAAGATTATTGAAGTTTTACAAATAATCAATTAAAAAGTATAATTAATAAAGGTTAAAGTGCAAATCTATTTATGTGAAACGATTAGCTATGTGAAATACTGACAGATTTGTTATACGAAAGCTAAAGAAGTGACCGCTCGCTATTTTAGTGTATGGATTGAGTGCATATTTGCGAACGATGACGCCGAAATGAGTTTCTATTCAGATTAATAAGTGTGTGAATATTTGATGGTGTGTCGTGAACTGGAGCGCATACAGTCTAGATTTGCTCGCAAAACGTCACGCGGCGGCGCAAAGGGGGTATTGATCGGCGGCGGCGGGTCGCGAGACGCCGGCGTTGCCGCCTGCCGCCTAAATAAAGCTCCTGCATGTGTGCCGACTACCGACTGCCGCCCTACGTCGACGCCGTCGCCGCCGACAGCGCCTTACACTTTCATGCTGTCACATCATGTGATACTATTATTATGCCAGTAATTTGCACTGCATTATCGACTACTGCTAGTGATTGCCAATCCTAGACTGTATGCGCATCATCCTCACTTGTAAATTGATTTACGTTACGTTACCCTACGTTAGAAGTAAATATATCATTGGTCGACTAAGCGACCGTTAAATATATTACAGAATATTAAAATAGATCTATTAGGAATTTAACAGAATTAGGTAATAGAAGGATAAAGGCCACGCTTTTAGTATACTAACTAGCATGTGAACAAAATAATAGTAATAAAGCTAAATAATAAAAAATAAAATTTATGTTATATTATCTAATATACGGTTAGTAATCTTAATAAACTTAAAATTAAAAGTGCACGTCAACACTAGTGTTGGCAAACGAAACATATTTTTAGAACATTATATATTATTTCGTTTTATTGCCTAACAAACATGTTATTTTGTTTTAGTTGGAGATGTTGGGATAACTGGAGTATAACCCGTAAGAGCCATGGCGCGCACTGTGCTAGCAGGAGGAGCCTTGCTCTATGTCCTGATGCTAGCGCTGAAGACGAGTGCGCTCATCCTCTTGCCGCATGATGTCCGCCCAGGTCATGCAGTTCGTCATTTTATCGGCAACCATTCACGTTATACACTTCTGGACCCTGAATTTGCTCCTTACTTCGCCCTTTTAGATGATGGATTACTGATGACTACGGCCGATCTTGGGCCCCTCTTAAATCAACCTCTAAATCTAGCCGTTTTAGAGCAAACACCGTTCAGTAGTTCTGCTCATACACTTCATGTTTTGGTCATGGATCGCCGAAAAATGATACATTTTGCTGAAACGAATGGTCTTCAAGGGGAAATAAATGAAAATGCCCCACCAGGAACAGCAGTCGATTTTCCACCCATAAAGGCTACTGCCCTTGTAAACGTGGGACCTATCGCCTACAAAATTATAAAAGGCAATGAACAATCAATATTCGCTCTTCGCGATAAGTCAAAGTCTACTAATTCGGACGTCAGATCAGTCATAACTGAAGGTGATGTCGAAATAATAGCAATGAAAAGTTTAGATGCTGAAACAAAGAAGCATTATGATTTAGTAATTCAAGCCACTGACATACTCGGAGCGAATAAAGCTAGCCTTCCAGTTAGAATTAATGTTGCCAATGAGAATGATCATGAACCTTTATTCGAACAGGAAATATATTATTTTGCAGTGAATGGTACTTGCGAAAATAACTGCCACAATGGAACGGCCCATTGGCAAAGATTTTCTAATATCGGTAAAGTACAGGCTTTCGACGCTGATGGCGACCGCATATATTATTCAATTAAAACTCCCACCAATCTTGCAGTTATAGTACCTCAAACAGGAGAATTAATATTAGCGGGTGAACCTGATGGCCACGAAGTAGAGCTACAAATTCTAGCGCACGATACAGGAAATCCTCCGAGAAAAAGTCGACCTGCTCAAGCTTTTATACAATTTATTATTCGCGAACGAAAAGAAATGCCAACACTTCACCGAGAAAAGCGAAGAGTAACTCGTGCAGTTCGTCCGACCAAACGTATTGAATTCACTGAAGCCGATGGCGAAGTCGAAGGACGTGCCGTATTTACACTCGAAAAAGAGACTGATCGGGAAACTTTCAAGATTAGGGATGAAAATCCGTGGGTTACAGTTGAACCAAGTGGTGTGGTGAAAGTTAAAAAGAAGTGGGACTACGAAGAGTTGGGCCCGGAGAAGACTATCGACTTTTGGGTTACCATCACCAACGCTGGTAACGGAGGTAAGTCAGAATTTTATCAAATATTTATTTGTAAAAAATAGACACCCACAGAACGTAACGTTTCAATTAATAATACCAGGTATATTTCTGCATTTGTTACATAAGTTGTACTGGCGCTATTTACAAAAAGACGAGTACTTATGACCTTTATAAATATGTCTATTTAAATACCTTTTACGTGATAGGCAGATGTTCATAAGGCAGTACTCTAATCGTCTGTGAAAAAATGTTAGTTAACGGTTAAATGCAAATACGTGCCAAATAGAGCCATGTTTCTACAATAACTTTCTTTAGCACACATTATAATTTATGATTAAAGTATGAATTATTTAACCAAAATAGTATTTTAGGAATCGATTATATAAAACTATAAAAAAAATTGTATTCAAAACGAACATAGAGAAAATTTAATGTCACATCACAATATGCTAGTCATAAAATATTAATAATTTTATTAGAATTTAATAATATACATATTGTACACATCACATGCGCATATGAAATTATAAACACCTTAATTAGATAAGTTTATAAATAAAAAATCATCATCAAAGTGACTGAACTAGTATTACGGTAGAGTTATGGTAAACGCGTGGTTTGCACCTGTCGTATCGAATGGCTCTTTGGTGCATGACATCGTGTCGACAGGTACTAGCTTGCCTCACATTCCCATCACGACAAGCTTAATTGATATTATCAACCTAAAATGCATTCAAAACGATTATATTTTTGTAATTCTTTCGTAAATCTACTAACGTCCTAAACGTGTGAATAAAGCAACATTTTAACCCACTTTAAACATTTATTTTTATTCTATTTATATGAAAAATACCTGGACGTGTAAATTTGAAAATCGTATGTCATAATTAACGGACACTCTTAGAAGATACTTTTAAAATTATCTTTCTTCTTATTGGAAGATGGAGCACCGTCGTTGCCGATAGTGCTTGAGTTTTACATAAAATATCACTCTATATTCCTTGAAAGCTTAACGCAAATTTTAATAATTAAAAGTTATTTAAATACGCTTATGTCACATTAACTAAATAAGCAATGACGTCAGAAGGAATTCTTGGACAAAAAGTTAAAGACATATGAAAACGAGACGTACTGGCCTTAAATATAAGATTGCACACACGCAAATTCTGAGTTGTTACTGATAATGATATATAAGTGGTTATTGTTCTCTGTTGAAATTGGTTTTTTTTTATTTCATAGTTAAAACTTTAAAACATTGTAAGCCCCGCTGACATATTTCTTAAACGTAAATGCATATATAGAAAATATGCACGGAAATTCGTGCAAACTTTATTTGGAACAAAAACTTTTACAATATGAAGTAGCACTTTTGTTATTGTATCATTATAACTTTATAAATTTGATTTAGGTGTAATTTTTTCGCATTTAATAATTTATTATTAATACTAAAATTTACCTCATAGATTCGGGCGTATTGTGTATCCATTATTTTTTTAATATTAAAGAAATATGCAATATCTACCAAACATAATCTGTAATTAGTGAATTCCGCAATTTTTTTTCTAATGTTTCTAAACATGAACTTTTACTTTGCCAGAAAAGAAAGTCAATTGCGTTAGACTTATTGAGATAGGTCGCTGTGACTGCAAACGATAAAGACACATTATCGTTATTGTGGTATTTATTATGCAAGGATAATAAATAGCACGTGTTAGTTTTTTAGTTCGTGTAACTTATTAAACCAGATTTTTTCTAATAAGGCTGAAATTTGGCTTATAAGCCAGTCGATTCAAAATTTTGATTGTATTCATGTAAAATAGTTTAGTAAAACTAATGAGTTCGATTTTCTTAAAACTCTGCTTGCATTCTTGAAACTTGGTACGATGATTAATATATACAGAAATATATACTCGAAAATATATACTCTTATTCGAACCGAAAACTTCGCTTTATAATATTTTCTCGCTATCCTAGTCAATCTGGCGAAGACATATAGCTCGTGCTACGCACATGCTATGCACACGTGTGCAAATTTTCTAGAAAATGGAGCGACAAGAAGTGGCTCTTTTGAGCAAGACTTGAAAGATTTTCTTACATTGATTAATTTGTAGAAAGATATAGATCAAGTTAATAAAACCGCGTCAAAACACAAACGAACACGAATTTTGTGTCATATAATTTATCCAGTCAATTGTAATAATCATTATGGAGAAATAAAGGCGTTAAATAATATGAAATTAAACAATAAAAAATACAACGAATTTAAGCAAAGTGTTACACTTTCCTCAAGCATATTTAGCTAAAAATACAACTTAACCATAAATAATTGCTCTATGATTTCCGAAATTCACAATAAGTGCAGATAAAGGAACTTATGATTATTTGAAAAGAATAAAGCATTTTAAGTATTGAGAGACACTAGCATTAGAGGCTCATTACCACTAAAACGTGTATATCTTATCAATAGTATAATTTATTGTATTATTAAAAACTAAGTCAATCATTAAATAAATAAGCATGTCTGATAGGCATAATATGCAGCACGAGGCTGAGAACAGGTGTTCACGGGACGGTATTCTAATCATAAATTGTAAAGCCGCGCTAGAGATGCGACAGGTTGTGACCACCGTGCAGAATGCGTTGATAATTGTGGACCTGTCGCACGGCCCCGGCTATCTTGTCGATTCTATACGCCATGATCACGACGCAATGCCAATTTAACTCTTCTATAAAATATATACTTTTTACTCGTATATACGACGCATGTGACAGATAGGCATGTGTGTCGAAATTGAAGGATTCCGGTAATTTGTAAGTTATTTAGATATGTTATTAGGTACAACGTACTATTAGTTGATTATCTGTGAAGTTTCTAATGGACAAAATTACTCTGTTGCCTTAACATTAAATTCATTATGCTAAAATTTATAGATGATTAGCTCTTGATGATCATGATCATGATTAGACTCGTGAACTATAGTGGTATAAAATTAAGGCAAAACTAAAAAAAAAGTTGGGTGAAAAATAGAGCCTATGTTCATCCCAAGACCCTGTATGGATTGTAAATCTGATCGATAAAATTTAATGCTGTATTTGCTAATAATCAACAGGAATGTATTTTACATAAGAATATATATATATAAATATACAGATACCTACTTAATTAGCAGTCAAGTCAAGATAAACGCTTAATTAAACAATTTTTGTTATTAAATAATAGTAGTGATAGAGAAGAAACGATAATGACTCCTGATAGGCCTCGCAAAACATTTACGGTCCGTTTGGCCAACGCTGTTTGTTAAAGTCACGCATTCATTCAATCAATGGCAATGGGTGCGGGCGTCGGTCGCACAACAATCGGCGCACTGACCAATTCCCCTTATTGTGTCCATTCGCCACAATTACATACGCACTTCCTATGAGCGACCCCACAAGTTACAATATCTGATCACATCTGCTAGCCCATTTTTTACTCTTAATCGTTTATCGTAATGAGGATGAGTTCGAGGTTTTTTTATGTATATGAACACATCATGTGAATCATGGTCGGACGAGAGTCTAATTTTAGATGCCTTAAGTTCCCTTTACTGTTTCGTCGGCGTTGTTTGTATTGTGGACTTTCTCTGAGGCTTTATCTGTTAAAAGCTTTAATGATATCTTACTTTAAGATCTAAGTGTTGTTTGTTACACTTGTATAGACTTTAAGTGTTGTAATTTTTTTTTAATTATTTCCCATGTAACGTTTACCAATATTTTTACAAAGTGTTTGTTCCATAGCAAGTGTTTACATACAGACAAGTGATGGAGTAACTCGTGCGAATACACGACCGTTACTGCTTCCCTACGTGGGTCAAGAAATGACTATGAGTGTGTACAGAGCTCTTGTAATTTGTTCAAAGGTTGAAGTACCATATTTTCCAGATTATTTTGCTTATACGAGTAATATACTCATATAATATACTCATAATTTTTCGTTGAATGTGGCGTACTTTAGGGTTACGTAGACTAAGCATTTAAAATATACGTGTGTAATATAAATATTCAGTATCTAAGTTAACTGATCATAAGGATATTTTGAATTTAAAGACTAGAACTATTAATTAATATTTTGTTTATGTTACATAAGATCATAAGTTGTTCGTAAATCGTTCACAGTTTTTGGATAATTAAGAGTATAAAGATGTGTTTAATACTAATCAACCAATTTCTATACTAATAAAAATACTTTAATTCAATTAATAATGTTAAACAGGAAATAATCATATTCCAAAATATTACTCCGTATATCAACACCATTATTGTAGGAACAATATGGAAATCGTGACTAGCGCGTGAAGCAAAAGCATCCCATATAATTAGATCGAACACACAGTAATGTAAACAAAACACGCATCTAAGAGAGAGAACGCCGATCTCAGGCTCCAATATATAGTAGAGGCTTTCACTTTGATTGTGATTTGATTGCGGTCATTTGTTCATGTTTTAAACGTAAAACCTATTATCTTCACACGTCCGCAGTTACAATTATTTTATACAAATATGCATGAGTTGCTTCTAATGCATTTTACTACTTTACTACTATAAATGTTTTATAGTAAGAATAGTAGCCGCTTACACGAAATCATACAAAATTGTTTATAGTTGTAATTATGGATATATCAGTAAAAGGAACTACACTCCCTAGACGCATAACCAGTAAGGAGTGAGTCAATAAAGTTGGTACTCAGCCATGCCATGTGCCTTGTGGTCTTGCATGTGCTGTACTTCATAACGCATTGTTCACTCAGGAAAGGCAAGTGGAGGGCTCTCACAACCCGATTGGCATTCACATTACACACCGTCTCTCAAGTCAAGTCTCCCCTCGTCTACGTTCCACTGTAAGCGAGTACGTATTGCAGAAAATGAAAGTTGAATTAAGATTGCCCGTCAAGTGACTTATTGCCTGGAATGGTATATTATAAAAATATACGTATTGCGAAATATTTTTATCCTAAGTCAGTTATATATAGGGTCATTATAGAGAATTAGAAGATTTAGTAAACATTTTTTTCGTAATATTTTTTAGTCTGATGATAATGATTATACGGATAGATGTGTCTGTATACGATTATTCTAATTCCGCCATGCATGATAGTCAGAAAAATATAGTGGCGTATATCGGTTTGACCATCGGCAAATTATAATTTAAAAATAAAATTGGATTGGATTAATATATATTTTTTTATGAATGTTATTCGTTATTATATTTTTTGTTATATTTGTTAATATATTTTTTGTTATGAATCTCATTTGTACCCAAAAGGATGAATCCTGTTGTATTATTAAACTGTTTCTTACCAACTTTCATTGGTAAAAAAAATTACATTCAAAGATGTGGATTACCTAAATGTACAGGATATAAAGCCGTGTGATATTAAACGCATATTATACTAACTTCTACTTTAGTTACGGAGAAGATGTATATGACTGTAATTACTTGAATTTCTTACAAAACCAAAGCAGATCATAATTTGGTACTTCTGGGAGCTACTATCTAAGTAATATTTCATGTATTTAATTCTAACATATGCAATTCATTTTCGAAGAATAACCACAGATTATGTTACTTTTTATTTAAAATAAATGTAATTATGATCTAAATTTTAAACCTATGCCTAAAAAAAGCACGTCCAATGGATAGAAAATATGCTAACTTGTGATAATCAGGTTAGTTTTTAATAACAGTTCTTTAAAACTTTAATTGTTACTCATAGACTGACTTATAAATTCTTCAATTCCCTTAAATTGCGTTATCAAAAGCAATGGCAAACCGATGACATTATCAGTAAATTCATGATTCTACATTAAACCTTAACTATGAACAGAATACATTCTTAGTCATTTTAGATACAAAAATTTGGAATTACACAGAAAGTGTTCGACATTTTATTGAGATTTACTGCACTCTAGGGGTAAGATGGAATTGTTAAGTTTTGTACCCTTGGGAAATATGTAGAGAGATATAAGGCCATTTAGATGGATGTTTTTGGGGACGTCGCTGCATGTAATGTACTAAGATATATTGCTATTAGTTACTTCATTTAGAAAAACAATGTGGTGGCCGTAAGCTTGATGTCACAATTTCCGCAATTAAGAATATTTAAAATATATCTAATTAAGATTCATCTTCGTAAATATCCCATATTTGTAACGTGCTGTCCACTGGGTATATCAAAGTACTGTGTAGCGTACATGATTATTTAAATATATAGTTAAGTTTCTTCTGCTACGATATAGTGTGAAATTTTACAGATTCTTTATAGGGTTCGGTCATTCAGGTTCTTAAATTAATATTATTTTCTTAACCATTGCATTGGATGATAATAATCGATCATATCTTGAGTACGTTTAGAAGTAACGGGTTTTAATGGTCGTGTCGTGCACCAACTATTTGGACGATTCGTGCTCGGTAATTATTTTACACTTCTGTTAGCAAAAGCTGATGGGAACTCAAATCCGATTGCGGTCGACACTCGTCACGATCACTGTATAAGTTTATAGCAATTTAACATTATTTCTACAGTTCACCATACAAATGCAATACCTTTTCTATATAAATTTATGCGTGGTTTTCTTTTGGAACTGATATGTGGATGTAGAATAGAATACAATAATCTTTATTACATACAACAAAAAATAAAACGAGAAAAAACACATACAATGTATAACATTTATACTAAATGTATGCAAAGGCGTTCTTATTGCTTCAAGCAATCTCTTACAGACAACTTTTTGTTTGAGAAAAAATTAATAGTAAAAAAGAAAGAGGAATGTAATAAGATTACAAAATAAATGTTTAATATAATAAAGGATAGTCCAAAAGATCGACTAAAGCTGCGGGGTGTGTAACTCCTGCTGGTCTAAACATTTAAACTGTTGCCTATCAAACATTACTTGGGATAAAAAATGCATGTTCAACTTAAACAACAAACTAACTTATGTCATATTAATTTAAGATTAGTGCTCTGTAGTAATTTTAAATTTGATAGCTTTAAATTTATGAATAGAGATCTATAAGCCCGTTTCAAAACTAAATGTACGCAATATTTTATGATTATTCAGATAACGCCATATTCTCATTATTATAGCTAATCCAACAATTTATTACAATAAATGAATTAGTTGTCTCAATTCTTAATAGCTAATTGAGACAACCTAATAAATAAGAAATTATAAGTAAATAAATTCATAATTGCATATTTCCCTAAAACATCTTGTGTCAAGTGACACAGAAAAATCGTCTTCATCGTTTACATAGTGTTATTGAATTTTTTTTCAGTTTCACGCTTTTTTCTGCATAGCAGGGTAGTCAGTAGGAACCTACTGACCACTCCACTGTCTTGCACCAGAGCGAAGAAATGAATTCATTTCAATATCCTTAAAAACCCTCCATTGGGGTTTGAACCCAGAACCAATTGCATTTGCAGTTAAACTTTGTCCCACTGCAGCACGATGGCCTCAGTTAATATTATTGTAGGCAATTTCAAGAAGTAGAAGGCAATTACAAGTAATAAACAGTTCATAAAATATTAACGCGATGTATGTAAATGAGTAATCCTTATCTTTCATATTTTCAGTGTCATCAATTTATATGTTTGTCGGTATAAAGTGCTGAAAAGAGCATATTTATTTATTTATTTTTTGTTTAAAATTTTATTTGAAAATAGTAATTATATTAGAAATATGTGCATTTTATTAGTTTAAAAATAATTGTAGCACAGTCGTATTTGAGTTTTTATATTTCAAACTTATATTGTACTGCACTTTGGTTTATATAATTAAGGTAAAGCTTAACACTTCTCACAATTCACATGAGAAGTAATAAAATATCTGCTGAAAGGAACATATGCTATATATGTTGATAGTTTACATATGATTCGACAATATAAATTTAAAAAAGATTCAAAATTTTGAATTAGTTCGCCCACTGCTGGACATAGGCCTCCCCCAAGACGTCGTCCGGTTCTTGGTCGCACTCGAGAACCTTACTGCCCCAACGGCCCGTGTGTCCCGCCCACTGGCACTTCAACTGGGCAATTCGTCGGGCTACTTTTGTTCTACTACGGATGTCATAATTTCTGATTTTATCGCGTAGGGAAATACTAAGCATTGCCCTCTCCTTTGCTGGGTAACTTTGAGCCTTCTTTTGCGACACATATTTAGCTATCACGTCTCGCTCCCGCATGTCATTACTGGCAAGAGACACTGGTCAAGTCTCGAAAATCTTAGTGGTGTTTCTCAGAGAGAAGGTCTTAAGGAGAACATGACCTGCTCCAATTACTATTGGGATCACTACTATCGAAGTTGTAGATCAATAAGTATACCTGTGCACACAGTCCAGTAAGGTAAGTCCAACTTCGAGAAAGACATCTCTCTTCGCATTCAGCTAGGATAGGCAGCGTACGGGAAGCTACGAACAATCTTCGCGTCCAAATTACCTCAGTGTCTCAAGACGAAAGTATTTGAATTAGTACTTAGTAAAATTTTCTGTTGTATAGCTGTATACGAAAAATATAATATTTAAGTACTTTATCATAGTTTATATATTAGGGGTTATGTTAACATGCGATTTCTCTAACTTAACGGAAAGTGGAGGGCGGAGTGACGTGCCACTTCCTCTGTACACGCAGAGCGCCTAAGGTTCATTAGCAAAAAATCTATATCTAGCTTTGTGTTAAGTAATTTAAAAATATTCAATATCTTCTGTCGAACCAATATCGGCTGATTGATAGATCATTGTAAGGATTTAATAAGACGCCAATTGATTTGAATTTCATAACCTGTCATTAAAGTATGTGCCAGCTAGAATTCCAGCGATACGAAACTGTTAATATTTGATTACTTTTATTATTGTCGTGTCATCGGAGCCCTTACTGTAATTATGTTTTAATACTTTCCATTTCAATGTGAATGACTGTGAGATATAATTTGTGAAATAAAAATACGAGAGTACGCATAGAATCGTGTTTAATAGGCGATGCCGCTATGCGATGGAGTTTATCCTGCGCTTAGAGAGAGATGCACGTGATGGTTGCCACTGACGATGCAGCTTTTGATATCGTAATTAAGCTCCAAACGGGTGGGGGTAATGTTTATGGCTATAAATGGGGAGAATATTTAACACTTCATTTATTCAGTAAGGACGCGTTTAGGTTTAAAATAAATGAGTGTCACTGTGTTGCATTATAAATACATATATGTATGTACCTACATGTACCTTTAGAATTTATATATATCGTTGACGACTTTGTTAATATTTAAAATTATATTTGAAGTGTAGACTGAAAATAAATAAATAGTATTTTTTTATATAAAATATATATTAAATAGTTTGTTTAAATGTACAAAAAATATTTTAATAAAATATAATTAAGAAAATCACGCGTTTAATTAAATGCGTCTAAAAATATGTATGTCGTTCAATACCTTTTTATTAACCACAGTCTAGTAGTATGTTCTTAAATATAACTTCGCGAAGTGGCAGGCGGATGCACGTGTGCGACAATCCAGCTCCCTTGCTTTGTCGGGTTTTTATTGCAGTCCGACAATTACTCTGAGCGCTCCGAATGCGCACATCTTAGTCGCAAGAAAAGACTGAATAAGATTCTTTTGTTTTAAGACTACATTCCTGTGTGACCTGATCATAATTATATGATGAATCGAAATCGACCGAAATCAAATCGAAATTTCCAAACCTTATTTTTTAATAGTACTGCGCCTAGAAACGGATATATATTGTTCTATTATGCACTCTCCCTTTTAGAGCTTTGTCGAAATATTTACGTTCCCATATTGAACGTGAAATTTCAAACAATGAGAGCGTTTGGCCGCCCGGCGCATATGCGCGCCACACGTGCGCGCTGCACAGATTAGTGGACGATCTAAATAAACAGAATGGTCACGGTATGTCTTTTCACTGATTCTCATACTAACTCCGCGTATATAATAATAATTTTGATTCTGGGAATAAATACCTTGTTAATTGTACTAGATTTGAGCATTCGGCGTTGAACTATATGTTATTTTAAATATTATTTGATGTTATAGTAACAAAATATCTTTAAATGTAGAAGAGCTGGTTACTAATTCATTTAAGACTTACTTCATTGACTTAAATTTTTTTTGTTTAACATATGAAAAATTTACTTACTATCCATCATTGTACGTTGACAAAATTTGGAAATAACTACAAAAAAATCGCTTCAATACTATTATTTTAAAATGAAAAGGTATAAAAAAATCTAAAACATATAGTTATGGTTGTTCGAAAATAAATGAAAGAAATGTAAATTACTTCCATGATACATATTATTTTATATGTATGATCACATATTTATTAATATCAATTTCAACGCCTATACATCGATGTTATATTTAAAAAAAAACCTAAACTGTGTGCTGTAGTTTTTAAAAATAAAACTGTAAGCCGACAAATGAATTGAAACGCGTTTTCTGAACTTCAAACACAATGAGCTGTTTAGAGATGCATCTGCCCTCTATTCTTATGCTATTTAAATACTTGTTTAGCGTCCTTTAAATGAATTCATAAACATCTAGAAAAGGAGATTAGTAGTAAACAGTGTATGGTTGATATGAGGACAATACATTTTAATATTTCAATATTCAAGGGCATAGGAAGTTTGGACAAAGTAGTATAGTATTTAATAATAATCGACCATAATTGCTCAAATGTCAGATAGGTCGTATATTGCAATGCTGATAAATGAAAAAAAATAAAAAATGCAATAATTATGATTTCACATGTATAAAGTGGAAAGTCAAGTCTGGTCATATGGTCATATATATCTCTTTTTATAACTTATTTCGAGAGGCGAATTCTTTTTTTTACAAAAGTTAAATTAAAATAAGCTATCGTTTGAGCCCATTGTGATCATTATTGAATTACACATTTTCCATACTTCATATCCATATCTGACTTAATAATTTTATCTAATTGTTAAATCATTAAACAATTTTCTTTACTATATAAAGTAGGTATATCTAATAATATTTCAACGTCAATCTAATAATTGTTAATAATTGTTTTGAATACAATGTACAGAACTTTATGGAAAGGCGTTAACAGGGAAGTGCGAGGTCATAATATCTGTCTAATAGAGCGAGACAGTGGGCCCGCACGCGGTTATACGATACTTGGGTACTGTAACATGTAGAAGAAAACGGACATTTCTTTTCATTTACACGACGTTCTTTGAAAGTAGGCTAAACGCTTGCCACAAATTAACTGCCTACAAAGTAGAGACTGTTGAGTAAGATGCGGGTAGGCGTGTTCTTACGTGCGCGATATAACAACTCGTCTGCCCCTTGCAATGTATTTTTAAATTATATGAATAATGAGTCTGTTGTTTTCTTTTGACAAGCTATGGTAGTACTTTCAAAAATAAAATATTGATATATATATAATCCATTTTGAAATAGATTCTCACGTACTTCATTTCGGTGATAAATTTTGGCAATCCGTTTTACATGGTATATAACAAATTAGTTTAGAAAAAAAAAAACCTTTAAAATGATATTCTCGATATCAAGTTCATGCTATGAAAATATTGTACTGTCATCGGACACGTGTGCAAATTTTAAAGCAACATGGACAACAAAATGCCTTTGTAACATTTTATTTGAGAGATAGATAAAAAATACAAGTGAAGCTAGTATAAGCGTCTAAAAATGCGGAAGAATTATCTGACAATATGTTTTAATCATTTTTTTTCGTAAAAATGTGTCTACAAAGATGCTAACAACAAAAATAAATTGTAATAAGCGTATAAGAATTTTAACGCAGCCGAGTTCAAATTTTTATACGTTTTCCTATGTGTTGTAACACAAATAAAATGTAAAAAACATTTAAGCAACTTGTTTTCCATGGAAAATAAGATGAATCTAATAATCGTTCAAAAAACTTATGAACCAAATAATACAATATAATAATGTACACATTTTCTGCAGAGAATTCATGTTAAATTGTTAGTCCTATATACGGTAAGTAGAAGTTAATATTGAAACCTGCTAGCATTGATCGAGACGCAGACTATTGCACATGTTGCGGAACCGATATGAGGGTGTAATTTACCCTCCTATAATACTGCCATTCAAATTTTTTGATATAAGCTAGATTAAATATCGCATTTCCGCTAAATAAGTCAATATATTATTTTGCTAACGAAATGCGAGATGAAGCCAAAAATTACTTATAAAAGCAGATAAGTAATTTTTCAAGAGCTTCGTAAACGAATTAAACAGTCGGTCTTTGTTTCATCTAAATCTGTACGAAAAATGTTTAATTTCATTACTTTATGTAATGAAGAATTAATAACAACTGTTTTATAATACAACTTTTTAATATTTACATTGCTAAATGGTAACTTGTACTTACTTTATTCTCATTAGTGATGAATACAAATTTGTAATTGCGATAATAGGTAAGAATACTTTAAAAGTGACATATCTATTTAAGTTTTATATAACAACACTAAATAATCTGTTATAAAGAAACGACCCTAACAATTATTACATAAATGCAATGTTTGTGTATTTGTTTGGTTTTAGTTTTCCAAGATAAAATGTTTGTAATCCACTTTCACTTATTTTACGGAGTTTATATGGTTCAATTCTTCAAGATATTTTGATGATATGCTCTTGCCTGATGTACCTAAATTTGCCTTTAAATGAGGGGATTTTAAACGACTTTAAATGTAACCTCCTTCTCAAATAAAAGCACACATGAAGCATTTATATTATTTTATATGCTGTTATAAACATAATTCTGTGTTGTGGTCACCCTGGTATAACGGAAGGAAGCGAGCAGCTCAATTACGGTGCTATGCAACGGCGTCGTCACATGGAAACATACCGATCGATATGTCTGATTGCAACAAATGTTCTTATAGTGTTCACGTGAAATATACACTTATGCTCGGCCCTGGCTTTGCCCTTGCATAACATGTCAAAAATAGCAGTAATTTGAATAAAATAATTTAGTTTTCTTCGATGAAATAGAGCCTATTTTTCCTCTTTATGTCCCAGCTTTGACCATACAGATTTTATAAGAAGTTTTTGTTAAAATAAAAGAAAATACATTAAAAGAATAACTGCTTATTATTTATAATATACATAGATTAACGACCCATAATACAGACACTACTAACGCTACTGAATGCGACGTTAACCTTAGGCTACAAGCTATTAGCAAAACAAACTTTAGGTATCGTTGTCTTATAAATGCATTAGGTTGATCTCAGTTTAACAAGTTTGCTATAAAAATCCCCTTCAAAACGCTGCACGCACAGTTTCCTGTCTCATTTTAACTTTGCGTGTTGCATGCGGTTCCTAATGGATGGAGTTTGATGAATCTGGCCGATTAATATATAGTAGCAGAACTAACTTCGACGTTTTAAAGACAAGAAATGCGTCGTTATTTGTCATTTTATTAGCGTCTTGTCGTGTAAAAGATGGTTTATCTAAGCGGGTTTGTGTATTACATTTTCACTGAGATAGCATCATATTGTTCCCACAATAGCGGGGATCGTGACCGCTCCGCTGATCGGGAGCAAAGATAGCACTTAAGCTCTGTAGCCGCCAATCACTAGGATCAAGGCTGTTCCGTGAGGAAATTAGTTTTTCTAAGCCGTGTCTGTTGTAGTTTTGGCAATAATTGCTTGTTTCTAATTTCTATATATAAAAAATATTACCTGTATTTTTCTTGAATTAAACATAAGCAAATTTAGTGTAAAGTAGTTATCTATTTATACTATAATAAAACAGCAGAAATAGTGTGTCTGTACATACAATATATTTATGAAAAAAAAATTAAGGCGGGTGAGAAAAAAGTAGCTACTGGACGGTCATTCAAATAATGATTTTTTTTGTTGAATAGCTCTTAAATTCTGGCAGGACTAAGGATGTTATTAATTTCGAAGGGTTGAACATCTGATATAGTAGGTATCATAGTAATAACCAGCCAATCTATTAAAAATAAGGAAAAGTCTGCTTAACAAAATTTCTTCAGCATGATGCATGCATGCCTGCATTCAAATTAAGATCCGAGACGAATGATAAAGAATCATAATAAGTGAATCTAGCTAAACTATAAGGAATAAAAGTAAATGTCAAACATTTTGTCAGCGTGATAAGTATTTTTAAATTGACCTACATAACAATTAAAGATCAGGAAAATCTGATGAAGAACCATGATAGACTAGCTAAACTATAAGAAATAAGTAAACACGATGGTTTTGGGTTCGATTCCTCTTCTGCTGGCATCAAGTAGTTTTCAATATAAATAATAGTTCTTGTCCAGTATATAATAAAATATCTATATTTTATGAATTATTGCAATCAAAAACATAATACGCATAGTATATACGCATAGTGGTAAAAAAATAAAGATATACATGTTATAAAGAAAATAAATATCATGGGGATACTAGCTTAGAAACAAATAGTTATTACTAACAAAAACTATTTTATTGTTTGAACTAATTATCTGTTTTACAAAATCACAATATATCTTCTATAAAAATAATCATTAGTACGCATCGTATTTTATATACGCTTTATTTTCTAATTTTAAGGACCAAGTTAATTTTGAAAATAACTTACCCACATTCGCACAGTCATATTTTATTTTTATTGTTAAATTAGAAATTGGTAAATGGAACAGTCACTTTGAATATGAAAAAATCAGTTTCAAGGTAAAGGATATCAACTTTTGTTGCGTGAGTGATTAAATATCACAGCATTTATGTAGGTCGACCGCAAAGCTCGTTACCAGGCACTAACAAGTTGATACTATCAGCGCTGCGAGGTGTGAAGAGCGGAGATACAAAGGCGGTTAGCACAGGTCGTCAAATCTAAACTGTGGTCCTCTAACAAAGCAGAGGTAATAGGTTTGCGTTTATGTAATAATTGTTCTATGTTTGTATATTTGTTCCTGTTTCAATGGAAAAATTGTATATATGGAATACAATTACAGTTGTATATGTTGAAACCAAATGTATTTGTTTCTACTAGAATAAACTAATTCAGTACAAACAATTAAACATTACTGATGAATGTTATAAATTTGCGTACACTGATAATATTGGTAATAAATTCACTGGCCCTATAAGTTTTTTAATATATAAAATGTAATGTAATATTATGTGAAAATATTAATAATGCTAATTAAAAATACTAACAATGGATTTTTTAGTCATAAAAATATCGACAATCAAAATAAAGCGGATGGTGTAACATTATAAAATATTACTAAACGTCCGCTATTAATGAAATGACGAGAATGAGAATTAAAGAACAATTATGTTTGAAATGAAATTTTGTAGCGCGAATTGAGTGCAGTGCGAAGACGATGTTGTATAATCAAAATGGCAGTTATTTATATTAGACTGACGACTGTTTATACATAGAGTTTACAGCGCGCCGCTTATCGTTTTAATTCTTAGATATCTGTCATTTATTTTCTCGTATATAAATAATTTCTTAGTGCACACATACATACACACATACTTTCATTTATAAATTAATTATTTAACTTTGTCTATCTTAACACCTATAAAATGAAATAGACAAAAAATGTCCAATTTCCTTTTAACAACTTTTGAATTTTAATCGGGTTTAGCTACTTTAAAATAATCGATACTATAAGAATTTGATTCAAATATTTTAATAGCCTCTGTAACTCTGCCTTTTTACTTTGTGTAATAATGAAAAATGTATCCGATTGTCTAAATCCGAAGTTGAAACAAAACTATTCGTAAGCGCGTTGCATGCGATGAACGCGTATGGAAAAAATCAGTTAGGATAAACAGAATGCCAAGGGATTCGTGTCAACGGCCGCGACCACCCCCCGCCCCACGCTTCTCACTGCGAGCGCCCCAAGGGGAAGCTATGGGGTGTGCTCGCACACACGTTACAATATTTCTCTTACGATAAGACACATACAAGCCTTTAATATCCTTTATCACGCTCTGTTCTTATTATGGCCCCTTGATGACTTTATTCTGTTGATTGACAGTTTTTAAGCCGTTACAAATTATGTTTATTGTTTGTTCCCTAATTTCTTGATGCAGGGCTAATTTAAATGGGTCTTTATTTGGAGCTATAAAAAGAATGACCCTTAAAGAATTTTGTTCGCCGTTTCTATTAACTTAGAGGGGCGTATTTTATTGATGTTGAAATTAAGAAAGAATTTTTGACCCGAACATAATTATTGCTATGCGTTATTTTTAACTATATTGTTACAATTTTAGAGGTTCGTTCGTTCGTTCGTTTAGTCATTAAATTGGGGATAAATAAATATGGCTTTTGTCAATTAGTTTCTAATACATACTGATATCGATATTATAGTGTATGAAATGTTATAAAATTTTAGGCAAACAAACGACTCTTTTTAGTTTTACAATTATCAAAGCTTCTGAGTATATACATGTAAACACGTATTCGGAAAATCCTTCTTATTCCATAATATATTATTGGTTAGGTTCTCGTGTCCAGAAGAAGTAATAGTTAACTTAGATAGAAAAGTATCTTGAGCGCACAAAATTTTTCAAATAAATCGGCTATATATCACAGCACCCTTCGATAACATTTCCGTCTTTCCGCTGACTGGACGACGGTGGCTGCTTTTACAGCCCGAGGTAGTAATGCTACATCTACGCCATCTATAAAATGAGATACTGGATAACAAATATACAGTTTTAGTGATTTTAGACTTGAAGACGGGCCGAGACTTTATTGATAATAGTTTATTTTTATTTGTAAGTTGGATAATTTTGTTAAGAGTTAAATTGGATTATCTTTTAATTATAATACACAAAAGCAATCATTTTGTTTCACTTCACGTGTTTGTCGTGCAAATAAATCGAACCTGTGTGCTTATGAAGTTTTAATATAACAATAATACTATTACAATAAAATCAATAACTTTACTTAATTTTAATATTAACATTGAAATGGATCTCCAATATTAATTTTATTTAGTACATAAGAATTATAAAGCTTGACTAAATAACAAAGTGACGATATTTAAACTTAAACAGGTCTTTGTATGAAATACAAAACTAATTCAAAGCGAGTGCTTTAAATTTGTTTGTATTTCATACAGAGAGCTACTTTATACACGTTTACCATAATCTGAGATCCCGCGGCACGCTTCGTTAATATCGTTATAAAATGCCTTTTATACAATAGATTTGATACAATGGGAGTATTTCGCATTCTAAAAATGAATTATAGTTGTCGTTCCGCAATGCAGTGGAGCATGGGGTAGCATGAGCCACCGCGGCGCGTCGCCTACCTACCTGTGTACCTGCACACAACAACCCCAGGCGTGTGCAGTGTGCAATATAACTTTTCTGATTCTGATGAACTTCAATAGGGTTACTAATCTATCACATTTGTTTTATATTAAAATAAAATTTATACCTAACATTGTTTACATATTACCGCATTCTCATATAATAAGCGTAAAACGTTTTATTATGGCGCACCTAATTTTTTTCTTTAACACACTCGTTTATAAAGGATCCAGTCCAATCGAAGTAAGTGGATGGATACGAAAAAGTATCATCCGAAATAACATTAAAATCTCATCCGAAATAAGAATTTGGCGAATATCCTTTTTTTATTCTATATCAGTTGTGAAAGTTGGAGAATTCGGAGATGTCGTAATATATTGTAATTGAGAGATAGGATGAAATCTCCATTGATATAAGGGGAGACGGGCGGAAGTCGCTGATTTAGCTACGACGGCGACGTGGCTTTCAGATTGATTGTTCTCGGCACCAAAAATCAATAGTAACGACTTTATTATTGTTCACTACAAGTTGCGACCCTTGCGTTTGCAGTGTATTCGGGGTCGATGGCGGGGCATAGCAGGTTGCACTGTGCTCAAGCTGTCCCGAGACGGTATATAACAAATAAAGTGATTGTAACTTGGTTTGTTTTCAAATACCTATTACTTTATTATATGCATAACTAAAAACATAACCTATATGTTATTATTTAACTAAACCAAACGTGTCAAATTCATTCCGTTGCCATAAATGTATGATTATACATTACTTTCATTGCTATATTCAATGAAAGCGCTAACAAACTTATCAAACTCTGGCATATTCGGCAGACTCTGTATTAATTTAATAATGCATTATTGCCGAAATCTTGATCTTATTTGTCTGAGGAGTTTAGCCAGTTGTTGGCAAGTAAATTAATATCATCATCTTAGTCAAGGATGGTCCTTATGTCGGCTCAAAACACTACGGGCAAAATTCAACTCCAAGTTCCTTTACTATGTTATTATTATTAGTGAGTTAGCTCAAATATACTAATTATTTTGTATACTTAATGTAACGTACAAAGTAATATTCACGGATCAGTATTTTTTAATAAAGCTTTACGCGTAAATTAATGTCATGTGGCTTTCATGGCGAAATAGAATAACTATTTCAAAATTTGTATAAATATTGTAAAAATAAATTCTTCATAATGATTTGAGTAATTGAAATTTGGCAACGATTTGAACTTGAGATGGGATGACCTATTTCTCGTTACGAAAAGCACTACACTACACTCCTTCGTTACTTAGGAACGTCGACGTTGAACGCTGAGTGGGTAATCCGATAGGAGAACGCCAAGTCTTTTGAGGATATCTTATGGTGACAAAGTCGGAAAATTAGAACCAATATCAAATTATCTTATATAATTAGGTTACCTTTATCAGCGTCATGGTGTAAAATATGTAGGTGCGTGCCTATTTTATTGATAAACTGAAAGTACCTTTTATTTATTCCGTTGAATTTTCTTTCCAGTAACGTAAGTAACTTACTTTGTATTTGAATAATAGTCAAGCTCTTCCCTATATAATTTTTAATATATGGACCTTTTATAATAAAAAAATATGAAGCACCTGAAAAACATCATTTTTAAATTTACCATTTTTAACTTTTTTTTTCCCACACACGCTTTTTCCCGAATAGCAGTATTGCATGTATTTTAGATGTTATACATTAACAGCAAGTTATAAAGACAATATATAGTCTCTATTAGGGGGAAACTAAAGTATACCTTTTCCAAAATTGAAATTGCTACACGACGCGCGACGCTCTCGCCTCAGATGTACATAGATAGGTATATGTGTTATATCATTTGTCACGTACTCGTTCGTCTACTTCCCGAACTTGTGCTGGAATCACTTGTCAGGTCATATTGTGAGATTAGGAATAATAAAGAAATGTTTTAGTCAAATAATGTTTGACTTTTTGGGAAAAAATGTTTTTACTTATTTTCTTTTCAAAGAGAATAGTCGCGATCGTATATACATAAAAAATACTGGATAGTAAAATAATATAATATAAAGTTTCCTCACATTGTTTGTACGATGATGTTGAAATTATCATCACATACAGTATAAAACTTTTTTTTTTTATAAATTAATGACTTTTGGTGAACTTCATTTTTTATCTTTACGCTTTTCCCACATAGCGGGACCTAGTGTCAAGACACTTCAATCTCTGCTTTCCGTCCGAAATCGAAACATCTTGAGTGGTGTGTTAAGTGCATACTAATTAAAATTTTATACAGAAATTGATTTAGAAAAGTATATACATAATTAACTTAATTCTTAAATAACTGTTTTCAAAATTAAGTGCTCATGTTGTCTTCAACTGGCACATTACCAAATTGTATCTTAATCCAATAGGTATATCATACAATTTGGCAAAATTTTCTACGCTACTATTAAAAATAAAATAAAAAAACAAATATAATAAGCCTTTATTGCTGCTTAAGAATTTGGCAGTATTAAATCAAAAAACAACGATCGCTTTTTGTATCGCGCAGCTTGTCCCAGCTTGTTGAAACAAAGGCATCCATTCGGGACCTCCACTTCTCTTTATTTCTCGCTATTCTCATCCATTCTACTTTTACAACCAACCGATTAAGGTCATCGTCACAACAATTTATTTATTTGCCTCGATTTCTTTATCGAGGATACCACTTGGTAATTATTTTGGTCCATTTCCGGCAATTTAACGGCTTAGCTTGTTAATAAGTTTGTTAGCCAGTGCCCACTTGCGGCAGCGGTAAATCAAACAAGGTAAAATACATATGTTTTATATATAATATTCTTTTTTTATTCTTTACATATGTCTTTATTCTTTTGAATTTGACTAAAAGATCAAAAACCATTACTATTACTAACCTTAAAATCTTACTACAAATGGTTAAAACATATTAAACAAAACTAGACGTGCTAATACATAATACATTTTGTGTAATTTATTCAGCGCGAGGGTTTTACAAGTCGTCTGTGTCAATGTGAACAATAATATAAGGGGATGAAAGACAGTGAAAGTTAAACAGCTATACTAATTGATAAACTTATAAAATTGTTATTTAAAGTTCAGAAGCTACACAATATTTTTTGAATAATAATATTTAATTTACAGTAATTAATCTTTTTTATTAATATAAAATATTTTTTATTAAGATAAAATATTTTTTATTAAGATAAATTACTGGTCCATTTATAACAACATATTTAATAAAACGTGCCGACGAAGCCTATATTCTGTTTATTTTTCGTTTATTGGAATAAAGTTTGTTGCCTCTGCTCTGTTCTTACCTCTACCTACCTGGCCTATGTAAATCCTTCCTCAGTAAATTACGTTCAACTTTGACGTAATATATGTGTAGCAGAAAATGCATTTGCATTTGCCTCGTAATACTTTTTAATTAAGAAATACATGGACAAGATACTACTAGACTAGACTAGGAGACTATCCGGCTTCGCCTGCTTCTATTAAGTTTAATAATTTTAAATAATTCTGATCCTCGTTGACATCCATATTGCAATTCAGAATTCAGCGAAGCCTGAGATCCATCATGCACTCAAGGGGCTTGATGGTGAGCCCAACGATTTCTCGAGTTTGGTAGATGTTTTTGGGGCAATAAGTCCAAGATAAGGAGGTAGTTCGGATGGAAGACATTATAGATGCTGGGTATTCAGCAGCTGTTAGAGTAGCGTATGTAGCTCTCCTTTTTAGATGTATGATTACAAAGCAGCGCGCCCTAAGAATTTTTGACGCAAATACTTATTGCGATATCTGGCGTGGCTTCATTCCGAAGAGAGATGAGGAAAGGGGGACAGGACGTGGGATAGTGGCCAAGATGCAGTCGTGTAACTTTATGCCCTAGACTAAAGTAGAACTGTGACTGTGAAGATTCTTAGTAGGGGACCCTCAGATAGTAAGGCATTAATTAATGTTTATCTACAAAAAAGGGCGAATATCATGTTACACACTTAATTTGACTTCACCTTTTTAGGCCGAATTCTCAATAAATATAATACTTTAAGTAACAGTCTGTAGTTTTTACGAGGTTCTAGAGACTATATGACATAATATGAATATTTTTTGTAAAAAAAATATCTATTAAAAATTCTCAATCCAAATATTTTACTTGTAAATGCGAATACAGACAGGCGTTATAGTAAGGGTACTTGCAATCATACCCCCAACTTTAGAGCTTGTTCATTATCTTTCTAAACACTCTTTTGAGACGTCTGCAAGGGGCATTGGCTTGATAAAACACATATTGGTTTATTTCAATATTCTGATGTGCAGGTAAATTTTGTTGGTTTTATTTGTGGTAAATTACCTCTGTAAATACTTAAAACTTTAAATATGCCAGGTATGAAATAATTATACTTCATCTAAAATTGACTAGTAAAATTTTGCATAATAAGCTGTAGTCACAGACATTTTCAAAAAAACCTTATAAGTAATAGACAAAATATGTTGATACACTTCAATCTAAATGTATACATTCGTAGTCCCCTTTGCGCTAGTGAAAAATAAATGTGTTTAAACAAACATCTCCCCAGGACGTCTGGAGTGCAGAATCAAGACTCTTATATTACTCGTATTTGATAATGATACGAGGCATTGCGTAAGTCTTTCTTGTGAATTTTTTGATATATAATAATAAAATGATATTGCTCGTTTTTTTAAGTTTATAAATTGCCTATTTTTTAAAAGTTTCTGTAGGCACTGGCCTACTAGGTGATATCTCGTTGTAAACACGAATGGTTTTGGGTTCCATTTGGGGGAATGATTATTATTAAATTATTTTCATTTCTCCGCTCTTGTACCATACAATGCAGTGTATAGTTTTCCCACTCAACACGCAATATTTAGATTTCGAGTGGAAAGTGGAGAACGGAGTGTCTTGACACGTTCTCTCTAACTAAACCTGCACAAACAAAAAAGTTTTGTGATTTATATTTTAGCAAATTTACTAAATATTTTTTATTTTGCTTTAGATATACGAAACTTAAAAAATAGGTTATTTATAAACTAGAACAACATTACATATTAAATTAATTGACGTTGCCTTTTGTAGTCGTTTACAAAAACTATAGTTGGCTCGTACAAATATTTTTCTTATGATTCGTGTCATATAATAAATGTGGGTTTTTAGTAAGATAAACTATATATATCCGAGCGCGTTCTCTGATTTATTGCGTTTGTAGAAAAGGTCATATAACTTATGCTACTATTTTCGAGCTCGACTCATGAAGTATAAGAACACGGGTTTAATGCCGACTTATTGTAACGCGAGGAGGGAAGTTGGACCAATATAAGAAAGTTTCCTCACAAGTAACGCTGGCGGCGTGCTCTGGACTCCGCTGATGAGTTTACAAAGTTTTATCCGCGTGTGCCTCGTTTTCCGTTAACGTCTTTCTAAAGGGAACACGTGCCAAAAGAAACTTAGTACAGTATACTCCATACCTTTGGTAGATATCAAATATTTATATAATGCGACAGTAATATAGAAATCTATTTCATAGATTGTATCCAGATATATGAAAGTGTTGAGTGAAAATTCTTAAGCTCTTTTCCCGTCATAGAGACTGGGAGAATGAGACTGTAAATATTTTATTTTATTTATGTAAGACTTTCAATATTTCATTATTATACAGTAAATATTATCGTCATACACAGAATATTTGTAATACATATTATTCAATGAGTATCTGTCAATTTAATAAACGTTATATCGTTTCTATAAACCATAAATTTGATTACAAGATATAAGATACTGTTTCTATAGCAACGGCAATATAATTTGCGTATTCATATGAATGTTCATAGATTTCGATAATATTACTTCAAAGGTTTCTTTTTGTGCTAAATAAGTAAAATAATAATTTCTTATTTTTTACATTTTAAAAGCTTTAGTATTAATTCAAAACGTATGTAACGTCTACGCTGGCAAAGAATTCTGCCAGGAGTGAGACGAAATTATTGATTTCAACGCGCAGAGGGCGCTAACTTTTGCATTCTTGTGCTCCTAGAAAATTGATTTAAAGAAATTGATCTTATAAATTATGTTGCATATATTTTGATTCTATATAGAAATTATGTAAATGTGAACCAATTCTCAAAGATTTTTAAATAACATATATAATGCGATAGTAAATTATATAGTATAAGTGATAGTAAAATAACTATTTAACGTATTATTCACATTTAGATATGAGTATAATTCAATGGGAGCAAAATATGTATAGAAAATAGCAAACATTTAATATTAAGTTAAATATACATTAATGTAATAAAAAACATGACGATTAGTCAACAAATGCTTTGTGCTATACCGATATAAATCATAAATGTATGGTATTGCTAATACATTGAGATTCTCGCGTATTGTATGTATTTGTATTTATGAGGCCATTATGGTGCAGTGTCACCGCATCTGGCTATATACGCGATGGTTGTGGGGTCAATTCCCATTCAGGGAAATGATAGGGGAATCTAATTTATTTTCGTTGTGATAAGACAACGCGGCGTCGAGTTCTGTCACTCAATACGCATTGTCTCGCAGTCGGGCGGAAAGTGGAGAACGGAGAGTCTCGACACTAGGTCCTCTCTGTCTACTTTGCTATGCGGGAAAAGATAAAAGCTCAGAACAACGTGTATTATCTTGCAATATATATAAAAAATCTTAAGGCACAATTCTCTATTAATTATTTATACTTATAATGCATATTTCAAAATATAATCGTATATCAATATATAATTGTTATATAATTATTTGTTAACATGATATATCTTATTTATGTGCACATAAGTAATTTAAATAAATTTAATATGTATCTACATTTGTCTATATATATCACATATATTGACAATTATGTCATAAATGACACGGCCCGCTTTTTGAGCATATAATGTATTTTTTTGGAATTGTATGCAATAAAGGATATATAAATAAATAAATATTTATATACTTTGATAACAAAAAATTTTTTTTTTTATATTTTACTACGTACGGTCCTATTCTCAATGTGATCGGTTAATACGGGAATTGTCTGTATCGCACGTGCATATTACGGTTGCTGTAGTCCAGTGTGTGTTAAATATAGATCTAGCCGGACATTGAACCGAGTAGCGCCGGACATGACTGTAATGAAAGTGTCCCGGCTCTACTATGTCCAAGTTTTCACAGTCTAAACCAATTTCCCAAATCAAATTTCGGCATAGCATTTTGCTTTAGGCGTGCTTTTGTTCTTATACCTTGGAATTTGCTTTATAAATGAATTTTATGATGAAATGAGTTTCAGAATACAATTCATTTCTAAAAGTGAGAAGACATTAATTGATAAAACAATTTTTTGAATACTAAAAATATAAAAAGAACAAAATTCCAAAATATGAAGAGTAGATTAAACAAACGTATAATAATTTATCTTTGTACCAAGCTTCATCCAAATTCGTTAAGCCGTCTTAATTACTAAGAAGCTTGAAAAACTTAGAGGATCACTTAATAAGACCTTGCTCATATGTATATTTTAATTCAAAAAGAGCTTAACAACAGTTATGCTAACGTATGAACGGTTAATCGATTAACAGAAAAAAATAAGAATTAAGCGCAATGGAATAACGCTGTATATATTTTAGACTTTAACATTCAAACAGATCACATGAAAACTTACTAATATAACATATACATTTTTTATGGAGTTAAAAAACAAATAAGGCCACCGTGGGACTGCGTCTGCATTTAAACACGATTGTTGTGAGTTCGATCCTCATTCGGAGAAATTATAATATTTAAATTATTTTCATTTCCCTTCTGTGATAGCTAATAAAATAAAATAATAATGTGTAAGAATGCTTTTATTTACACTTCATGTTAGTCTGATAAAAATTTAAATGGCGTTCAGACAACAATACGTACTTAGCGGTCGCTATTACTAGCGGACACATTCTATGTCATTAGTTGCGGCTGCAGGCCGCGCGTGCCCTGCGATTTCCTCAAAACACTACCGCTATATCATATAACGGTATTTCATGTTCGATTACCATGTTTTTTATAAATTCATATATTTAATATGGTAAGGTAAATCGAATTGTAGCTTAAGGGTATCAAATAAATTAGACATATTATGAGATAATTTGCAATTAAATATCTTTTTTTTACTTTATCCTCAAAAACACTTTGTTTTTAAATTATAGTAATATCTAAACAATCAGTATAATATAGTATTCTTTTGCATTTTTTTTTTGTTTTAAATAGTATAGAATAAGTGTGTACAATCAACAAAGATACTATCTGCTCTAGTATATTGTAAATGTATTTTACGCACGCAACATAACTAGGTTAGTTCTACATTGAAAATTTTATGACTTAAGGGTAGGTAAGGTTGCTATGTTCTCAAACAGTGAATATATCGTACCTACACTATCGGTTCTTAATATATTACTTACAGTAGGTACTTTATATATTTGGTATGCCATAAATAATAATCATCAATAATTTTATCAGCCTCTAAGGTTTTTGGAACAACCGCACTCATGTTTGTTATAATTTATTAAGATTATGTAGTACACATTAAACAGACAAAGACATATTTAGAAAACGTATAAAAATTTGAACGCAGCGGGATTTGAACCCGCGCCTCTTGAAAACCGTTCAAGAACGGTTGAACGGTTTTCAAGAGTCGTTCAAATTTTTATATGTTTTTCTAAATATGTCTTTTTCAATTTCCTAAGTGTGCGAATAATACTTTAAAAAATGTTAAAAAAATATATACATTACCAGATTTTTTTATAAATTAAAATACATAATATTTTAATACACCAGAGATGCTGTAAAAATACTTATTGAAATGATCTGTTAAAAAGTTTTTTGTCAGTCTTAATTTTGTTTTCTGCAATTTTGTTTTTTTTTATTTCATGGGAGCAATTTATTAGGAAACATCCTTCGCCGAATCCGGCATCCGTATTGAATAGCTGCATCAGATGCCTCTGGTCCAAAACCTTAATAATAGGACTTAAAAAAAATAATAACATCAGTAACTCCTAATGTAAATAACATATATATATAATAATATATGTATCTAAAAATACTCCTTATAGTCATTAGATTCTTTCTTTTTTAAGGTAATGTGTTAAACTTTAAGTACAAGTTTCATTCTTCTTACAAAAAAAGAACAAAAACACTGCACTTAATAAAATAATTATTTTTCTAAGCACATGATGAGTGCAGCTTATTAACCATAGATCATGGAATTAATACATAATACTAACTAATTATATTCTATGAATAAACATAGCCACTTAATTTCCGCTGTTTATTTTATAGTAAGTCAATACAAGCTATGGGAAGTTATAGGCATGTTGTAGGGCTCTCGGGTCGTAATGAAGCCCTGTTTTAATTGCCCCCCTCGCACCCGTATCCAGACTAGCGTCAAATGACCCGACAAATTGACCGCGACACGCGATGTTAACTTTTACATATTTGTGTGATTGGGGAATATCTTTGCATTGCATGTACAACTTTGATAAAATATAATGATATTAAAAGAAAATTACTATATGAAAAGTATGGTAATGGTTTTTCACAATTTTAAACGACTACATAAGTAATATCAGACAGTACACCTTGCTTTATTTATTTATTTTTTAAGCCTCACGCTTATTACCGCAAATTGGGATAATCAGTGTGTGGTAATGTGTGCTGAGTGGCGGAACTCAACCCCGCACTTTGTCTTAAATTCGATTGCACCAAGTGGAAATCGAATCCACAATCAATCGCGCTGACAGCCAGATACTGTCCTGCTGCGCCACGATTGCCTCTAATTTAATGTGCCACCTTAGCCAAAATACTTAAACTTGAAAAAGACATATTTAGATAACGTATAAATAATTGATCAAATTTATACATTTTCTAAATATGCCCTTTTCAGTTTCATAAGTTTGCGAAAAACAATTTGAAAAATTTTTAAAAATACCTTAACTTACATCAGTAACATTTATTATTCGATATTAACATAAAACACGCTATGGGAAACCGAGTCCGACTTGCAGGATGAAGAGTGGACCGGTGTAAAAAAAGTTAATAAACATAATTATAACGTGGCAACTCGTGACGATAAAACTCATGTGAATAATTAATATGAGCAAAGGAAGCAGGCAGAATCATACAAGTCAATGTCAACAACTAAAAATGAGGTCAATTAAACATTTATTCGTTTCAATTGAATGTTACTTTTACATGGTGTTTTCCGCTGATATGTGTAAAAAATGTGTTTTTTATAATCAATTCATAAAAAAATTAAACTTAATTTTAAACTAGCGACCCGCTCGCGGCTTCGCCTGCGTCTACGTAGTCGTAACTACACGACTAAATTATTTCTTTCTTCGTCAGCCCGCGTTCTTACTTAAATCACAAACTTTGCTTAAATTTATAATTTAAATGGTTGCATTTTTTTTTAATTTATAAACCATTTGGAATGAAATAAACGCTAAATGTTAATGGAAGCTTATCAAAATACAATAGTCAAAACTGCACGTAAATCGGTTAAACCGATTCTGAGATTAGCGTGCAGAAAGAAACAGAAAATTAAAAATAATTAAAATAATCAAAATAATAAATTTTTTCAAATATCTTCCATGTTCAGACAACCATAAAGTTCATTTTTATTATATTTATAAATTGTTTTACTAACGTAGCTAGTGAAACTGAATTTTTGAACTTTAAATTAACTTCTCTAAGAGGCTTGTAAGATATATGTTTATTGTTGCTTGTTATAGGGCCTTTATGTATGGTAAGAATGTATTATAAATTTGGTTATAGTACGGTTAACATATTAAACGATACGATAACTCTTTGAAATAAGGTACGGGAAGCGTAGCTTTTACTTACCCGCAGATGTGCTAACAACAAAAGTTATAATAACCTTATACAAGTTTCTTTCATGACGAGATATGGACTTATTACTAAATTTCTTAAAGCCAAAAATATATGCACAAACAAGTCTTAGTATTTTAACGTTTTCGTAGTGTTATTCGCAGACTTAGGAAATTGAAAATCCATTTTACGAATACGTATAAAAATGATGATGATGATGAGAACATCTCACTCATGACAACAAAAATAAGTTATAAAAAGCGTATAAGAATTTTGACGTAGCCGGATGTAGAACGTATGGCTTAGTGGTCAAAGCGCTTAGACTGTTTCCAAAGGCACGGGTTCGAGTTCCGCTGCGTTCAATTTTTTATACGTTTTCTAAAAATGATTGTCAAATCTAAGTATGTTTTCTATTTTCAGAGTCAAATCCATCAGTGTCTCTATTGTTATGTCAATCGGTACCATAATTTGTGTTCCATAGCAAAAGATTGCGTATTACATTAACCTAATGTAGCACAAAGCGGATAATTTTGAGAATGTAGTATTTATTAGTGAAAGGCAAAATTGAAAAAGTTTAGAATTATTATAAAATCGGTTTTAGGTAAAATTAATATTATTAATAATAAGGCCACTGTGGTGAAATGATTTTCATTTTTCCACTCTTTTGACAAGACACAGCGCGGCGTTGAGTTCAGCCACTCAACACGCAATCTCTCGGATTCATGTGGAAAGTGAAGAACGGAGTATCTGGACATTAGGTTCTCTGTGCCTACGCTGCTATGCGGGACAAAGCGTGAAGCTGATATAATTAGAAAAATATTAATTAATTAAGTACAAATTGCAATTACGTTAGAGCAATATAAAGTTGTCGTGTAATATTTTCGTTCAGCGACCGTAGCGTGTGCAATTTCAAAGCAACAGTTAACTAGCACTGTAATTTTGTGCTTGGTTGTATATTGTGCACAGTTGCCAGTTATTAATAAAGAACAGTCGACTAAGTAGCTACGACGTGGAAAAATGCATTTAATAATATTTTCCGTAGCAAGTAAATAAATAGCTTACGAGAGTGCAACTGCTAAGTTTCTCTCATTTATCTTAAGCTGTTCCTAGACGTTACAACTTAATTCCTTTAAATCTTTTCATATAATTCATTTCTATATTATTCAAATTAATTCAGAACTTCTATTAATATTTTGGAGGATTAAAGTTCTGCAGTGAAATTCAATTTAACTTTATCGTATTAACGATTTCCATTTGTTATTAGTGAAAGTATATTAATAATTATATTCCGTACTTTTCATTTTTAAAATAACTTTGAATTTAGCTATTATAAATTGAAAATGCGGTCCCATCCTTATTTAAAGTTATATTACATAATTGAAAACCGTTTTTGTCAGTACATAGTAATACATCAATCTTGTCTTTAATTTTCAACGACATATTGAATGGCCAACGGCATACAATACTCATTAAACAAATATTTTAAATATTTACAAAACACTTTCTCCGTGTGATATGGGAACATAAATAGTGAGTGCAGTGCAAGCATAAATACATATTATTTACTTATGTCAACTGCGCGACAATTTCTAATTTGCTCTTGTGCTAATATATTTTCTTTTGTTTCAGGTAAGCTCAGCATATCCATTCTCTATAACAACTAACTTAGTGACTTAATGACTAGGTACCATTAATTAGTAAGTATAATGAGAAATTGCCAAAATCAAACTCCTTTGTCTCACAATTTTCTTATAAACTAGAGACCAAAACCTGACAATGTTTTTTAATTATATCTCAATTTTGCGTGAAAACTGTCTTCGCTTTAATTAATTGCTTAAGTTTATTAACATACTCGTATGACATACATATATCTATACAAATAAATAAAATTTAAGTGTGTAATATTAAAATAACCGCTTCTTACTAAATACATATGTATGTGTATACGGTGCTTTGACAATTTTTGTCTGTCTATCTGCTTGTTCTGACTAATCTCTGGAATGGCTGGACTGATTTTGACAGGATTTTCACTGGCAGATAGCTGATGTAATAAGGAGTAACTTGGCTACTTTTATTTTAGAATGGAAGAAAGTGGCGGGCACAGCTAGTAGAGAAATATTAATGTGACATGGGTAAAATATACTTAAAAAAATGGGAATGGGCTTAGGTTATTTTTAAAATTTTAAAAGGCAGTAAAGCAGTTTAAAAGGCACTTTAAATTATTTTCGTGTAACTTTCGACAATTTACGCAGGCCTTACCACAGATGCTTTTAGGAGGGACTCTGTCTTTCCATATAATTTATTCTGGGAGCTCATTTTTGTAGAATACTCATAAATTATAACCTTAAACTTTCATACATAGTGGTCTAAACTAAACCTGTTGTTACTGAAATTACCGAGAACTCAAACTGAATCCCAGAGTATTTTAATTAGTAATATGTACTATGTAGAAATTACTTTAAAAAATAAATATTAGGCGATAATGAAAACATAAATTTAGAGACCAAATGATGATTCATAAAATTATTGTAATCATAAGCTGTAGGCTAATT
This sequence comes from Podotricha telesiphe, assembly GCA_038994665.1. Taxonomy (NCBI): domain Eukaryota; kingdom Metazoa; phylum Arthropoda; class Insecta; order Lepidoptera; family Nymphalidae; genus Podotricha; species Podotricha telesiphe. The sequence continues at coordinate 442,706 of JAOYRR010000030.1, read as the reverse complement.
TTGTAATTAAATTGGCCAAGCGGTGTGTAAATACGGTTGGAATATTTGGAGCGTGCTTAAACACGGCGTCAAATATGATAAATGTCTTTTCAAAACGTGGTTGAATTCTGTAACAAATTATATTCCATCCGAATGGTGCAGGTATTCAGATTTGTAGGATTTATTACGTTAGAAATTGAGGGGACGCCGCGCAAATTCTGGTGCAGAACAAGTTGGTGGCGGTACTGAAAAACTTTTCCCATAGATATGAAAGAAGTGAGAGCTTTGATAAATTATGGCTACAATTTATCATACTTTCGCTTCTAAAATATAAATATATATGCAGGTATTAGTATTTTTTTACACGTATTTTACCGAATTGTGTTACTAGAGGTTGATAAGAGCATTAAAGCTGACCCGGCGTACTTCATACCGCTTCAAAATTAAATAATGTGCCAAATTCTATAAATATTCTCGATCTCTATGGAAAAAATAAATAAGCACATAATTTTATAAAACTGATAACTATCCCGGGACCGGGAAATGACAGATTTGTTGAAAATGAATGACATATTTGTCGTCAAATATTTAGAGCGCCTTCAGAAAGTTCAACGTTTTTATAGAAAGATACTATAGTCTATATTGATATAAAGATCCAGCCAAATTATTAAATGCATAAATTATGTCAATAAATCATACGGCCCAACTTTACTTTTACTAGATCTTTTAATATTCCATAGTGTAAAATATTTTCCTTGCTTAATATTTACAGCGTATATGGGAAAATAAAATTGTTTCTTTACGATTTTTTGTGCAATTTCTTTGTTATATGAAATTTTAAACTTGGATTAAACTTGGATTGATTATACTTGGATTCTTAAAAATGTTTTATAATCAAAATTAGCAAAATGGGCCCAGCCGTTCTCAAGTTTAGCGTGACTAGAGATTAAGAAACGTAATTTCATTTTATATATAAAAATATATATAGATATTTAAAAAACCTAGCAAACATTTTAATAACAACATATAAATTTGGCCAGTTGATACTCGTCTTTCGATGCGCTTTCTTATATTCCTTTGATGTCATTGTATTATTATATATATCAGTTCTTCTAATTACCGTTTGTATTATAATTGTGGTGGACTATTCTAATAACTATCGTGTCTTCGTGTAATGAGTTTTCTAAATGTCTTACTGTTTTATGTACTACTAGCGACCCGCTCGAGGTTTCGCCCGCGTGAACTATAGCACTATAGCTATTCCGTATTGTTTTGGCGGCCTTTTTGTAACACAAAAAAATATAGGAGAAATAAGTAGCCTATGATATATATCATCCCAACAACCTCAAGTATCTCCATATACTTATCTCTATTATTTCATTACAATCGGTTCAGCGGTTTGGGCGTGGTAACGTCACAGACAGACAGAGTGCAAAAGTGGCTACTTTCTTATTTATAATATTAGTATGGGTTATAAAGTGGTAATAAATTATAATGATGATGCTGAAATCTAAAAGTGAGGTGATTTTTTATTACTCCATCTATCAACACTACAAATGTATTTAAATGAGCAGGATATATACAAGTGTAATCTATTATTAAAATTCTCTCTGCATATTGCGCGTAATTGTGGGAAAAACGCTAAATTAAAAAGAAATAATGAAGAAAGGAGTGTCATGGCACTCTTAGATAAAGCGTGAAGCTGAAGAAAAAATATAAGATATATTCTTTCTACAGTCAGACCGATCTCATTTAGGTATAAGAAAGTTAAAGATAAAAGAAGAGGACTAATTAAACTTTTATATACTAATTTAGGTTGCAAGCAGTTCTTGAGCTTGTAATTCAATTGTAAATTCCACCTAAACGACCGTCTAGTTAACACTGCACCCGTACATTACACTCACAAAGGCCAACTTATTAAAGTTTCTGTGCTTCATTGTATAACGGCATATGAGTATATAGCTTGAATCATATTTAACGTGTTACAAGTATTTTATTCATGTCTCATACACGAACATGGAATATTTTCCACGCTTAAAGTTATGACGTTATAATACAGTTAGTAACTATAAAAATGTTTTATTACGCGAATTCGCCGATACGGATAATTTTCATATAGGACGCCGTCGCTGTTCGTATTAAAAATATTATGGCATATTATACATTATTACAGTACAGCTTAGGTACCATTTTCATTATTAATATTAATTTGACTAACACATAGTGTGTGATAATTAAATTGAATTCTACCAAATTATAAAAACGTTCACTAATTGTAACCATATAAAGTTGTAATTTAAAAACAATGCCTGCTACGCATAGTAATTCGTAGCAATCTCTACGAATGTAAGTTCAGATTTATTCGTCATGGCCGTCGCGTAAGCCACGAGGAAAGCACGCGGCTCTTAGTGTACGCATGCGCAGAGCGACGGTACTGAGATGGCGATGCTATTGGAATGAGGCGGTGGAAAGAACCAACAAGGGAGAACTCCCTGACACCCATCCCACACCTCAGGGCGATATTAAAACTTGCCGTATTTTACAATCATAGTGTGTCCTCTCTTCTTAACACTGGCAAGGAATAAATTTCAATTATTATTACTAAAACCGCTCATCTAATCGGTAAAAGTATAATGAAAAATATATATATACGGCACTCCCGTTGCATAATTGGAATCCTTTTAAGGGTGAAAGCTTTTATATCCTGATACGTGATATAGTTAATTGTATTAATTGACTCGGATAGCCATTGAAACTTTCTAAGGTTTCATTGAATAATTTTTCATTAGAATAAATAATCACGTTTAATTACTACCACGGTTAAATATTTTTTCTATAGCCTATTATTTTATTAGTACGTTTTACCTATACGTCGCATTTTTTAAATTTTTCCGTTCAAAAATATATGTCCACCTTCCTTCCTACCTAAGATATGAAATCTAATTATATAAGTTAGCAAGGATAATTTTAAATAGATGGTTAATGGTACCGGATACCGCTAATAGTAAAACTTTTGAAAAATTTTTTTACAATACACTTGTTTTTAAGACATACGTTCAATTGCATTGTTCAAGAAATAAATAAATATGAATGCTATTTTAATTTGTACATTTATATATTCCATGCTTAACTTAACAGCTGTACAACACAGTCGATTACCATTAGCTTATTGGTTTATGGTAATGGCCTTGTTGTGCCGCCTATTATGATTTGGTCGGTACTTCCCACGAGATCGTTACGTAGAAAATAGTTTTCATCTTCGCTACTCCAGATAGTATCAATGAGATTGGCATGAGGCCAACATACGAGGCCGGCGTCTGCTTTGGCGGAATAGAAAATACGAGTTTATTTTACTAGGTGGCAGTCAACTTTTTGTTTTGAAATTGCAAAGAGATAAGGCCATAAATAAATAAGTTGTTATAGAACGTATATTAAATTAAATTCATATTTTATGCGCTTTTGTACGCGCCTATATGTGTGAGAAGTTAATAAAACTTGTATTTTCCATTTACAAAACTAATTAGTATACTATAACACCAACATATAACATAGTGCAAATATTTACAAACCAAGTTTGAAGTTTTGGCTTTTCTCCAAACAGAGAAAGAGCTTTGATGCATAATCTATATCCATGTTTTTGTTCCCGAGTAAGATTTACTTAACATATCGATCGAAGCTGATGAATTATTAATTTCTTCGGACTTTAGTACTAAAATTATTGTAACTAAATACATTTGGTATTATATACAAAGAGTATAGAATGCTGATAACAGAATGTTACATTAGGTTAATTAAATTTCTTATAAATATATTTTTAGAGTAATATATATTAGTTTACTAAATAATAACCTTGTAATGATTACATGTAGATATTTTTTTCATCTAAATCGATTTTTATTCTATAGCTGTAGATTTAACACTAAAATATCAAGAAGTATTTATTTTCTTAATATATTTGCGTCTGTCTAAAATTCTAAGAAATAACCTATAAGAATTTCCAAATCAAATAAACCAAATTAAACCAAATTAAGTCTTACATTTTGATTAGTATTTTATTAAGCGAATTAATTCATTAATAAAATTTGTTGTAAAAAATCCAAAATTTATTAATATTAGAGTATTGTTATAAAAACAATAGATTTCGCCATCATATGTTTTCATTACACTTTTTAGATATAGGGAAGCCTATGAGATCCTCGTGTTCAGTTGCGTGTGAAATAAACTGAAACTAAAGCTGGCGAATAAGATTGCAGCGAACGTTGGATTTATTACGGTTATAAGTAAATCCCATAGGACAAGGGATACCACATATTACGACTATGACGAAAACAGTATTATTTGTGACTTGTAACATATGTATTATATAGAGATGTAAATTTTTTCTTAATATTTTGGCAATTTCTCTATCCCCGTCAATAAACAGTAATTCAAAGCACTACTAATATTTTAAGTACAACGTGGTAATATATTTTTAGAGCGTATAATAAATATTGTATTTAATCTATTTCAATTTTATTTTTTTCATGCTTACCTAATAGTGGCTCTCAAATGTAAGTATACTTTAACTCTCTTCAGGTATATCATAATGACATTCTATTCTTTTAAAAATCATTTCCATCTCATTTTAGAGATTTTTTTTACTGGTTGATACTTTATGATATTGGAAAACGGCTCTACATTCAATACAATAAAAATTCACACTACATAATGGATCTAGTATAGGAATTTTACAATAAAGCGTAGAGTTTAATGGGTTCTCACCGCATGCAGTGGGGATGATTCTCTGAGGAAAGTTGTAGTGAAGTAAGAGTTTAATTATGAAGTAGGACAGCAATACGAGGGCAGGCATTTCTCCCGATAGTGAAAAATGGCGACTGTTCCATATAGTCCACATGGTTATATCGTCCACATAGTTACAGCAAAGTAATTCTGTGATTTATATAACTTAAACAAGGTCTTATATTTTAATAAGATTTTATTTTTATTATTATAAAATTGCTTAACAAAATTAAGTCGTACATTAATTTATTGCAGTTTCTTTAGGCTCAATTATAGATTTATGATACTGCATAGATATGATGCTCATTAAATGCTCATGCACCTTACGATAAATATGGACTGAATTTATGTATAAAGAAGGCATATGTTACACGTATTTAATAATTTTAATAAAATTTTCAATACATTTATATTTTAAATGAAGCGTTCGCTAAGCTGCTACAATCATTAGACGAAGGTTTTACTTGCGTGTTGAAAAGCATAATGCCTCCTCCGTTGCCATTTAATTTAAAAGGACTATTAAGAGAGTCACGGTTCAAGCATGGATAATTTTTTTAAAAGTCATCTCATATTTTTCTTTGAAAACAAAGCTGCGTTCTCGTCTAGTAGAAATTATAAATTTACGACCGACGTATCTATATTAAATAACAATATAAGTTTTTAAGATACAACTCATTTTTATATGTAATTCAATAATTTATGTAATTATTATAGATACGGACAATCAGCGTGTCATTATTCATGTGAAGGACGTGAACGATGAGCCTCCATATTTCATCAATCGACCTCTGCCAATGCAGACAGTTGTGCAACTTAACGCAGCGCCCAACACGCCCGTCTTCACACTGCAAGCTCGGGACCCGGATACTGACCATAACATACATTACTTCATTGTAAGAGATAGGACAGGTGGAAGATTCGAGGTCGACGAGCGCTCCGGTGTAGTTCGAACACGTGGCACCGATCCTTTTCAACTCGATATGGAGTATGTGCTTTATGTCAAGGCAGAAGACCAGGTAAACAATAGCGTCGGTGTATGTACATTTTGAAAATAATGAAGGCTTAGATTGTCTACCATGAACGACTTTATTACATTTTTTTGAGTACTGTAATTTTTTCTATCATATTTAAGTTCGTTTTGTTCGTGCCATTGTTAATGTTTATTAAATTTGTGTAATAATGCAGCATAAATCAAATTTCAGAGCGGCCGGGTAGACGAAAGAAGATTTCAATCTACTCCTGAAGAAAGATTAAGTATCGTTGGTGGAAAACGAGCGCCTCAATTTTATTTGCCTAGTTATGAAGCAGAAATCGCCGAAAACCAAAAGAAAGATTCAGAGTAAGTAAATATTAGTATGTATTTAGGTTAGAAAAAAATGTTTAATGTAAAATGAGCTATACCTACATTCTCTAATTTGTAACGAAATAAGAATAATTAATATTTAAAGGTACATGTTATAATTGCTTTAATATTTGTTTTTGATATATTAGTGAAGTGATCATACATAATATGAAAGTATGAATTATTACATAGTTATATGCTATAAGGATATTAAAACTGGCTATAGTCGTAAATTTATGAAGCGAATGTTTAATGTCCATCAAAAGACCTTAATACATTTAGTGGAACGTACGTATTCGCTATTCTGACCTGAATTATGAGATATATCAAATGTTATGTGCATTTCAGTTACCGGCCTCGTAAATTTATTTAGCAAATTACATGCTATGATGACTCAAACAGTTTAGTCCATTTCAAGTAGAAAGTAGGCGACACTAATTTATATATTCACTTGCCGGCACACTTGGTGCGCAAATATGATTTGTATATTATATATAATACTCGTAGTTGTTGTTGGAGTAGTTTCGTACGTAATATTCAACATTTTTCCAATAACAGCTTTTATTCGCATAGTGAATACTCCCCGTTGTCCACTTTCCAACGGAATTAGAAACATTTTGTATATATTGGTGGAACTCAACGTCGTTATGTCTTACCAGATTGTAGAAATGATAATGAATTACACATAATCACTCCCCCGGGTGGAGATCGAACTCACAAACATCGTATTTATAGTAAACATACTATCAGACGTCGACGTCTCTATGTTAATAGCAATCAATCCAGAACCGACAATAGACGCAGTCAAAATAAAATTCCGCCTATTTCGTTTTGATCAATTCGTTTCTGTAATACACCCGGAGAGTAAATAGTATTTTTTGAAAGAATGTTAAACAAATTTGTCTTTAAATTTCAGTATCATCTCGGTGAAGGCAAAATCGTTCGCTGATCGAGAAATTCGCTACACTTTGAAGGCACAAGGACAAGGCGCCGGCACGTTCAATATCGGCCCGACGTCAGGAATCGTGAAGTTGGCTAAAGAACTGGATTTCGAAGACTTACGCCAACCTCACGTTTATTCTTTAGTAGTTACCGCTACTGAAGACTCTGGAGGATTTTCCACATCTGTAGAGGTAAATTCCATGATATATTTTATATTAGCATAACATAGATATATTTTGTTTGCATTTCATATTATTCGATTTGAGATATGGAAATGAAGCTTGCGGTTTCGGTTAACATTATATTTATAAATAAAACATTATAACATAGATGCCATACTAGGATTTGTTTTATGTTGTAGGCTCGATTCCCACCCGGCGGAATAATTTATATAAAATATTTTCGCTTTCTCCGGTTTGGTCTCATTCAACGCGCAATGCACGCAATCTCGATTTCAGGCGGAAAGTAGTTAAAGTATCTTGATGTTAGGGTCTCTCTGACTACCCTGCTATGCGGGAAAAAGCGTAAAAGCGTAAAGGGTGAACAGTAATAATATCATTTGTTTATAAGAAAAAATCAAAATATAAATAAGAAAATAACTAAACAGTAAGTAAAACGTACGGATCTTGTGTCAACAAAATCATAAGAAAAATACTAGTGTTGTTATTCTGCTTTTAGAGTATACTAGCGGAACACGAAAATAGATTGAATTATACTTAATTTTGCCATAAATATTGTTACAAAGAAAAATATTTTTTATTGTTAACATTTATTATATATAGGAAAATTCTTCACTGTAAATCGTATGGATTGTAACAAACAAACATGGCGTTTAGAGCAAGCTTTACTCTCTCAAACTGACCATAAATCATAATTCAGTGGATTAAGATCAGGACAAGATGACCGCCAGTCTTCAGCTCATCAGAGCTGAGAATCTAAAAGAGAGCTTCTGATGAAGTCCGGAACGTTCCTTTCTAAGATCTTTTTCTATCACAAACAGAGTTTTCATTGTACCTATGAATATCCCGGCACACAAACATTTGAATAATACCAAGCGTACGGAGAATTTAAAAAATTGTATTGACACGATACCTACTTTATGTAATGTAACAGCGATTCGATTCTTTTTATCACCACTCAATTTTAGTAATACAAAATTTTACAATATTTTGGCGTAAAAATAAGAAAACGCAATTAACAAACATATAAAAATGACCGATTCCAAATTCAAAAGTTATATTTTTTTATTTTTAATGAAAACAGTATTTATGGTCAGACTAAGTATTTTATGTTATAATAAAAAGTATATAAACTGTACATGTATTTTAATTTCTGCCATAGAATCCACGTTATAGGAATTTAATTAAAAAAATAATGGAGTTATTCAGAAGTTATTCTTCCATTTCATTATTTTTTTATACATTTTAATGTATATAAATAGATTATCGGTCATTTTTAAGTTTGAACCATCTCATTCCCAGCTTACAATCCGAGTGACGGACGTCAACGACAACGCCCCCAAGTTCGAGCTACCCGACTATCAAGCCCACAACGTAGATGAAGATATTCCGCTTGGCACTAGCATCTTGAAGGTGAAGGCTATGGACGCTGATTCTGGGAAAAATGCCGAAATCGAATATTTAGTTTCTGGTAATTATGTGTTTTGTATTTGCAGGTCCACTGTGAGTTATGATTCGATTTCGTTGTAAAGACGATCAGTTTTTATAAAATCCAACTACGTTGCTTAAAAAATGCATAGGCTTAAAATTATTAAAGTGTTATTCACACACTTAGGATATGAAAACATTTTACATAAACATTTAACATACAGAAAACATATGACATTTTAACATTAACGGTACTAGAACCCGTGCCTCTATTATTTATGTATTTCGATGTGTCTCGTTAGAACATATGGCTTAGCGGTCAGATTTCTTGAGAGGTTTTTAAGAGAATTACAATTACAATTAGTACAATTGTTGTAAATCTATAGACTAATTAAAATGTTGTCCAATACTTCGATATTTACTTGAAGAAATTCTATCAAAAATTGTGTTTATTTTACAAAGCATACATTCAGATTATACTAACCATACATGCATTGCAGTAGTCCATTTTTTCTTTTTTGTGTAAAATTTTGTACAAATAGCAATACTGCAACTCATAGTAATTACAATACAGTACGCTAATAACTGCTTCACTAGTAATAATAACTTTTTATTCATTTCAGATGACCACTTCAGTGTGGACTCAAAAGGCATCATTACGAACAACAAACAACTGGATGCCGACAACAATAACGCATATTATGAATTTGTAGTTACAGCCAAGGACAAGGGAGAGCCTGCGAAGACAGGAACCGCAACTGTAAGAGTATATACTAAGAACAAAAACGACGAGGAACCCAAGTTTTCCCAGCAAGTGTATACGCCTAACGTCGATGAAAATGCAGGACCAAACACTCTAGTAACAACCGTTGTGGCATCAGATAAAGACGGCGATAACGTTCGCTTCGGATTCGTAGGTGGCGGGACTAGTTCTGGACAATTTGTTATAGAAGAAATAACTGGCGTCATCCGATTGCACAATAAAGCGATATCACTGGACAGGGACAAGTATGAGTTAAACGTTACCGCTTTGGACGACGGCGCCTGCTGTGTTAACGGGGATGCTACGATACACACGTCAACGGCTGTAGTCGTCGTCTTTATAACGGACGTAAATGATAACAAGCCTATATTCAAGGACTGCCCCACGTATTTTCCAAAAGTAGAAGAAGGAGCACCAAATGGGAGTCCAGTTATAAAAGTACACGCTACGGACGAAGATAAAGGTGTCAACGGGCAGGTTAAGTATTCTATAGTACAGCAACCAAACCAAAAGGGTACTAAATTTACTGTTGACGAAGAGACAGGAGAAGTTTCGACGAACAAGGTTTTCGACAGAGAAGGAGACGATGGAAAATTTGTATCAGTGACGGTAAAAGCTACAGATCAAGGAGAACCGTCGCTGGAAGGTGTTTGTTCGTTTACAGTTGAAATAACTGATGTTAACGATAACCCTCCATTGTTTGACAGACAAGTAAGTATCTTTGTAAATAGTAACGTAGAATTTTAATCTTTTTGCATGTTGTTTTAAGCATGTTACTCATCTAAGGGCATTCTTTTAAAGTTTGTCGTGATATCTTGCAGAAATACGTGGAAAACGTTAAACAAGATGCCAGTATAGGCACGAATATACTCAGAGTGTCGGCATCCGATGAGGATGCTGACAATAATGGAGCTATAGTTTATACTTTAAGCGCCCCATATAATCCTGGGGATATAGATTACTTTGAGATCCAACCGGAATCCGGGTGGATCGTTTTAAAGAAACCTCTAGACGTAAGTATGCTTTTTATCAGATATCGCGCGAGAGTTTGTGGCGAGATGATGAATGGAAGAGATCAACTTTACTATAAAGTTTGATGGATGAATGCTACCTACAGGCCTTAGGATTCAATTGGCACGTACTTTAAGTTTGTAAACTGTAAATAGTCCTAAATTGGCCGCTGTAAATTGCTGTGGAGGGGTAATCCTGCCGCCCTGTGAGGAGTAGTTGTCCATCAACGGGGCGCGGCGCGGGGCGGGAGGGGCCGGAGGGGCCGGAGGGGAGGGCGGCGCCGGTGCTTGTTCTTCTTCAGCACCATTACTTTCAGTTGCCGCCAGCGCCGGCTCAGCACTAAATCTTCGTTAAGATTTATTTCCGCAGCACCGTCTTGCATTGACTATCTTAATTAATAAGAACAAACTTGTGTATGATACTTATGAAGTAATACCGCTGTAAATATTTCACCGTTGATACCTATGTTTAGTTCTAAAACATGTACAGTTTCCGTAACCGCACTTCTGTATATTTCGCACACGACTAGTTTTTCAAATTTATTTTATTGTAATTTAATCGGTTGATTTGGGAAGCTTACGCTTTTACATACCTATCAGTATTATATGTATGTACATGTTTTGTTACTAATCTCTGATATTATTTTGCGGAGCGACTTTGCGGGGCGGTTCGAGCCCGTCCCTTATAGCGCCCGTTCGCCGTCCAGACGACTACTCATGCTACATGATATCATATTACTAGAATAATCATCATAATTATGAATTTTTTACAGGATACCACTACTTTATGTAAATTTGTAAAATGTTAGTTTATAACTGAGATGGTCAGATTGCCCTCGCGGCAATTTGGCCATCTGGCCAGTTGTGACATTATTCCTTCTGTGAAAGGGGCAACGTTCTCAAACCCAATTTGTACAGTAAAACGTAACGTCCATCGTTTGTAATATATTCATTACAATGAGTGTCGTTTTTAGTAGTCGTTACGAGGTCACTAAAACCTTCTTATGACAACCTGACCTTTCCGCCATGTCTTGTATGCAGAGCTGCATGCGTTTGCCTGCTTTTTGTTATTTTAATTTAATTTTTTTTAATTAGTTTAGTTATTTTTATTGTATAAAGTATAAATAATGTACAGTTTATCTTTTCCCTAATGTACAGACCGGAAATGTATAATACAAGAACGTATTATTTCCAATTTCTTTTCTTGCACCCTATAACGTCGGCTACGACGAGCGAAGTGAGTAAGCTAGCACGAATGGAGCTAGCGTGGAAGCGGACGTCGTGAGTGAATCTGAAGCATTAGTAATTAACTCTCAGTACTTTTCTTCTATCATTTTAGTTTGGCTTAGTGGATGCGAGCGTGATGAATGTACGGTGCAATCGATGATTTAATAGTATACAGAAATTATCTGATAGCGATCTGTTCGATTTATTTTATTTTAATTATTTATTAGCGACAATTATATGTTTATATTTGAGTTATGTTATGTTTTGTTTGTCCCCGCTGACCTCTGACCCGTGTATCTGTAGCGGGACAGGTACCGCCTGCGCGTGCGCGCTTCAGACAGAGGCGCCCCGCCCTCCTCCGCAGACGTGGACGTTGAGTTAGACGTGGTAGACAGGAACAATAAGCCCCCCATCTGGGACATGACCACGTATGGCCCCGTTCACATCAAAGAGAATGTCACAGTGGGTACCGTAGTGACCAGTGTGAAAGCCAGGTTGGTATACGGCAGCGGGCACCCGCCCGCCGCCCTTCTTAACACTACTAACGACGTGGTTTTGTCTGTTTCCATCGATCTTTCGATAGCGAGAAACGTACAAGTTGGAGGCTATGGCTCAAGACAAGGGCTTCCCGCCCTTGTCCAGAACCGTGGAGGTCCAGATAGACGTAGTGGATCGCGCGAACAATCCCCCCGTGTGGGACCACACGGTGTACGGCCCCATCTACATTCGAGAGAATTTGCCCGTTGGTGCCAAAGTGGTGTCAGTTAAAGCAAGGTGCGTGTCTAACTGTTCGGCACGGGCACCGCACGCAGCCCCCTGCACGTGTGTTGCCGCCTCTCTTGTCACCACCGAACTCGCCTCGTCTCTTTCTAATTTACCAGTTCTGCTTGTCGATATGATTATATTTATATGCACGTATCTTAGCCAAACAAATGTAGAATCGGCGTATTCGATGTTGACAATATTGGCGAGCATTGTGCGGAAACGAGCGCCGCGCGCGTCCTCTATCATCGTTTTTATTTGCCTCTCACTTGGTGGTATCGGTGCGATGTTATGTTTTGTCCGTGAACTGCAATCGCATTCTCACGACACGACACGTGGTCTTTTTGAAATTCACATGCGTGCATTTAGAGGGCTCACCGCTTCCGTGGAATGGGATCACAGGTGATTGCTCAAAAATATTTCTGTTATTTTTTTGGAACGTTACTCGTTTTATAAATAATAGCTCTATAACTCTAAACAATAAATATTTTTGAGGAAACATTAAAGTTTGAGGAATGGTAGGTAATATATTGAAGAAGCAACTTTGTATCTAATACATTGTGCATGTAGGTATTTATCTGTGGGTACCCGTGCATTTTTATCGTCTGCAAAATTTCCAGTGTCGACAATATGACTGTCGTAGTATCTTACGTCTTTTGGCGTTATGTGTACGCATGGTATTGTAATAATCGTAACGTAGTTTCTTAGGTAATTCTTTTTACTTACATTTTATAGTGCATTTGAATTCTAAGTATTTTTTTTTTGAGGAACGTTGTTAGGGATTTAGATACTATTTATAAATTTCAAAGATACAATTGCCGTTAAAATATAATGAGAAATATTAAGTAAAGACGTAAAAGAAATTGATATAGTTCATTAACTCAATGTGGGGAAAATTAAAAAAGAATATTATAAAGAATTCATTAAAAAAATGTTATTATACTTTTGAAGAAATAAATGATTTTCAAAAATTAAACCATGTGGATCGAATACACAAAATGAATAACAGTAGTTCCTACGTAATTTACGTTTCGTTAGACAATAAAAACATTAGATTTTAGAGTAGGTATCTACTATATTTAGTTGGTTTACGAGAATTATGAATTATAATGTATGTTTTTGCGTCTTTGTTAATATTAGTACGAGAGAGTCTGTAGGAGACTATACTACATTGTTTTAGATATAGTTTATATTTGTTAGATTCGCCTACTGTTAATAAATCAAATAATACAAATAGTCATTTAATTATAATTTTATAATAGGTCGGGTTTTTCTGTTTAAATTGAACTACATTATTTTAGGCATTACTTTTTCGCGCATAGAATACCAACATCAAGTTGCATCACAATGGCGCCACCGTTTTGTCTCAACAGATGGCGCTAATGTTATCTTGGAAAAGTACCATAGCCAAATTGTTAATGGATTCAATACAAGATGGCGCTCATTTAAGAAATGCGCAAACACCAACGCGAGAATCTAAGATTACGTAAAATCTAAGAGAAGAATTTATGAAAAAGGAAAATTTAAAGACGTTTTGAAATAATTCAAATTAGTTGATTCATAGCTATAAGTCAAATTAATTGTTTTGGATTTCAATTTGTCCTAAGTCACTAAAGAGAGAATGATAATATTGAATGTGCATCACTAAATTAAAAGGGCACCTAAAATATTGTTAAATTGCATTAATTTTGGTTGATGGTTCACACGTCTATGGTCTATCTGTTCGTCCTAAATCACACATTTCAGACTCACAAGAACACGAAAACAAATACAATACTAACATCACTTTATTAACCAAATGACTTGGCTATGCTTCTAAAAGCTTAGCATTTTATACTAAACACATCACAATATCTACGTCTATTAATTATACTCAGTCTATTCATATATCTGATTTTAATTTATTTGTTTTATAAACGATGACTTAAGTTCATGTGTCAAATTCATAACTAAATGATATATGAATAGATTGAGTAAATGTTACTGTGTTCCTTATTGTTTATGATAATGATTATTATTTTAACATTATTAAAAATAGAGTCATATTATGATTTATTCATTATTTTCAATCATTTTAAAAATCTTGTAGTGTCAAAAAATATTTAATGTTATTAAATTGTTTTTTAAAGTCATTTCAACATCTAGATTCTTTTGTTCAATCCCTCTTAGCATACTCTTTTAATTTACGCATTTCATAATCGATGTTGTTTTGTGAAAGTAGATGCTTAGTGGACGTCCATTGTTACAGATAACTATATTGTTTATCCGATTTTTCAGCTCGGGCATTGAGAACAACCCGACCGTTTTCTACAGGCTGATGCCCGGATCGACGGCTCAGACAAACAAATTTCATACATTTTATTTACAACAAAGGGCGGATAACGGGTTTACTTGGGCTGACATAAAAGTGAACCACCCCTTAGACTACGAAAGTATTAAAGAATATAATCTGACCATTCGTGTGGAGGTGAGATTTACGACGTCGTTTTATTGATATTACACCTAGAACGGGACATTTACATATACATGCCTACTTTCAGCTGCTTCTTCTCGATTTAACATGCCATAACATACATATATACGAGCATGTACATTGTATATACAATATATTGTATACGCCCCAAGTCGTTAGTGTGACATCTGAAGTGGTGAAGTGTTCTATACGGATAAATATATATAAAATTATATAAAATTATACGCAATAAAATCTATAGCAACACGCTTTTTCCCGCATAGCTAGGGTACTCAGAGAGAACCTAGTGTCAAAACACTTCGTTGTACAACTGAAACTGATATTAAAACACCGCTGTTGAGCGGCGGAGCTCAACGCCGCGCTTTATCTTAGGCACTAGAGCGAAGGAAATAAAAATATTATTTTAAATATAATCATTCCCCCGAGTGGGAGCCACAACCAATTTTACTTTACAGTCAAACGCTGTCCCACTACGCCACGATTGCCTTTTGAATTATATAAAACTTGTGAAACCAACATATTGTATAAACTATATATATATATTTGTATAACACTAATCAATAATAACAGAATAACGGAGCCCAACAATTGGCGTCCGAAGCGACGGTGTACATAATGCTGGAAGATGTCAACGATGAAATACCACTGTTCACGGAGAGGGAACAAGAAACAGTTCTTGAAGGAGAACCGATTGGCACCAAGGTCACGCAGGTCAACGCGATTGATAAAGACGGGACGTTTCCAAACAACCAAGTAAGTGTCAAAATGGTTAAAAGTGCCTTTACAATAAACAAAGAAATTAGGCTGTAAAATAATACTGATTATAAGAAGTAATGTTTTGCAGTATCCTATTATACATATTATACATAATATTAGATAATTATTTTTGATTAATAACTTTTTTGTTTTTTTTATACATAGTATTGATACGTAAAAGCTTAAAATAAGTAAAAAAAAATGTATTGTGTTGAAAGTTTCGTGTTACTTTATTTAAAATTTAATCATATATTATTTGATCTTAGGTTATTGCAAATCGAGTCTAATGGAGTCTAGGTCCTACATACCTGGCTGCCTCTTAAACGAAATAATAAAATTTAAACATTTATTCCCTACATTTAGACTTAGGTCTCACTTGACTTTAGGTCAAGTATTATAGGGATTTTATTTCAAATAATTTGAAGTTTGACTGGTAATGTAAAACATTTTGTGAATAGCAATGTATGTATCGCTACACGTGTTTTCTTGAAGCACGTACTTGCCTAAAATAAATATCATCCTAAAGATTCACATTGAAAATTTGACCTAAAAAAAAACCTTTTTCAGTTTTGCGTCATTACATATTGGTAAAGTTGTTACATAGACTTGTAAGGCGTAATTAATCGCATTTGTTAGTGATTATTGCCTGAAAGCGATTACTAGGGTAGCCAGATAAAACCTAGTGTGAAGACACTCTGTCCTATACTTTCCACCCGGATTCGAGATATGGCGTGTTGCGTGGCCGATCTCAACGCCTTGCTTTTCATTAACAGAGAAATTAAAATATTTGAAATTAATTATTTTCCCTAGTCGGAATCTACCCCAAAACTAATAGCTTTTACAGTTAGACTCTGTCTGACGGCTCCACGATACCTTCTAATTCGTATTAGTTTTAGTATGAAATTATTATATTAAACTTGTTGACATTTGTTTTTTGTTGATAAATAAGACACAAAAGTTTTTGTCTGCAATTCCTTTTAGGTTAATTAAATGACCGTCAAACAAAACTGTTTCCATTTGTAGATTCCGTAGTTTCGATTGATTTAGATTTTCTCTTGTCGTATTTCCGTGATCGTAGTTCAGAAAATCATCGCTTAGGGCTCCTATACGCTTTTTAAGTAACCTAGCCTCTAAATTTCTTGCCGTTTACGCCAAATAGTTTCGACATTGCGTTGTCTGTTAGTGAGCAATGGAACAGTTATTAATATATTGATAGCGACCCGCTTGCGTTCTCACTTAAATCACAAACTTGACTCAAATTAATAATTACAATTGCTTTTTTATCTTCATCTATGAACCATAAACACTAATGATGATGATGAATGATGAAAAATAAACACTAAATCTTATGGGAAGCTTACTAAAATACAATAAACGAAACTGCATTTAAATCGGTTTTGCCATTTCTGAGATTAGCGTGCACAAACCGCAGACAAATAGAGAAACATAAAAAACATAATTTTGGATTCTATTACATTTTTAAATGCCCCCAATAATATTTTTTGTATATCTTCCATGTATAGACATTGATCAGTTACAATTTTTATTATATGTATAGATAACGGTGAATTTTTCATGGCGCTGTTGAGAATTCTATAATTTAAATTTACATTTTTAAAAAGGTTTATGTTATAAAAGGTCTTCATTGGAGGGCAGGACATTGGAGTGTTAAAAAAATGTGTATAAATAATTGTAACCGCAAAATACATACATATAAATACTTTTAAAAATGTATGTATGTATGTAATTATCTATTTGTAAAATACTTGTGAAAGAATGTCCCTTCATCAATCGGTTATATTGGTATATTATATAATATTCCTTTAGTATTCAAATAATGTAAACAAAACTAAAAAACTCTTTCATTATAAATTATTATCATGAATATGAATAATGAATCAGCCCTATGCAAAATACTCTGAGATTAACCTAGAAAACCTCCCACAGCAATAAAATCTTCTTAAGTAGTATGTATGGAGCCTCGTTTAAGATATGGAAATTGTATGGTAAATGATACTTTTTGAAAAAGGTTTCGTTACCTAAATAACTAAAATATGGAGTATAGGATATTTCATATGTGAATTTTATTATGGGACAATTTATATAATTACTTAATATAATAAAGTTTTTTTTTCATAATAGGATTGATAGAATGAGAGAAGATAAGGTTTTTTTATTGTAAATTGTAGCGGTCATTCATCGTATGGAACAATTGATGAAACAATTATATTTACTATAATTTATTATATATTTTTTTCCCTGTAAGAGATCATTTCCAGTGATAAGACCGCCTTTATATTTGATCTGTTGCACTATGTAAAATTGAGTTATTCTCTTATATAATCTGTGCAATAAAGAGTTTTATTATTGTTATTATTATTCAATGAAGCTAAAAGAACATCTACCGTGTACCCGGTAGTCAACAAAGTTTTAAAAATAACTGATGATAATGATAACTCATTAAGAAATAAAAACTGCTTGTCTGAATTATTCGAATGCTTGTACATTTTGTTTCTTTAAAGCAGATCCATTAAGTCTTTCAATAAATTTTAATAATATTATGAGATTGGCCGAGAAATATAATAATGTTAAGCAATTTTTTCTTAGGTTTTTCCCTTGTATTATTACAGATATATAAAACACCTATATACATATAACATTTTAACATTTACAATCAATATATAATATTTATAGTGTTTAAAATTTATAGTGTGTAATTTTCTTATTGATTGTATTATTAAAAAATAACTACAATGGAATTTGGTTTCATTATGAAATTAAATTCTTTATGAATGTGGAAATCATAGCACTTATTAAATTGTTAACTTTTAACGGTTTTACATCATAAATCATAAAAACTGTTTAGAAACAATAGAAACTAGTTTAAAACTGACATTTTCTATATATATATATATATACTTATTTCGTCATTCCTAAACCAATAATAAGGATAACCGACAAAAAAATACACCAAAGATCTTTAATTAAAAATTTTTGATATAAGTAATTTATTAAAAAAGATAATCTAAAAATGCAAAGCACATTAATTTAACAATGGCTCTAATTAACAAAACACGTATTGGTAGTGGAGTTCACAATGTTTGTAAATACCGCAGTCAAATTATAATGCCTGCAGCCACGTCCGTAATATCCAACTGGGCATTAAAATAAAATCCCAATTACCCGGCAATGCGATTGCTTTTCGCGATTGGCTAATAATTATGTAATAAATCCAACATCCGTGTTCTGCGGGAACAGCGGTAAAAATATCTGATAAACTATATGGAAATGGTTTCATCAAAACTCTTGCTTTTGTGGTCAAATTTATGTGATAATTATTACAATGTACTGTTGTAAAGGTTTACTGGAGTATGACGTACAAATTTATCGTAATAGTTGTATTAATTATCTTTTATCCTTCGCAATGTATTTTATGAATTATTGGAATTTAAATATAAAGTAACAATAACTTATAAACGCATTCTAGGACAAGGTAAACTATATGTAGCCTTCGTAGAGTAATGACCTTGTAGAGTATGACTATATGTAGAAATTGGACAGTTCCGCTGGCCAAGCAGCAGTGATTTTAATTGAGCCTTAATTTATATTGAAATATGATAAATGAAATTCATAGGAAAGCTAAAAAATAAAATGAACGGAAAAAGCATATTTTCATCGTAAGACCTCTATATTAATTTTCATCACAATCGGTTCAGCGGTTTGGCCGTGATGACGTCACAGACACAAACCGATAGAGCTACTTTCGCATTTATAATATTAGTATGGATATAAATGCAAAAACATTATAATATATCATATATATACATATCATATATATACATATCATATATATACATATATTATAGAGAAAATTCTTACTAACTTTATCCTCATATCCACCACAACTCTCACGCTTCTTTTCGTGGTCGGCGGAGAGAAGCTAATAATACATTTTATTTTCTTAGCTCTTCCTAATTACAAACTGTACGATTATTGGGCATGATATCCCCTATATCATGCCCAATGACCGTACGGTGTGTAACCTAACCTAACTTAGTACGTCCAGAAATCTCTATTTTTTTATACAAAGTTGATCTGTATAGTATTAAAATCATAACACATCATGTGCTTTTGGATACATCAAAAATCACATCACGCCATGTCATCTAAGTAGCCCAATTAAATTATGTTACCTGACGTTTCTTTAAATATCCACTAGTAGCAGATTCAGTTAGATGACATACGGAGCCTGGTGTTTACATGCGCCACACATTTACATACTACAGGCTTTGCGATATTCCGAGGGATCGTGAATACTTAATTTTAATCACATACCTTCCCTGTGTCACTGATATTGATGATATACCTTTGCTAACCTAATTAGAACGGTTTCATAGTATCCTGGCTAACAGTTAGTTGATTACTAATACTGTTAATTAATAGAATTGTGCATAACGAATATATATTTTGAGTAACGACCCGCTCGCGGCTTCGTCCGCGTGAACTGCAGTAAAACAATGAAATTTCCTGGAAAAACTAAAAAAAAATAGGAAAAAGTAGCCTGTGTTCATCCCTAGACCCTGGAGTATCTCTAAACAAAATTTTATCACAATAGGTTCGGCGGTTCGCCTGTTCCGCCGTGACGTCACAGACAGACAGATAGAAAGAGTTGCTTTCGCATTTATTATATTAGTAATTTTATGAGTTGAGAATATTGAATGACAATTGATTATGAACTGTGCATAAAAGTGTTCGATACGTATACGTTTTAGAAAGTTAAAGTCCGACCATTTGAGAAATTAATTTTCTTACAAATGTGCTATTTATATTGGGTATATTGTACTAACATAATGTAATTATGAAACTTTGATATCACCGTATAATAAACACTACGTCTTATCTAACACAGGTATACTACTACATCGTGGATTCGCCTAGAAATGAAGGAAAGGATTTCTTTGAAATCAGTATGCAGACGGGTGAAATCTTCACAAAGGTGGTGTTCGACAGGGAGAAACAAGGTGCCTACGCATTGGAAGTGGAGGCGAGGGATGGAGCACCCTCGGCGCGGCCTAATTCAGATAACCAGCCTAATTCAGGTACGTCCGCACGTTTTTATTTACATTAAAACGAGACTATACGTATTATATTTTTTTATGGCCTAATTGAAAATGTTTTCGTGTAATTGATAAAAAGGCTCTTTGATCTTTATTATCTGCTAGCCGATCGAGAATCTACGTCAAATTTTGTTAGTTGAAGTTGCGCTAGAAAGGGTTTATAAACATTCAAAGTTTTAATTCAAACTATTATTAATAATTAATTAGTTTGAATAGAACATTTATAAAAAGATGATGATGATGATGATGAGATATATAAGATATTAAATAGAATACTTTAAATTACGATTTTACCTAATACCTACTACTATTCTAGACTGTGTGGTTATTAACATTTAAGCGACCCTCCACTGGGCTTACATGGGTATATTTATAACCCAAAAATAAATAGTATATATCATGAAACAAAAACCCACCTACGAACTTTATCAAAATACGCCACAAGCAATTTAGGTTTATTTTACGCTAGTGATATTACTATATGGTATAATATTAAATAAATATGTGAAGTTGACGAAAATGTCGCATACAATCCTAATATATTTTGATTAAAACCATATTAGAATAAACGGGTATTCTTATTTCGTATACCGTCTAAACGATTTTTAATAATGTTCATTAGATTATTGTCAACAACTGGTACTTACGCATTTAAGCTTTGGTCCAATATTGGTTTTGTTTATAAATTTTGTACGTGACTTGATTTTCTATGGTCTTGTATTGAAAGAGCAAGAATCTTTGTCGAGCAAAGATAAAAATATCTTGTATGAATGCCGAAATTATTTTAAATGATAAAAATATGGTAATTTAACTATAAACATATGTTTCAAATTTA
Source organism: Podotricha telesiphe (assembly GCA_038994665.1). Classification (NCBI taxonomy): domain Eukaryota; kingdom Metazoa; phylum Arthropoda; class Insecta; order Lepidoptera; family Nymphalidae; genus Podotricha; species Podotricha telesiphe. The sequence goes on along the minus strand of JAOYRR010000030.1, from coordinate 421,114 downwards.
TTATTTTAATACCTTTTCTTATAAAACTACTGTGGTCTGTTTATTGCACTTCAAATCTGTTTTAAAGTAAGCAACACATGCACGTAAGTACGCATTCTCAGTGTTTTACGGTGGACAAATAGGCTTTAGAGATTACTTATTCTAAGTATGTAGTACGTGAAAGACAAAACTTTGAACCGTTTTCAATATAAAATATGCTGGCGTATTCGACACAGTCAAAGTATACGGAAAAAGTTAATATTTCTTTAAAATATGTGTTTCTGACTCATTACACGTAAGTATGTGTTTCTAATGACACGTTAAATTTTACAATACACACATTACTATGTATTTGATATACGCTTTTGTATAAAATAACATACACGTTGTTAAGGCAACGCGTATTTTATACGTTAACGGGTCTACTAGTAAATAATAATATGTCACCGAGCGAGACTTGAATTCACAATAAGCGCAGACTACCACTCAATGAATTCTAGTTACTGAGGTTGTATGTATAAAATATATGTATTTTTTTTTACAGTAGGTTAATTTCGATTACATATTTATTAAATACCAAAATGAATCGGGCTACATGCAGAAACATTCGGAAGCTAACAGTGAAAGGAGCTATTGAAAACAGTGAAACAAAAGAAATCCTTTACAGGTTAAGAGATGTCAGTAAGCAGCGCACCGCTCCCATTCTCTAGCTAATCACTGTTGTGATCCGAATTTAAATGACCATTTTCCAGCGTAAACATTTCCGACGGCTTCTTTTCTGTAGAATTTCTCAAAGGTTGTGTTTAACAACCTTACCAACCCTTTTCGAATGTTGACAGATAAGGGTCCTAATATATATCTCACTGTTTTCTCAGTCAGGTATCGATTGCCTTGGGCACGCGTGACTCTATAAATTGTCCGATTTCGGCGAGTCCCTTTATTAGGAAGGCAAGTCGGCACCGCTTAACCATATCGCGTCGCCGTAAATCAAGCAGGAGCATAATCAACCAGCGCTTGAAACATAATCCTACATTAAGCTTCTCATCCCTGTATCTGTCTCACGTGCACAATAGCAGGCTTTGCATCAGCGTGCCGCTTACGTACATAGTACCGTACTATACATAATTACCTTAATGTATCATAAATACATCGCTTCTATACGAGCCAATAAAATGGAAACTTAACTACATTCTGATCGTAAAACGTAAAACTATACCCGTTATCTTTGTTTACTGCTGCTGTACAAACAAACAACGTCGGCAACATCCACGTTTGATATTTAATCGGAGCGTTTATTTGCTCATGAAATTATCAATTGATTTTATTGACAGATGACAGATTTACGCTAAAGTAAAGACTTCTCTTAAACAAACCTTCGAGTGTAGGGACGTGAAAATACGACGAATGTCAGCTCTGTTTTCATTTAAAAGATTTGTTATTTAATTTTGTTCTAGAGCACCGACACGACATATAAAAAGACCGCCACAAATAGAGAAAATACCAAAATAGCTATTCACATTTGCAAAATGCAAATTGCATTTCATAAAGAATACAAATAGTAGTAATTAAACGTCGTTCAGTTTGTATAAATATATAATAATTACACAAATAACAAATAATTTTAATGTGTAGTACACACATATATATGTATATGCGCAATCAGCGTATAGATTTTATTAGAGTTCAGTGAAGTCACTAATTCAATTACTAGAATACACAGTGTTAGATATAATGTAATTTGATCAATCGTACAAGGTAGATGCTTAGAACTTTAATGAATGTATGTATGTGTCGTTGTTGTATATGCTCATTGTGAAGGAGCTGTCTTGTATCGTGTTAATAGGCACACATTGCGCTTTGTCCGCCAGTATCGTATGGATATGCATTTATTGGGTAAACAGATTACCCACAGTCCACAGCAGTGATCTGAATATTGCCTAATGTTCCATAATTACATTTTGTTACATCATGACCTAATATTCAATATTGCTCACACCTCCCACTATGATTCATTTTTTTCTTTATAATATACTGCACTATATTATACTGTAAAAAATCTTTCTGTTTTTGAAATTTATAAGACTAGTATTGACCGCAAATAAAAACAATGAACGTAATCGTAATAATGAAGGAGCAAACATTAGAGCAGTTCCTCGTTCGAGGTTAATGTCTACTGCGGGTCTAAGAAATTCTCGTTCCTTTTTTATTGTGTCAGCTCCTTTTCTATGTCTTTTGTGGTACCTACTCTCATTCGATCCACGCGCTCCAATACTGTAGTTACGACTTTATTTTAATTGACTCGGCAAAACTTTTCATTACAAACTTTACAATTTCGTGAAAACAATTCACAAAATAATAATTTGATTTCGTTTTTGTTATTTTTCCTAATTCTGCCTTGAATTTTACAAGAATTTTACTTATTCTACACAATACATTTATTTACTATAAATCCATATGTGTACACACTTGTTCACAGTTCCACTTTACCGATAGTGAGGAAAGTTTCAGGTCTTGTTCCCTTAATTTGGCAGGCAGCTATTGAAGATTTATGTAACTTTTTGGGATAAAACTTTGTTGATTTATCGAACATTCATATGATGATTGATCGCATTTCTTTATATGGTAAAAATGACAATGTAATTGCTGTAATCAAAATGGGGTTAAACAATGCATATCACAAGGTCTGTATAAAGTAGAATGACATTTATCGGAGTTATTTCAAGTATTTCCAATTACTTGGGCTTAGGGAAGTACGATGTCGCCAAGTGACAAAGCAATATTCCCGCGGCGGGCGGCGTGCGGCGGGAGGCGGGAACTTCGTGGCCTACATTTAGCGCGCCCTCGAGAATCCGTGATGAGGGCGCGCTCGAGTGCACTGCTTGCTGGGGATTACTGTCACGAACTACTAAATATTGCTGTTTGTTGCCTAAGCTTTCCTTGCCACGATCTCTCAACTACAACTTTTGCGGCTAATGATTAAAGTTAGAAACCGTAGAAGTCGAAACCTATACGTGATAGTTTATCATGGTGATCCTTCTTTTTCCTTACTTGTTCCCAGACATTTGGTATAAATAGTATTTCAATATTTTAAATTACAAAGTTACTTTAATTATGTACACTTAACGCATTCATAGTTCTCCGATTTAAAAAATCTTCCTCTCATATTGCCCTGAGATGCTGGCCTGGAATTGAAATAACATAAATCTGTTATAATACTAAGTCACGAACAACTTAATGTGTCTACGTACACGTGAAATTGCGACTGCGTACCATTTTTAGTTTTATTATTAGTATAGTAGATATTATCAGGCAATATTATTAGAGTTATCATAATTTTACATTTATGGTGGGGGCGGACAAATTGAACTGTTATTGAAACTATAGAAATTAAAGAATAGTCTTTGGGGTTATCTCTATAACCCTTCTTTGATTCTTTTTTGATGTTTTACAGCCACTTACAAAATTACAATGTAATTAGGAAATTGTATCTGTGTGTGAAATTCAAACCAATCGTCGTATGGTTTATAGTGAAGTTATATAGTACGTAGTTTGTTATAAGCCGGTCGATTACGAAAAACATATAAAGAAAAATAAGGATTATATATGGTCGGAACGTGAACAAGATGTAGTCTGAATCATTTGTCAATGTGTCCAAGACAAATGTTAATTTTAATTAATTACTTTGGAAACGTATCGACAATTTTGTTACTTACTACAAAAGATATTTCAAGCGTTTTTTTCCGTCCTTTCGTAAATATATACATTTCTTACAGACGAAGCTTACTAAATATAATATTTTGAATTGTAAGTCGTATAGAAAAATGTATACATGTAACATTAATAATAGAAATATTTAACAAATCTTAATATGCAAGTAAAATAGATGACGCCTTGACGAACTTAGTTAATTTATTCATTTTTGTATTATTATCGATTGTATCTAAGCAATGTAATAAAATAGTCTGTTTACAGCTTTATTTTCATTTTCACGCTTTTCCCCTATATCAGAATATTTATAGAAAACATAATATCCTAATAATTACAAGACTTTAAAAAGCTTCCGATACATAGCTTTTATAATTGAGTTCTGTTATACTGAAAATAAATATTATGTTATCAATATAATTATATAATGTTAAAGTGAGTTAGGAACTATCGGATTGTCTCTGACTCTACATTTTGTTTCTTTGCTTTTTCCATTCTTTTCCATCTGCTTTTATTAATAATTTTATTGTTTAATAAATATATATTGTAGTTTGGGATAAAATATAATAACCAAAATGATATTTGTATACAAAAATACTTTCCTGTTTAATATTTCACGCAAAAACTACTTGATAAAAATAAATGAATATTTTCATGGTAGTAGCTTAAAGTCAGAAGTACATACAGGACAGTTTTTATCCTGACATTGAAAATTTTATTGAAAAAATTAAAGACTATAACAGTAAAATTTACTATACCTTTTAGTTTATAAAAATAGTTACGAGTAAAGAAGATAGTTCTAGAACTTCAATGTAGGTTCTGTAGGCAAAATAAAGAGACATACAGGATAGTTCTAGAACTTCAATGTAGGCAAAATAAAAAACCGACACCCTCAAAAGATGTAGATTACTACCAAATTTCTTCCCAATCTTGCTAAGTGAAAATTTATTAGAAAATTAAAAACATTATAAAGGTATCTCCTTGAAGATAATTCCTGTTTAATATTATAATAAAATAATGAATTTATTTACTATAAACTTGAAATTCACTTTATACTTAGAAATCACTAATTGAATAATAAGTATTACGATTGTATCTCAAATCTTTAATCTTGAAAGAGCTGTTGTTGCTTTGATTCATAATTTTGTTTATGGCGCTATATATTTTGCAAAGGATTTTACTTGTCATTAAGTCGGCTATTCACTAAATGAATCTTGATAATTTGAAAGCTTCTAAAGCAGGATACCCCACGGGAGGCAAATACCATTGTCGAGGGGTGGAATTTTCTTAAAACGTCAACTCAACACGGGCGTTTATAGCCGCCATAACATTCAGGGACCATCCGCCTCGGCCGCCATAAAAATCACCTAACACCCGGCTATATTGCCTCTATTTGTACTTATCACTTTAAAGCAATTTCGAGATGGTTATAAATGTCCAACATTACTATGAATACTTAGGACATGTACCTATTAAATAAAACTTCGAATAACTGACCCGTCAGTTTAATTAAAACTGAACATCGTCCGAAGGAATGGCCCGATCTGTTCGCCTACTCCCTGTCGACAGTTCTATAAAGGGGTTCTAATTAAAAAGACCGATAACAATTAATTTGTAACAACAGTGCTAACGACAAAATTACCTTGTTTCGTCTGTTATGACAACACTTTACAGTCTTGGTAGTATTTCGAAATTTTGATACTTGCCCATGACATTACTCGCGTCCTTTCCCTACAATTATTATTTAAGGATAAATTGTCCGCGATTCTGGTATTTACATAATTTTATTAAAGGTTTTCTTTTTGTTTTATTTTAATAACAACCTGAAATTTTTCCATCGTCCTCATATTACGTAGTTAGAATATATAGATTATATATATATCTGACTCCGAGATTTATATAATTAACTTTTTTATAATGTAAAGAGTATAACTTTCTGGTTTCAAAAATTTACATTCAACACAATTTTAGAGTTTGATGGGATTAGAGGCTTACTACGTAATAAAAGTACTCTTGAACGTCTCTAAATTTCATCCCTTAGGAGTTCAAGTTAGGGTTAAATTTATGTATGTAAAAGTTGAGCCATTCTCGACTACCGTTAACTAACTCGAGTTGTAAAAATAAGTAAATTTATAAAGTAAATATAATATAATGAGAATTTAATCACTGCTTCTAGATGTTTGGCTAAAGTTAAAGTTGACTTTAGATGTTTATAGGATACATAGTAGTCGGCGCGCCGCAGTCGCGGTTAATTTTCCGGGTGTAACGAGATAGCATCGGAGGGGAATGCTCATTTCTTTTATCATTCCTTTTTGTCCAAAGCTCTGCTTCCGTAACATAGAATAATATACTTGTGCAAACGGTATCGGGTGGTTATTGTCGAAATGGTGGACTGAGGGAATCAGTCCTGGGCGTGGCTTCGTGAGTAATGGAACTGCGAGCATGAGGAGGGTCCACTTATGTCACGGAATGGTATGATTGATAATGTTTCTTCAAGTAAAAACACTGACCCTTTGCAACATTAACAAATATATTGGATACAAATATTGTGTTCCGAAATGTCCTCCAATCTCCTTGAAGCTGATCCCTCTCATTTTCTATGACAGCGGTAAGATAAAAATATGAGAAAACTAATAACATTGATAACGTGGAGATAATAACATATATATACACAATTGCACATGAAAAGCTGCTTAAAATAACAGAATTGTATTCATTCATATTTGTTTCATTAAGCAAGCGTGATAACGAAGTAATTACAGTAATGAACTGATTCTAATGGGTTCATTAAATAGTCTATTTCTTATATAAGTAAAAGCTATGTATGTACTAAATTACCGTTAGATACTTGAAGTAAGCGAAAATTAGCCGACCTTGAAACTTTTGAGGTTTAGTTAATTATTGAGCTTGTAAATGGTCGGTATTTGTGATGAGTAGTTAATGGCTTGAATGGCGGTTTAAGTAGAATGTTTACACATATATGTATAATGATATTTTTTATATTTAATACCATCTTAAGTTTCTTTACATATTAAAAATGTTATGCCATCAAAATTGATGTTAGTAGGTGATTAGACTTGATTAACATAATTTAAGTGATGTAAAAACTTTTTTCAAGAGAGATCACTGCGTTCTTTACTTTCCGCTCAATTTTCTTATATTTATCATTTACCCCGAGTGAAGGACAAAGCTAAGAATATCGCGAGCCATTATATTCTGCTACGCCATGTTGCCCTCAATATTTTTTTCTAATAGGTATACTTATAAAATAACATACCGACTTTTTCCACAAAACCGTTGTTTTAAGGTGCCTTATAATAACTCCACACTATTACAACTTTTATTTATTGAAATAAACCATTTATTAACATAAGATTGTAAGAGCTTAAAAAGAAATACAAAATTTAAAAAGTAAATCCTTTTTTTGTTGTAGGCAAGTATAAGAATGTTTGAAAAGCCCCAATCCCTGAGGGTGTAAACTGTGTGAAAGTAAGACGGAAGTTACTTGTTACTTTTTTATGTAAAAAACTAAAACTTTAAGATATCCTCAGAATAGAAAAAAAGCATTTAATTTTTTCAACAATTTTCAAATTTTCACACACTTAGTGTTAGTAAACATGTTAAGTACTATACGAGTATGTAAGCTACAATTATGATTCTGCTTTAAATTTATCATATGTATTTTTTTATTTTTTATTTTTTCAAATTCGAGACATAGCGTGTTGAGTGGCGGCGTTTGACGCCGTGCCTTGTCATAATTAAATTATTATCGAACTTATTATTACGAATCGATTATAGCCAGACGCTGTTCCTCTGATATTTCCGCCGATAGCCTCTTTAATATTTTTTTATTTAATTGCATTATAGACCAAACATGAAATTGTATCATTGAGCAGATTTAAGTATTAATTAACTAGCTACATTTATTTTTCAGTTATAATTATGTTTTGTACGTTTATCTTACCAATATATATTATATACAGTTGATACTGATATGAGCTCTATATGTTGATATGAGCTCTATAATATTCTCATCATTCTTTGGTCGTTCTGATGAATAGTTTTTGAACCTTTTATGTGTATTTTAGACTATATATGTACACTTTACACTATTCACACAATAAAAGTAAATTTATGTAAATCATCCAGATTTATACAGTAGTGGTTTGTGCGTTGTAGCGCGTTCATATTTGATAACAGAAAGTTTAAATAAAAAACAATCTAGTAGGATTAGATGAAATCACTAGTTGTGGCACAGTAAAATTATTAAATGATTTTTCCTAGCATTGGGTAGCATTTTCTTTAAAAATAATTTGAGATTTATAGTCATTTTTATATACTATATATATATATATATATATATATTTTAGTACACGATTGTTTATTCTAAAAGATGGCCTGGCTTATTAGGCTTAGGTTAATTTAGTTTCTTACTTTTATTTATGGTTTATGTTTTAAATTGCAAATTAAACTAAATAAACAAATTAAACTAAATAAACAAATTAAAGTAAATAAACAAATTAAACTAAATAAACAAAATGGGCACTATTATAGTTGAAAGTAGTAACTAAAGAATTTCTGGTTTAATCGAATCACAAATTGCTATGTGGGTTCTTTAGTATAGTAAATATACTTTGTATTGAAATTTGTAGAAGTTTCGTAAAGTAACCAAGCTTCATTTTGAAGTTGTAGGGTGAATATTAACGACTTCGGTTTGTTTCACTTTTGCTTTTCGAGTTGGCCATTTTGTCACATAATTAATATTAATTATGAATAAACTTTATATATCGTCGAACAAAATATCTACTTATACTTTTTGCAACCATCAACGAGAAAAAACGACAAATGCCGCAAATACAGTATATTTTATCCGACAGGTGATGACGTCACAGAACAGCTGTCTGTTCTGTAACTCTGTAGTAACTTTCACATTTATAATATTAATAAGTATGGATATCTTAATATCACTATATTTTAGATGGCAATAATGTAATTGCCCAAATCAAAACAATATTTCAATATCATTTTACTTTATGACCCATATCTTAAGCTGTTTCGCTGTTTCAGTTCAATTTAATGCCACGTAGTCAGTCAGTAAAGTGGCCAACGTGGCGCAATGGGACAGCGCCTGAGTGCAAACGTGATGGTTGTGGGTTCGATTCCTACTCGGGCATGATTATATTTAAAATATTTTCATTTCAAATACAAAGCACGCACAATTTCTAAAACAGCGTGACGTTGAGTTTCGCCACTCAACACGCTAGTCTCGATTTGTAGTGCAGTCCAGTTCTTTAGTTATGTCATTTCGAGTGTGTCAATTAGATACACAATTTTCTTCTTAACAGAATCGTCTTTTGTTCACATCACATATAAAATAATTTATTTTCATACCTTCAGTTATAATAATTGCTTATGAAAACAAAGTACTAAAATGATCAACGTCATAATAGTAGTTCTCAATACAAATCACTTTCCCTGTTACTTGCAGATAATTTCGGGAGTATCGTAATTTAATTATATTACACTTCATTTCACATGTCTACATTTTATTAACTCAATAATGTAAAATTAACGAAAGTGTAAACAGAGTACCTTGAAAGGCACCGTACAAAGTCAATATGTCAGAATTAATTACGCAACGTACTGCATCATATGTGCCGTAAATATTGGTGCGGTGGCCAGAATTACATAGTAACTTTTAGCGTACGTCGAGTTGTCGACGCTAATGCCTCCAAATTTATAGTCATTGCTCAGTATGAGATAGGATATATAGGTTTTGAATTTCAAATTCAAAATTCCGCGAAGCGCAAATAAATGAATTTAAAGTAAGGAATGAATATGCAATTGAGATATAATTATTACACAATCTTTTTGTGCGAAACGAATTAAACTTCAGCAATGTTCTTTATTTTATTAATGGTTCGTGTTTAATTTTTTTATACACCATTTAGTATTAGGAATAAAATAAAAACTTAACCCCTGTCAATCCATCGATATAAAGTAAGTAAATATATATTTACACATCATTACGAGACATAAATCGCGTACTCCATTTTATATATTACAATACGACACTCACAAGCACAAAGTTGACGCATAAAACTGCCTATCGGGTCGCCTTATTACGAAAACTGCCAGAGCGCGGAACTAATTGCGTGTATTTTGTAAATAACCCAGCTTTACAGCAGTACAGCATTTCGGTTACACTTTTAATGTAAGTCGGCTGTAACGCTACATGTAAGCAGGTGTTCCAATAAACGCAGTGGGAGGCTTCTTTCAGCTCACGTTCTCAGACTCGTAACAGCGAGGCACTTCGTATATAGAAATACCGTCTTTATGGTTTCTTATTGTCATGAATATGGTAGCCGCATTGAACATTTACGATGCTCTTTATTTGTTTGTTTTTCGAAATTCAAGGCTTAAAATAGGTAGAGTATAAAACTCTATTTATGACGCCTCTGTTATTAGTATATATTTACTTGAAACTCTTAGCACAATGTACGAAGGAGTTGTACATGCACGTATTCTTATGTATATGGATGGTAGTTCTCACAAAATTTCAATAAAAAAATATACAAGAAAAAAAATTAGTTAACATGCAATTATTTTTTGTTTATTTCCATAATACATATAACATAGACATATATATATACGCTGCGTTTTTTTAGCGCTCTTATTTATCGCTCCATTTTTCGCTATGAATGCGAAGTGTAACTAAAACTTACAAAAGGGATGTGTGAATAAAAATTCGTAATTCGGATGTAGATGTACGTCTTTTACATTCAAGGTAATAGAGTTACGTATGAAAGCGTGGAAATTGTTGAATTCGACTCCCGTACATTTTCCGGCTGCTAAATCTAGTATATCCTGTTACGAATAAACTACACAAAATAGCTGTGTATATCGTCTCAGTAACTCCAAGTTGCCGGCGTTAAATCTTCTTAAGCCACCTTAATCCTCCTGCCTATTGAGCGCATTTTCTTGTGTTCAAATATGGCGGCTATAAGCTAAAGTGTCAACGCATGCACGTTGACTTTAGTGCTTTTAAGAATACATAGGACTCTGTGTATATAAAATGTTACAATTAGTTCATATTATGCAGTACTATAAAATTCTTTAGGGTAAAACCCGGAAACTTGCCTCAGTGGGACAGTTGCCCCAGTTTTGAATACGCTATGTTAGGTAGTGGCGCTAGCGCTTTAAAATGATGGTAAGACCTCTACCAAGGTCATTGAAATCATCAGCATAGACGTACACGTGGTGATGCGGCGGGCGGTGAAACTTCGTCAGGCATTGATCTTAGATTGGTAAGTAGTATTGAATATTTTCATTACTGATTGTAGTTTCAATTAATTTTTTTTCCTCGTATGTATATATATATATATATATATATATATATAGTTTAAATTTACCCTATTTATTACGTGTTATCGCTAAATACTTTTAATTTACTTTGAAAATAAACAGGGCAAGCGTCCGTATCAAAAAGGAGAATTACCCCAGTTGCTTTTGCGGATAGTTGCTCTAGAAGCAACACCCGTCTTTAGTTCTAGCTGCTAGTTTATAGCATATAATTTATTGATAAATTATAAAAACGTTATTGTAAATAAAGAACAGGCTTCATAAATATCTTTATAAATGCCGATGCTTAACTGTTTTATGCATTCATTGTAGTTGAACAAATTGCCTCTCAAGCATAAACGCTAACTTAGAGAGTATTTGTTAACATTATTGCTGTTTTTATATATGATTATATATCTTTGTGAGTGCCGAGACAGAACTAATGTCGCTTGTCGTTTCATTTTTAATTTTTAGAAAAATACCCTGAAAATGTCAAAACAATGGTGGCTCATGTATTTAAGATTGGATACGCATGGTCCTGAAAGAAGTACCAGTTGCTTCAACCACAATGGTTAAAGCCTTCTTGAAAAAACCCGAAATACTTTTGAGACAAGCTGAAGTTTACTAATTGAAAAACGAGTCAAGGAGTCTACACATTATTATGATAATTATTTAATAAAGATCGTATTAAATAATAAAGACTGATTAGTTAAATTGATATAAGTTTGTTTGTATTTTAAAAAATATTGTGGTGCGTTTATCCGCACACCAGGCAAGAATCTGGCGAAGCATTTTTAACGTTATGCAAGTATCCGTAACAGTAGGGGAGTATAGCGTTCTTTAAGAGGTCAAACAAAGCAGAATTTACTCAAAACTATTATTAGTTATGTTCTCAAAAATAGGCTAATATAGTAGACCAAAGACATATGATTTCATGTACATTTAGTTGCATTAGTCCTATTAAGTACATATTTTTTTATAATAAAACAACTATCCGATCTCACAAGCGAGAGAATACGGGAGAGAAAAGCAGAAGATACTGTTTTGTTTTAGTTGTAATTTTTTACCCTGATCATAGTTTCAGTACTAAATATTCTAATCCATATAAAATGATGTCAAGTAATATTACGTATTAAAATTAATGATTTCGAAAGATCTCACGGTAAAGATTCTGTATGTTTATAACTGAAATTGTAGAAAACTTCTAAGTAGCTTTCTGTTGTTCAAGCATAGTCATATATAGATAGAGCGCTCTTTGTTCTACTTGAGGAAAGTACAAGAAAAGTAATTCATTCAAGACATATATGTTTTTATGTGTAAAATTTCAAAGCAGTGCGTCCCTTTAGGACCGATTTTGAATAAATGAGGTGTCAATTCACCTTAATCACACAGTGTGATAGGCATATAATTCATTAGAATGATTTCTATATATTATTTTCAGTATTATTAACATTTCAAATAAAATTCTATGTTTACGTTCCAGAATAGATCTAAAATTTATGCATTTTAGCGAATGAATAATTGTTTTTTTAACATATATAATACTTTTCTTTAATACTTGCGGTTTGTAATCTTGGAAAACGACATTCCCATGAAAACCATTATGCTAAGTATGTGTGCGTGCTGGGTCGTTTATATCTATCTATACTGAGATACTTTGATCAAAGTTAGGCGCGTAATTACATTTGAACATCTTATACTTGAGAAGTTATCTACTTAGTTTTGGACCTTTCTTTTGAGCGGAACTGACAAGTTTTCTTCGATTGGCGAATGTGAAGAAAAATGCAATACAATTGTGTTCATGTGTGAAAATACAAAGCAATAGTTTTGAGAGAAGTCTCTAGGGGCGAATGCAGTCGACAGGTGTAGTTCGCCGCCAATGCTCAGGTGACTCAGAAACAATGACTAGTGAGAAATAATATGACATTGTGTTATTTCCATTGAATTTACCTCATTCCGTGTATTCATAGTTTATTAGAACATTTAAATAATAATATAGCTGCGTAGAAAACATAAAAAGGAAAATGATGATGCATTATTGATAACTTCATTTTATTTAAGACCTTAAGACTTCGGGTCGAGAATTAAAGTGTTAAACTCCTGATACTCTTATACAAAATGTATTAAATATATTTTTTTTACATATTTTTTTAAGTGTTATTTGCACACTTAGGAAATTGAAAAAGACATATTTAGAAAACGTATAAATTTTTTTCGTTCGTTTTGCGTTCAAATAAACAGCATTCTCTCTTGCCTTGATTGTTCGTAGAATAATCTAACAGAAATTTGTAAAAATCTCTACAGAAATGCTAACAACAATTATAAGTTGTAATAAGCGTATAAGAATGTTGAAGCAGCTGGATGTAGAACGCACGGCTTAGCGGTCGGAGCGCTTGAACGGTTTTCAAGAGACACCGGTTCAAATCTTGCTGCATTCAAATTTTTATACGTTTTCTAAATATGTATTAAAATATTATTTGCCCTTATCGACTTTATATATTTATACATTAATGAAATATTAGGCTTTTATGGACAGGCGCATCTAGTAATAAAGATTTTTTTTTACAAAATAGCAGCAATTTGCGAGACACAGATTTCAATTTATACGTAATCCTAGCTCGATGGGAAGTAATACAATTGCATTCGTATTATTGAGGTCCACCAAGAATTCTTTTTCAGTATCCAATTATCGTTGAGAGTTTTTTCCGTTAAAAGTAAATACCCTAATACAATTTTTGATTTGAAAATATAATTTAAAACTCATATAATTTTTGCCTGTGCCCTAGTCGTGTGCTTAACAAGAAGTAAAGGATATGAATCCACGAATAGTAGGATTGGAACCCGCACCTCATCGACGGCTTGCAATACTAATCCAATCCTATAAATTTTGATGCGTATTCTAAAACATATTTTTCATATACTATGTAAATTCTTGAATAAGCTACAAAAAGTCCAATAATTTAATGTTTTTTTAGTTTTCAGGTAACTTTATTTACTTTACTTTAGTTGGATTCATGAGTGACAGAACATTCTTTATGATTTATCAATTTATAATTTATTTTTCGCCTACGTTTAAATATTTTCATGTGTCATAATTTCAATTGGTTGAAAATTGGTATTTTTCCTACTTTAATACTTTATTATTTGAGTTCTCATCTATTGTAATTCTGACGAGGTCCACAATGTTTTAATTGAAATACATAAATATTTGTTAGGTATACCAGGCCGTTAACAGGTCGATTATGCGAACCCATCAAGTGCGTACTCGAGCGAACCGGGACCTCTCCGCCGTGTGCCTAATGACGGGTCACGCATTTAAATAGCCTGATTCCAATACGATCGCTTAACGTTTACATGTTTATATTAAATTCATTTTCGTTATTTCACATACAATTCCCTAAAACGTCCAATTTGCGGCTCGCACATTTACACATAATAATTGATGCCTAACTGATACTAACTCGATAAAATCTAGGTTCTGTATAATGTTAGTCAGTTGCAATTTTTTTAACGAATTGTTGCATTTATTTTTGAAAGGAAAAATAATTAATATAAAGCACACGGTATCATAATTAAATTTCACGTATCCAAGCACTCCGGCTATACATATTTTGAAATTGCAAATATGATTACAATACTTTAAGTTGAATACCTGCTTAGACCAGGATTTATATTAAAATATTTCTGGCTTATTGCAAAGTTTAACAAAGGCGCAACTAGAAATTTTAGTATTTTAAATCTGAGTGAATGCATATGAGGTATCGTATCTGCACACTGCACTACCTAGTTTTATTGCTTAGCTTTTGCGTAGCCTAGAATTTGTAGCTTTTAATATAAAATATAAAATACGACGCTAAATTGATAAAATTTTCCCGTAATATATGGAACGAAACGTAGGAGTTCTGCCAAGTGTCAGGAAAATTCAAAACATTTCGTTTTAATATGTCCCAAATTGTTTTATAATGAACGCTGAGAAGGATTTTAAAAGTAATTAATACAGTAACTATATATTAAGTTTCATAAATTTTAAAATAAATTAAGTATTCGCTTATGCTTTCTGCTTAAGTTAAATTCAAAGGAGTAACATTCGTTAAGAAACATTGAGTCGGCACTAACGTGTATCAGATGGCTGATCGAGTCTGTGAAAATATTGCATCGTCATCGAATCCGTAAATGTGTGCAAATTTTCAAGCAAATTGGACGGCTGAAAGTGGTTATATCAAAATAATGTTAAAAAAATTCTTACATTGATAAATAGAAAAAAAAACGAGAGAAGTGTTAAAG
The DNA here is from genome assembly GCA_038994665.1 of Podotricha telesiphe. NCBI lineage: Eukaryota > Metazoa > Arthropoda > Insecta > Lepidoptera > Nymphalidae > Podotricha > Podotricha telesiphe. The sequence continues at coordinate 405,805 of JAOYRR010000030.1, read as the reverse complement.
TGTAAGTATTAAAAATGTTCTGGTTAGAAGAATTCTAAAGTAGGAAATAACATCTTTTCGCTCTAGCCCTAACCAATCTAACTACACGTTCGTATTCAATTACGTCGAAATTTTTCCAACTCGTTACAACTTTTAATATAGGAAGTTTGTGAAGGCTTCGGTATCCAAATAAATTTATTTTAATTTTTTACGTAATAATTAAATAATGTATGAATGTAACGGTTAACTATACATATTCCTGTAAATGAATCTAATATCTCAAAATTTTATCAAATAGAGATTTAATATGTGACACATGTTAAGATATTCGCTTTCATTAATAAATAACTTCTAAATTTTATTTTTGTATGTATGTACGTAATAACATAGATTATAGTAGACGTAAATAATATATAAGGTACCTTGCACTCAAATGCAATGAGTCCTAAATTCATTTACGCAACGTACGTACAATTTATTATTCTTATAGTAATATAAAACATGATATAGTGATACAGTAAATATCTACTCTGTTTTTAAAATTCTAACATAGAATTTTTTGCAAATCATTATCTGGTGAAATTAATTAACTGCCTGACTCGACATATTTTCCGAGCATCTACTCAAGTCTTGAGGGTATTACGAAGTCCTTATCTTTAACCACTTAAATCATAAAATACTCCCTTATATCGTTAAGAAAATGTGAAAGCAAATTCTTTGATTAGCCCTTCGAATATAATTGAAATCCGAGAATTACGACGACGTGAAAAGTTGTAAACAATTTAAAATGACTAGGGTAATGGATGGAATCCTTTTAGCATGCATTAGTATGCGACTACATAATTTGGTCGGAACGGGCGTCATTGTTTGGTAGAGGTAATTTATATTGTGCTTTGCGAAATTAGCGAGGCCACAGCAGCCCAGGTGGCGCCCTGGGCCATTACCACGGGGATTTAGTCTGTGGAACACGGACTTTAACTAAGACCGCGTAATCTTTTGTGTAATTGTCGTGCCCATTAAAAATGTATTAAGCTCGGGGTTCTCAATTTAATCTGTGCAGATCCAGCGTCAAGTTGTGAATTATAAAAATTTTAGTTTGTAATCTATGAAACGACAATGTCATATTCTTGATAAATTTCTTTAGTGTTATTTATTAGTAAAGGAAAAATGAGACTAAATTATTACATTTTATAAAATACATATACTTTTTCTTGTAGTCCAGGTTCTAAAAACGTTTTTTTATTAAACTACAAATCGTTTCTTTTTCTCGATTTTTTGTAACTTTTACGTTGTTTATTGAGATCTGTAGACACACATGGTATTCATGGTACCCTTACTTTTAAAAATAACATGAAATTCAAATATAAAAATGCTATAGCCTCATAATATATTAATTTCTGGAGCACGTACATTTTTCGATATTTCTTTAAAACATGAGCTGTATAATGTATAAAGACACTTCGTAAGGGAATTGCGAGATGTATCTAGGGAAAATTCTTATTTGGGAGCAGCGCTGCGAACGAATTACTGTTCGATTTTCAATTGAGATTTTCTATTAAATTTGCCCGCTCGCTCTTGGAAGGTTATTATAAAGAGCGTACGTACCATTCTCTCACTTAATATAGTTAAATCAGGAATTTAATGAAAACACCGAATCACTGTCCAAGTTTCATTGTATTTACTTCTATGTCGAATTTAAGAGAGACTATGAGTCACATACTTATGGCGTTCTTGTTAGCGTTTTGAAATTCTCAATATGTATTTTACACAACATAAGTTATTATCGTCGTTATGTAAGTAAACCTTGCAACTAAATGTATCGTAAAAAAATGTGGGTCCAAAAAAATTCGTAGCCAATTCAAGTATGTTTATATTTACTTCATAATGCCCCTGTCGACAAAAATAAATTATTTTTACCGTTTTTAATCATTTAGTTCTTTTATAATTGCAATAGCAGACTTACCTACGTACTTATATATATAATTATGAAATTTTGAAATAAAAAAAAATAATTATTTTTAGAACTTACCTTTAGAACGTAACAGTTATTATCTGAGAGATTAAAAGTTTTCTTTATAATTGCTCCCATAGCAAAATGTTGGCAAGGCTTGCTTGTTTGGTAATTCAACAAAGTTCTTGTGTTATTTGCTTTTTTGATAATAAGTCTAATCTGCAAACATTTTATATCTTAATGTATAATCGAGTACTGTCAAATATATATTTCACTGTATTTGATTAGTAAGTTATGTATAATTTCTACATCTAGAAACAATTAATTCTTTCTTACATGTTTTACTGGACACTCTTTTATAAAATCTGAAGTGAAATGAACGCCAGACTTATCACGAGTACTAACAAAGTCGAATGTGCCGCATTCTCCTCTTTTCGGTCCCTTGCATGGTTCAATATGTAATAATTCAGTTTGAAACGGGCCCTAAGACAAGAATTTATTAAAATAATAAATTCATTGTTATATATCTTTTATAAATATTATAAAATGTCAACGTTAATTGTATGGATATCATCAATTAAAATTGTAGGTTAATTTTATATGAGCATAATTTAACCGTTAATTAAGCAACATTAAATAACAATCTTAAAACTGCTATTTCAGTGGCCACATAAATGTGAAAAAAAAAATACACTTTTGATAACCACTTACGTATTCCATTTGTGCTTGACATATTTCGAATATAGCAAGACATATATGCCCAAATATCCAAATGAAAAGCCGTAGGTTAAACTGCTTCATTCTTTTAACTTTATAATATCCCCCTGTATGCTTTATACGTCCCTGTATTATGGAATATTACACGGTAAAAAAGTTGTTATATATATATGTAGATACAGTGTGTAATTTATACACAAATGGTTCATAATAGATTATGTGCCCTAACATTTTATTGTTAAAACAAAAATAATTTCCTGTTATTTGTTTGATTTTACATTGTCATTGCAATATATGTTGGATATTGTTTTCAGTAATAACCGTCTATTATACGGATTATCAATCTCCATTTTTGATACACATTTGAAACGGATCAGTTTTGTTTGTATATTTTTTCACTATGGAAAATAAATTAATGTGTAATTTATCTTGTGCCTCTTTAAAATGTTTGGATTCAGAGCAACTTGGTCCCATGGAACGACACCTTGGAGACGCAGATCCAAGACTATATGTTGCTTCATTTATTCATGTTGACTGAAAGCTAAAATCCATCTGTGAGATGGCGGCTAATTTCCCGTAGATTGCCATGATCAATGTAATTTAGAAAACTAAACTACGACCATGTAATGTTGAGTATAGGCGATATGATTACAGGACAATTATATGAGACAACAGGCACAACAAATCGGCTTAATGCCTTGGACCCGATTTCAGTGTGATGTGCTAAGTAGAGAAGCGTGAATCGGTTTCATTATCGCGACGACGCCTAGCGGATTTTCACCGTACACATATTGAACATTTCTTTGCTTCCGAGCACATAGCTCTTATACACCACTCTTTACGGCTACTACAGTCAAACCATAAAAATAAAAGTAATTTCTTAATATCATTTTTTTTTGTATTACCTAATGGAAAAATATAGTGCAAGTATTGTTTTTTAACTTATATTTGGTGAAAGTATTTTTACATAAGAACTAAAACAATATTCCGTATAGAGACTATTGGATACCTCCAACGTCATTGAACCCCACAGAGAATTCTAGTAACGAAGTGATTGTCAACTACTGTTTGTAATTTGATATGTACTCTATCGATACTATATGTATATGTGTTCTGAGGAAAGTATATATGTTACTGTAATGTAGCTAGTTCTAGCATTTATATATTTATTAGTAATAAAATAAAATAATGATACTCCAGCATATCTTGCTATATGTGAATTCAGTTTGTCATATTCTTGTTTTTGGCTTTAATTTTACTAGTTTAATCAGAAGTTAGAAAATTTCTGTCTATATATGTTACATATTGTGTATGATTCTCATACCCAAACAAAAACTACTAATCTATGAGGTTCTATCGTATTTGTTTTATTTGACTTGACAAAATATTTATTTAAAACTGCTAGTCAATACCTTCCATTCGAACGTATTACATACATATCCTTTCGTGGCCTTATTTCCACAACGAACTCTGCGCGTAGCTTAATGCATTTCACCATTAAGTGTCACCTGTGACATCAACTATTCTTTGCTCGTTTATCCGTTGAGTGCATTATTGATATTTTCATAGTTTTTTATAATAACTTTATAACGTATGCTTTTTTTAAATTAAATTTATAATAAGTTGAAGTATTAATATTTAATTTATAGCAAATAATTAAGTTTTCGTGGATTTTCAGATTTTCCACAACTAGAACTTAATTTACATTTTAGAGGACAAAGCAATACTTAATAGAAATAGTAGTTCTTGCATTTAAGTAAATTCTATAGATTACATTCGACCAGACGTTTCTATACTGATTCTACCCAAAGTCCCGACCTCCCCGTTCGCCGGCTTATGTGGTGATCACTGAGCTTAGTCTGCATTGCAACGAAATGAACTTGAAAGCTTGTCCACTCGGTGAATTTTATTTAAGTATAAGCTGCTGACCGCGACTTTGTCTGCGTAACTTAAACTGAACACCAAACAGATATACAAAACGTGTTTAAACTTACCGGAATTAAAATACGTTACGTAGAAACGTTGCTATTAACTATATATTTGGATTATTTTTAAGATTTAAGAAACGAAAAAATACAGAAAAATTTATATTTATATTTTCATAAAATATGGCATTACTTACTACATGAAAAATCGGATACGATAATCGCTTTCCATTTAAACATTGAAGGTACATTTAATATGTTTGTCATACACAGACATATTAAATATATTATTTATTTTTACTTAATTTCACGCTTAGATTGGCCGAAGAAAATTGATTTAGATTGTTGTTCACGAACAGCTGTCAAATTTATCAACGGTTTAATAAAGACGTGAAACCGGAGCCGGGTTGGATGAATGTGGGCCCTAATATGCTCCGCCTTCGTCTGCGACCGCTGTCGGCTCAGAATAAGGATACTCGTCATATTCTCACCGCAATTTCGGTATTCATATGGATAGTAAGTGCCGTAGTTTAAATATTATGACGTGCCGTTGCTTAATAAAGTCTTTAATAATAATATTTGCATATAAATGTTTGCGGCGTACGTGAGGTTTATATTGAGTTTGACATTAAGGGATGCTACTTTTGCAGAATCAATATAATTTATTATTCATTCAGCCTCTATACCCTGTTGCCTTTGGCAGGAAAGTGGAGAATGGAATTGCGCTGGAACACTCGAGTTTTGTGTTTATTTTATTAAATATTAAATTAATATTTTTTAATTTGCTTTGTTAGTAGCGTTTAAAATTATTTTCCAATCCAATCCAATCAAAAGCAGTTTTTTTTGCGAACTTTTGGTTCGTATGGTCATTTATGCTAAGTGACAACAATCTCGTTAAATTTGATAAGTAAAATAAATTTATTTGGCTATTATTTCTTTTATATAGTTAAAATAATCATTCGGGCGGTGTGTAAAATATAAAGGAGTTTTGATTTACACTAAAATAAATGGCTAAAGGAATGAAATTGTTACATATTATTTATTATATCATAGATGATTTTTATTCCTGAAGTTTTCCATAGTTTATAAAAGGACTTTTGTACCGGCACGAAATTATCATACTTTCGTTCAGGTATCTAAGTCACAAAGTTCTCGAGGGATAATGGAGTTAACACTGAAGGCAGAACACCTATAAATTCAGTAGATTTGCATCTCAATTAGATGAGCCTTATCTGACCCGTTATCATTTTATTCTTTATTTCTAACTCCGTTTATAGTAAATTTATCTAAAAACCTTTAAGATTACTTTTGCTTGAAGCCATATTTTTATATTTATGTATAGATAGGTGAACGGGCGACTTTCGTTGCGCATGAACGACACATAAATGGATGGATCCGCATATGTATGCGGATACAAAATCAAAGCGAATTTTCCCACGAATATGCTTCAAAATTAAGTTGCAAGAGAAACGTACATACATTGCAAGTTAATAAAAAGCTTGATTAGTAACTCCATTTACACTTTTCTGAGATAAGTACGTAGCGGTATATTTATAAGGACTGCGCCAACTAACCTGTTTACTTCCTTATGAGGTACTCGGGTTTCTATCAGGTGTTCTAGACGTTTAATTCAAGAATGACACACAAGACAAACGGATAAAAAATAATAAATATCATATTTTCTGAACTCTAGAAATATTTTTCAATTATCATTCAATAAACATATTTATTGTTTCGAATAACAACTAACTTAAATTATATAACTTAATTGTCTTGAAATGGATACAAACGAGAATGATTTTAAACATAAGTTTAAAATCATTCTCGTTTGTTTGCACACAAACTTGGCGGATAAGTAGTATCCAAAGCATCGCTATGGCACTTAAGAACGCTCGAAGTGTGATGAATGACTGTGTCGCAGCCGCAAGAGCAATGCGCCGTTTCATACTTGCATGATTGATAGAGCATTATGATGAAATTAGTTTGATAATACATTATATATAAGAGAATTATATATTACGTTATAATTTTATAGGAATTTTTTATATTTGGTTTATTTTGCTTAAAATATGTAATGGTATGGATTGTTGTTAGTTACATGCCCTCATAGCATAGTCGGGACGCGTCTCTTCCTATTGATTATTATTTCGGTATCATCTATGTTTTTAAAAATATTTTTTCTAATCTCTCTCTAGCTACACTTTATTTCAATTGTATGCCAGAAGATCGGTTAAATAAAAAGTTTTAATTTTTTTTTTTTCATAAAATACGCCTGTTGTTTATTATACTTTTTGAAATGAAACTATATTTAACTGGATTAATCGCGTATATTATTAGTATTCATTTTAGAAACCTGTCAGATGATAGAATTATTGTATGAAACTGCCGCCAACAACTTAGTTGCTTCGCGTACTGCCTCTCTACTGTGGTAGGTTCGAGACTTCAAAGTTTCCAGGATTGGTCAGACTTTATCTCATGCAAAAACTAGTGCACCAATTAGTCAATTACAATTAGCTAATAAATATATATTTTTTTACTTTGTTCAGTTACTAATTTCTTATAATTTATATATATAATAAAATATCAAATTACATCAACACCTTTAGTTCACAATATGGTTATTTAGCACCAGACTTTTATAACACAGCACTTATATAAACGATAGAACACTGAGTAAAACACTGTAGCCTATAAAGCCAAAAACGACGCTTTTATAGAAGTTAGCTGATCCCACACTTGCTTGGTTATCTTACTACTACCCTACCTAAATATAAATGGGCCTTAAGAACCTGATTTATTTATTCATTACAAATATTTAAATTTTCTGTATTTATATAACAAATTTATATAAACGAAATTGGATACAGGAAATAAATTTATCAAAAATACTTCCTTATATTTCCTTCATTCAAAACATCTTATAAGAAGAAAATTATTAAAATGGCAGCTTGGACCTTTCTCTATACGATAAATGGACGAAACATTTGTAAAAACACTGTTTTTAGCAGTCACTAGAATGCATTTGTATGCCATTTTGTTACGAGAATATCAGTTTAAATAATGAACTATTATAAAAATTGTTTTATATACAATTTCAATTTAACCTATTGCAGATTTTTCTGTTAATATAATGAACATAAAATAATTTTATAACTTATTTTATTTTATAACTAGTAGCTGCCCGTAACTTCGTTCTCGTTGATTTAATGATCCTTTCCACCGCACAAACTGCACAAACTAACTTTCTTCGTTGCTGTCTGCGCAATTTTCTTATATATCTTATAGTATAGCTGGTCTATTATGTTTGTACATCAGGTGTTCAATCAAAATCAATTATAGCCTCTGTTTCGCCTAAGCTTTAAAGCTATATAACCAAAGATTTTTTATAGTATAGAATCTTTTTTAATAGAAGCTTTTTTATAGTATAGAATAGTAGAAGATAATAATATTATAAGTAAAAATCTATATAACTAACTTAAATATTTAAACTGCTTATTTTAATTGTTTTTTTAAGATATTTTAATGAACTGTAAAAAATCTGCCGGGTAAACATATAATGAAAAATTCAAGTAATATATATATTTTTTTCATCTTAGGCCGTTATGGTGCAATAGGATAGCGTCTAACTATAAACGCGATGGTTGTAGGTTCAATTGCTATAATAAAAATTATTGCGCTCCTTAACTAAGTAAAAGCCCAATGTTAAGTTCCGCCATTCAATACGCATGACTACCCTGCTGCCACTGCCCGGAAAAAGCGTGAAACTGTTCAATATGTTCTATGTACATAATTTTTGGTACGATTTCTCGTTTTTTATTCTTTTTAAATCTTATTCAAACGTTGTTTGTATTAGTTAAGGATTTTCGTAACGAACTGGAACAACAGGAAGCAGTAAGTAGGTACTATAACCGTGCATTTTCTCCTCGGTACAAACTTTATAGTTTACCTATCCTGTCAAGTGTTTGCTTCCTTTTATCGATTTAACGTTATTCTGATTGCCACAATCTGACCTTCCCACCCTTCGGCCTCTTTCGCTGATTGACCCTATTATCAAGTGCTATTCAAACCATTTTTGGATTGTTGGAATTTCTGGAGCTGTATTTACTACGTATTATTACAAAAGATGTTTAGAAATTCAGTGCGTTAAGTTTTTGCCTTGTTATATGAACAAAAGCTATCGATTTATGAGATAATATCGTAAAATCGATAGCGGTGCGTTTGACGATACGAGCCATTTCTATAACTGGACCTTGATTGGTCACCTTAATTTAGAAGGCATTCCGGTGTTAACCTCGAGAATTCCCGAATAGTTCTCATTCCTCGCCCAACACGCGTCGGCCGTTGATATAATGTAGATATACACATATAATAGAGCAATTATATTCTCTATTATAATTGCTTTTAAGTATATTATAGCATATTATACAAATGGCTACATGCGCCAGTATTGTATTGCAGTGCATTGATAATAATTGACTATGATTATGACAAATTCCGTCTAATTAGGATTTGACGGATTACTCTGAGAGTGTTTGCTAGATATATTACCAAAGGTGTTAATCATTTCATTTGTTTAAATGACAAGTTGTATATTACCTAATGTCATTGTAAAGCAATTTCGTTATAATTTTCGTTATTTTATTAGAATCAAGATTTAAAATAATGGATAACAATAGCTAGCTATTTATTACTCTAGAGACGTGTACCCTTTCACCAAAATCAACTATTTAAATATACATAACACTATTGTTGAATTTTCTCAACAGTACCTGGTTCACGTAATCAGCTTTTTAAGCTTTTATAACACCTAAGGAAATGTGAGAAGAAATTAAACTAATGAAATGGGAGCTAGAGTGAAACATTTTGAAACTACCGCATTAACGTACAGCACTTAGCCATATAAGAAAAATATAATGAGCTTTATATACAAAATTTTGTTAAATTAAATGCTTTGGCGAGTAAAAATTTTAAGATAACTAAAACGATAAGCACCGTAGCTTTATGAATGAGTGAATTCATCTTGATATCTAGAAGGAGGATTTATTACTGCAGCGTAGTTAGTCCGAATATATCATATGCATCAGGCGCTCTTACTGTTTTCGTATATAAATCTAAGCAAATCTGTTTTTTAAATATACGCGTTCCGACTTACCGTATCTATATTTTTATTACTACTATACTTTAGAACGATAAATGTGGTGAACCAAAAGACAATTTTTACTCCTCAACGGTACTGGTAATGGTATTTTTAAGAATTGTGGCGTGAAAAAAATTTGGACGCCCGATGATATAGAAAATCGAATATTATCGGAACATTCCTCCTTATAAAGGTAGGCATACTACAAGAATGAATAGATTATTTAGTTTAGGTAGTATATAAAATAATTGTTTAGGCAAATCAAAATTTATATTACATACAACAAAAAAGGAAATAAACTATAGATTGGAACATGTATTATTTGAAAGAAATATTTATAGTAAACTCATCTTTAATTACATACGATTTTATATAAAAACTGTAACCCGAATGTCAGGTTTATATCAATGGCTGTATATTTTATATGTAAGAACGCCATTCACCCTGGTACCTACGCTATTATGGAAAAGAAATGCAGATAGCTAATATTTTTTATAATAATGTATTAGAAATACTTAAAATTACTACCATACGTTTGATATAAACTTTTTGTTATAGCAACACAAATTTTATACTTTAACGGAACCTCTAGCATGTTTTTAAAATTACATTGGAATATATTGTAAAGTTTATTTGCAGTAGCAAAATAATTGTTGTGTAAGACATTGAAACTCACATAAATTATTCTAACAAGCAAGTAATAACTACATTCTTGAGATTATTACCTCTGCGCGCGGTTTTGTAATAACAATCTTACTTAAGATGTAATTTGGTTTGAAACGAGCACTTAAGACCATGAAGGTTAATTTTAAATCTTTCTGTAACAGTCCTTTACCATAATTAGCACGAGAGCATTAGAGCAGTTAGTTTTGAGCATATCTAAAAATTTGTAAAATATAACAACAGGCATTGCATTTTTAGTGTTGGAACTCAACGTCGCGCTTTTACTTGTCATAGTGGAGTAATGAAAATAATTCAATAAAATCATTAGCACAATTGGGCATCGAACCCACAACCAATTGCGTTTACAGACGCTGTCTCGGTGCGCCACAATGGCTTTTAATAAATAAAATACAATGATGTTTCATTTACTTATAAATTAAGCAAGTATCTAAGTATAGATATACATAAAGGTACACCGTACATTACTGAGACAACACTTCACTTAAGCACACTACATGTATATTAATGATGTAAAACTTTTGGGAAGAACACATTCGTCAAATGACTTCTTCTTGTATTCAATTTCGAAGTTTTGATATAGTTACTTTACTTAAATAAACAAGTGTATGTTTAGATAAAAATTTAGATTATAATCTACAAATTACACGCAACGTTCTCCAATAAGCTTTATTAATTTAGAAAAAACAAACAGTTAAACGGTTTTTGACGCATAGCGGGGTGGTCGTTGAAGATCTATTGTTTTAGACACTCTCCAATTTCCGTCTGAATTAGAGTAGAATCCGAGACATCGCATGTTAAGTGGCGGTACTAAACTATGCGCATTGTTAGTATAGCTTAATTATATATACAAAAAATCTTCAAGTAATAAAATATAATTACACATTAACACTTCGTTTTGTACGTGTCTGTTGGAACGTCTGTTAGTATTCTCGAGCACTACTTAAAATCGGTTGGTCGAGTTTGAATGTATTTTTATTCATTCTAGCTTCTTTTATATAAAATTGTATAGCTCCAGCAAAGTCTGTGTACGAGTATATCTGTGACTTGAAATGACTAATATGCACACCGTAATATTATGTAGGGTTATGACAAAAAATCTTAGCGAAGCCGCTGCTTATGAATCGAAATAATACTTTTTATACTGAATTTTCAAATATAAAGCTATAATATAATTTATTTTGTATACTTTAATATTAGTAGTTAGATAAGAGGACAAAGCGCGGCGTTGAGTTCCGCCTCTCAACAAAGGAAAAGGAAAGTGAAGACCGGAACGTCTTGACTCTAGGTTCTCCTACGATCTCCCTACCTTGCGGAAAAAAGCGTGAACGTACTGTTGGTAAACGCTCAAAGAAAGTTAAACAAAAAACCATGTTTAATCTACATTTGTTTCTTGTTTTTTGTTTTTTATATGATTTGTCTGGACATCTGTGTACAATCTGACTATACTGCATAAAATTTTCACGATTTTTGTATTTAAAAAAAAAGAAGAGCTACCTGATGTTTAAGTGAAATTTTTTATTTATTTAGTGGTTTCATGGCTGTAACTTTTTATATGCTTAGTCAAATGATGTATATTAAAATATAAATTCATTTAAAATATAAATTAATTTATTATTTTAATTTAGAGATTATGTTAATTCCATATTAAAATATGGAATTTTTGCTGTACATAGTTGCTGTACATATGTTGCTATTAAATTGTGTCATTTTGAAGTTAGTGTTTTTAATGAGGAGACTATCGGGTTATCATAATTAAATTTTATTATGATGCTGTAATTGTAGCACTCAGACTACTATTTTCTTATTATTTCATGGGTATATTCTTAATATATTACATTAAAAAGACAATTCTGAAATTGAACGATTTATTGATTGAGATATAAATGGGACCCAAGTTCTGTAGATAGTTCTTTACATTTAATTGTAAGTAAATAAATTAATTAAATCTCAAGGTTTTACTTGGCTCTTCTTCACATACAATTTATGCTTAAATAATGCTATTATTGAAACTGAAACATAAAATATCGTTATTTATTTATTCACATTTAGCCAATTAACTAATTTTCTTTATGCTATACGCAAATTACGGAGTGTCAAGATATGTTGGAAAATCTACTCAAGTCAAGTATTTGTTTAGATGGTCTATCATTTCTTGTTATATATTTTTTATTTGTACGAGTTACTATATAAAGTATCCCAATCACTATAGATGAGCCAAAAATGTGTGAAAAACTATGTTTTGTAGATCAATTATTAAAATCTTCAACTTTCTAGGTCATCTGGTTTCCAATCTATACATCAGTCAGTGAATAATTTTATGAACAATTTTATAGGTAAACACACCTTTAAACGTTAATAACCGTTAAACTTTTATATTTTAGGGATTTGAGTGCAAGTTTAATGTCTATATGTTAAGTAGATTTGAAATGGCGTCAAATGGTTCGTGTAGTAATGAGATTATTATGAATAATACTATTTTTTATAGTTAACCATACTGCAAGTATTTTTTACATTTTATAGTGTTAATCGCACACTTAAGTAATATACGTGTAAGAAAATCGACGCAGCTGGATATAGAACGCATGACTTAGCGGTCCGAGCGCTTGGACGGCTTCCAAGAGGCGCGGGTTTGAATCCTGCTGCGTTCAAATTTTTATACGTCTTCTGAATCTGCTTTTTATATTACAAGTGTTTATTATATGTATTGTAAATTACTATTATTATGATATTAGTCTCAAGTTGATCGAATATACTAGTAAAGTAAATGTAGAAAATATGTATATAAATATAAAATATGTATTATACAACAAACGGCTTACTGTGTAAAGAGTTGGAAATGAATTTAATATATGCTTCTTTTGAAGCTATATGCATGCTTATAGTAAAGTATTTATATTAACATGACGATATATTGTAAGTTATGCATCTTCTAAGACATTGTATTCCTTTAGTATGTTTGAGAATTTTGCATTTGAACATATAATATGAAGCACTTACTTTTATTTAATAATTTATCCTTGTAATTTAGATATTGCCCTCATACGATTAATTTAACTGGAAACAGTGATATCAATTTATCAATAGTAATAAATTAAATCTGACATGCAATTTTGATTGTCAAATTACCATCAATTGCAGCGGTGGACGGTCGTGACTAAAACAATGATTAGTGAAATTAGTCGAGGCGGTAACCCTGCATTACGAGCGCATTCAACGACAATTATGTAAATAGCTCGTTTGGGGTGCACGTGTCGATAGGGCGTCATCTCGTGTAGCGCCTAGATTTAACGAGAGCACGCATTGTGCACCGCATGCTACTTTACTGTACACAAACGTTAACTTATTAGTTGCACGTACAAACATACATATATTATACTAAAGATAGAAATTGATATTTTGAAATTTTATTTATATATTATTAGCTACCTTGATAATGTGTATGTGACTTGATACAAAAGTGTTTGTCCAGCGCATGTTAATGTCGGTAATATATATATTTTTTATTTTAATGTATTTCTAATTAATTATGGCTTTCTACACGTCTACAAATAAGCTTTGATAATCCTATACTGCCCTGTCTGTATATTTTTTTGTAAAAAAGAGTCCTAGATTTTTCTTTATGTATTAATTTAATATTATGATTGGTAGGATCTAAATTACCAACGCAGTTATTGTGGCAATTGTGATTTCACTTATGTCTCTGAAAATTACATAAATTTTCAATTTGAACATAATGTTCTTTTCAGTCGTATTTATGCCAAATCCTACTAAAATCCATTGTGCAGTATATTCGTGGAAACGAAACGTACAGGGTATTTTATTAAAACTACGACCAAAAACTAGTAAAAAAATTGCATTTTAAATCAAAATGATAAGGTAATTTTAAGATATTATATTTTAAGAATTTTACCTTAAACGTTTTAAACAGGAGAAACATAAAAATATTTTATCTTAATCAGCAGTCAGCAGTCTACGTGGCTAGGTAAGTAATTACGTAATAAAAGGATTTCATGGCGATAGCTCGCTCGTAGCAAATGCTACAGTTCCGCTACTATTAAAATGCGACTGCTTGGAAGGATGCTTCTTAATCAATTACGTTATGTTTTTACCTACATTTTCAACTGACTTTCATTTTTTTGAATTAAACTGACAAATAATAAGCAATTGAATATTATATCTATTGCAAATCCTGATGAGGCTATCTGTGGAATATCATAAATATCTTTGTAATCCCGACGTGACGCGATATACACTGAAGCAAAGCCTGTGGACCTTTGAACAAACCTTTTTTTATGATGTATAAATATAAAAAGAGCTATGGTGACGATAATGGCGCTATTTATCAAAGGGCAAAAAGGGATGGGTAATTATTAACGTAATATTGCGGCGGTTCCGTTTGTTTGCCTTCATTTATGTGCTTTACTTTCGCCCGTTAGCGTGTGGACAGTAGGTTATTTCGTTTGGCGCAGGGATGGCTCCGAATGATTTATTGTTGCGTTGAATATGCATGTCGAGATGAAAAATGACGACAAACGCGCGATAGTTAGTGTTTGTGGATGGATAGTACACATCGTAGAGCGATTGCAGCCCCTCTACCGCGCTGCCTCCCTCGCCGCACCGAACGCGTCACGTTGCGGAAGTCGTTAAGAAGATATATTGGCATTCACAGTGTTTCTTAATCTATTAAAAAATTCAAAGCTATTCTCAAGATATTTACAAACGTGATCTTATCATTTCAAAGTTACTCTTATGCGTATTTTTTTATATTTAGGAGTTTTGTAGTCAAGTAAAGCTAATATTTATTGTCCTCAACGAAACACTACTATTAGTATGTATGTTATTTTATTCTTATATGTTGAAATGTTTAAAAAAAAAATAAGAATATAATTAAACACGTTTGAGGTTTTAAAATACGTCTTCAAAACTGGTAATACAACTTTAACTATTATCTAGAGTTGGACATGGTTAGGTAAAGTGCAGTACGAGATATGCATTAAGACGCATACTTTGGAGAAACAATGGCAAGTTTCAGTTTCGTAGCGAGACGACTGAACGGTAAAGCTTAAAACGTTCTTTGAGGACAAGCATATTCGTATTTACTCACGGTAAAAATATAATGCACCACTATACATATGACTTTTGTTTTGATATAATGTACATGAATATAAAAATTATTAAAAGACCGTCGATGTTTTATAATTTAATTTTTACTTTTCATTTCATTATAATAAATCACTTGTTCTCATTTTCCTCACACTTTGATATTGAGATATTAAGTAACATGCTTGGTTACGGAGCCCAACGCCGCGTTAGTTTATTTTTTTTATATTCATACAGTTAGTAAAATACTATTTCAGCTTTTTAATTCCTTGTATAATTGAACGTGACCATTTTTTTACGGCCTTTAAGATAAGTTTTTAAAATATTACGAAAACGTGCTTTACGCTTTTTCCGTTATAATATCAGATTAATTAGTAAAGCGTTAAAGATTTATTTTTTTGTATACTATAATCTTAAGTTATACTTTTGAATACTTTGCATTCCTATACGAAACTTAAAATTGTTTAGTAAATTCGGTGGTTCCTTCGAAGTATTTTGCCACGTCTTTGAAGGAAGAATCTCTGTTTACTTTGTTAAAATAAGATCTGAAATGGTGATGCTTAAGCTAAGCGAGAGCTGGTTTTGGGTATAATATTAATAGGGTAGAAGAATAAAAAATTATATAAATCAATTAATTATATACATTTATATAAATATTCTCAAAGACAAACACACCGCGCTTGGTCTAGAGACACAAAGCGCGGCGTTAGGTACCTGCCTTATACACAACGCCTCTTAAAATGCGGATAGTGAACACTGAGTCCTCAAAGAGTAAACTTGTAAAAAAAAAATAAAAATATTTTTGTAACACATGAAAATTGTTCCATAAATAATGTGTATTTCATATTTTTACTCAAAAGAGAAGGGTCGCTAAGTGGATTAGAGAGGAAAATGATAAAATCGTAACAGCCTAATACAATTCGGATTCTTCTACAATTTCAATATCCCTTTTATATTTTTCATGAAGAAATAACTTTATTGAGTTGTTAACATTGAATTTTTATGTTATATTGTTTAGGGATACATTTTTGCTTATGTTTTAAGGAAGTTAAGTAATATTGGCATTTTCTAAATGTTAAATATACCGTTTGAACCCACACGATGGTTGTGGGTTCGATTCACACTCGGGGAATTGATTATATTTAAATTACTTTTATTTATTCGCTCTGGTGTGAGAAAGCGTGGCGTTGAGTTTCGCCACTCAACACGCAATGTCTTCGATTCGAGCGGTAGAGTACAGGGTTTCTTAATAAATAAACTAAGAATTAAATAGTAAAAAAAACTATTTAAAACTATTATTACAAACCTATTATTTTTATATAGGTTATTTTTGCTACTTTTGCTAATAGGTTATTTTTGCTACTTATTTTACACAGTTGGTAATGTTGTCATTTTGAAATACTTAAAATTGATGAACTTACACTTATGTGACTATGAAAAATTGGCATAGATTTTACCTCTACATATAGAATGTCTGATAAAACTATAACTATATAATACAATAGTTTATATACTAAAATTACAAATAGAAAAATATTTTGATTATTTCAACCACCTAGATCTATAGGATCTACTGGATATTTATAGAGCTTATATATGCAAAAACGATACTCAAGTTTGTCGACAAGTTTGTTTTTGTATGGTAATTCATCCCCCTCGTAATTTTCTTGATCCTTCCTAGACGTACTTGAACGCTCATAAAACCTTATCTACAATTCCATTGTTACCCTTAAATTTAACTTCTCTTGTACCCTAATTCATATAGTTTCTTCATTCTGTATACTATTCATGTTGCATTATGCAACAAATGCAGTGATTTTTTTTTGTATTAAAACGTTTCATGTGTTATGCAAAGATTTCATAGGTTAGCCGTTTTTTTAACATACATAACAACAACTCGTAGTATCGGTATGGATGCTTCAATTTAATACCGTATATATTCTTGTTCCTCCTAAAAATCAAGCAACAAATGTACAAAATCCAATCAAATCGAGATATCCAGCTTGTTTAAATGTAGTAAGGTACTGACTACGTTCACCTGTTTTGATTTATTTTACACTGTCTATTTGTCTATTTCACCGTGAAATCCGACACTAATCGCGTGTCGTGTTTGAAGGAAAATGACGAACTTGTAAAGATTAGTTTAGTTAGAAATAGCTTGCTAAGCTATTACAGTACAGTACATTTTATATTGTATTGGCCGTGCGTTGCACTTTGTATTTTCCATTGGGGATTGTTTGTACAGTAAGAATGTAAATGCAATCGAATTGTCCTTAATAAGTGTTGGTATTGTTTCACCCAGTTATTGCGATTCTATTCGTTGTCGAGACACGCCTGGAATAAATTAAACTGCAATTTGGGCCTTTAATATGGAGTGTTGTTGCGCCATTGGATAGGGAACCACTGGTGCACCGATATGAGCGGCATTCGAATGAGTACACAAAGGCAGCCGAGCAGATGATTGTTCTAAGAGTCTCTGTGGACTGCTGCCTACTAATGTTAATATTGCCGAATATTATTGAAATAATTTTTATGGTATATTTTATTAATATAAATTTCATTTTCAATAAATTCAATCAAATTAAGTCAAAAAGAATAGAACATATCGAAACAAATATAGTTGTATTATGTGGTGTACTGGCCAAACTGAAGTACGGATGGAGCCTTACAGTCGGTCAATTTGCACAATTTGCTTGAGCTACCTTTACATAAATAAGCTATGGACATCAGATACGCTCCTGAGCTTTGTTTGGACCTTGATATTTATTAATGTTGATTCCCATTGTAGAGTGGTATAATTAAAAAAAAATAAACGTGTTTCGGCACAGCACAGTAGTATGTTATTAGGTAAATTCCAATTGCTCCATTAACGACAGGCTTATTATTAATTATGTGTATGTGTATACTTCAGAGAGCTTCAAGTTTTCGTTTACTGGATATTTATACGTTTACATATCTATTATATGTACAACGATATAAAAAGAATAGGGATGAACAAAAAAATTCTTTCTCATTTTTAATGTAGTTATTTGAATGGGAAAAAGTTTGATTTCATTAGTATTAAGCTTTCTTCGACATTTAAGTAACTTTGTTCCAAGTATAAAAGCTCATCCTCAGACAACATAATATGATATTATCATGACAAACTTAAAATAGGTTTAGAAATTGACATTGATAATTTTTAAATCGAGTAAGCCACGACTAATCTGAAATACATAATATTTAGTAATTGCATTACATTTGTGTCCTTAAGATCAAATGACCGTTTGATCATTTTTACGATGATTTAATAAATTTTTACAAAAAACCAGTTTCTCGTCCGGGTGTCGGAAATATCTTTGCCAACTTAATTATGTTCTTTAAAAAAGTGTTCAATATTCATTCTGGTGTTCGCTGAGCAGATATTAAAATTCATAACTCGGCTATTATATTCGTCAACATCTGGCGCCACTGAAAAGTTATTATCTCGAACTCTAAGATATGCATTAATTAATTTTAAAAGCAAGAAAAGGCAGTCATATTCTGCTTGAGTTATTGATTAAATGATAAATTTTGGGCCAAAATTCTTAAATAGATAAGATATTATAAAAAAATATTATTATATTCAATAACACAGCTATGTTGATATATAAAGTATTTTCTTCGTATAAGAATTCCAATGGCTCTTTTAATATTACCATATAAATAACTTAATTTTTTTCTACTCAATACACATCATGTTGTACATACCTTTAAAGTAATTTAACTCTAAACTATAAACAAACATTGTAAGTCACACACTTAGGACTTTCATGTATAATGTCCCTTTGTAAGGACATTTTTTTATATTTTTGCTTTGTTTTGATTATTCTGGTGTATGTTTGTGCCTTGTGGTTTTCCTTTAGCACTATGCAATGCGCTTCACATAATATAAGCTGGTGCACACGGCTCTATCCTCACGTAAATAGATTAAGCCGCCTGAGTGCTGGTACTACGTGCCGCATTTTTTAACGCTTTTGCCGCCTTATCATTCGCGGATATTACTTTCATGTCATTTCTCCTATTTTCTGTTATTTAAGAGGCACGTTTTTGCTCTTGATTTTCCATTTACAATTGAAGAGCCTCGATAACGAGTATCTACCAATTTGTTAGTAGGCTCGGAAATCGATGCGAATAAAATATATTTCAACAAAAAAATTAAACAAAAAAAATTGAATTACTATATTTTAACAGTTTTTCAATTTTAAGTTCTTTTAATTGAGAAAGTAGTAAAAAGGTTTTCGTTTACTTTTTAACTGTCTCTCAACCTTGTGGAGTTGAAAAGCGAAATGAGTAAAAAGCAAGTTTAGAGAAATTTCAACCTTTCTTTATACAATGGGAAAATTTATAACTAGGTAAGTGAAATTGAGCGACTTGACGGTGAGGCTAAGGGGAAAAGTATATATACATAACAATGTAAAAATGCGTGTAATTTTTTTAAAAGGTTATTCAGTGTGCTGAATAATAAGCTATGTGGATCAATCATTATAACATCCGGAGAGTTGCAAAGTACGTACTGATTTCCTTTATCTGGATGAGTAGATTTGAAGCGATCGGCGTAGCTCTAGTAGCTAGACAAAGATTATCGGTGGTATGGCTCGCTTATGTCAGACTGAAACTGGAGTTCATTATTTTGTCAACAGTCTTTAAGATAAGACAGTCCATGCCGTTTTCGTTGAAATCTTTGTTTAATAATAATGCTTTCTAAAATCGATTAATTTTTAGGTATACTTATTAAAAAAAATATGACAAAAGAAAAGAATTAATTCATTTTTAGTATTAGTGTAGTGTAGTGTTTTTAGTATCAAATGTTATGTTAGCACAATAAATTTTGGTACTATAGCCTATGAAAAACTTTGGACCTCTTTTTACAAAAACTATGCAGATACAAGAGTACAACATTACAAAGTAGCCAATATTTTTTTAAGTTAATAGTCACTTTACATGTGACATACATATACGTCTGCTGAGGCGATTCGTATTTATTCGTCAATGGGAGAAATCTAGACTAGATAAAAGTGAGTTCATTTTTTTATGTATACAATCTAAATCTAAACTGTAGGTCAAGTGTCGCTTTAGCGGATACATGTGAATAGTTTTTACGACCGTCGCGTGGCTCTCAGCCATTGTTTTATATGCTATAGTGGTATTTATAGCTTGGTCCTTGTCTAGACTGAACTTTACTATGTGCGCAATATATGTGCGTATATATAATACGTGAAAATTCATGAGATTATACTGCTGACGTCGAAACACTCGTGAATAGTAACATATTTTAATTGCTTTAGGAAGAAATAAATATATACTAATATTGCACTATTGGTACGCTTGTTTTAATAATATATTAATGTTATAAATAATACTGAGAGAGGTTGCCTGCGACCTGCAATATTTATAACAATATGTAAATTTAACTTGTAATTATACATAATATAAAAACAAGAAAACAAAAAAGCTGCAATGCTTGTTTTTACATTTAAAAAATTATGGATTTATTTTAATTAATTAAAACTACACATTGCTACACATTGCTAAAGGATTTTTTTATCATACGTATTTTGCAGGGTATAATAAAGAGAAATATATAAATATTATAGGCTCTCCGCTCATTTAAAAGGCGTAATAGAATCCAGAAAGTGGGCAGTATTCGTTCAACGCATATTCCTAATCTAGATTGAGAAAACATAACAATTGAATATACATATTATTAACTCCTAGTGTGAATAGTATCCATAACTGTTCGCATTTATCATTAAACAATGCTATAATGTGATTCCTTTGTGTAATCAAAGACTAATTCTAACTACAAGCAATAAAGGTAAATCTTCATTGCAAATTAGGAGAGAACAAGTACGTACATAGTACATATACGTATATTTTAACTAACATATTATAATGGGAGTAACTTTAAACTATCAAAACTTCCCTTTAATTAACTGAATATAAGACACGAAAACAGTATTGAATCGGCGAACCGCAATAATTATAAAGTTTGTTATTTAGGTAACAATGTGGTTAAATTAAGTAAAGGTAATATAAGCTTTACGCACTGGCGTTAAACTTTCCTTTATTCTATTCGTTTCGTCTTATTTAAGCTTGAATTATTTTAATGAGTACATATTCAGTTACATATGTTCACATTTTTGAGTATGATCGATACATTTCTGTTTTGTACGTAACTTCTTTCAGGTGTATTTAATGACCAATGCCAAGTACCACACTATTTCGCTTTATATATTTCACAGTTTTGACTGTTGAACGTTAAATCCTGACTTGTACTATTTCCCTAAGGATTTCCTTAAATTCTCTCTTAATAATAATCTTAATAAACGCCCCAAGGCCTATTTGCCAAATTAACAAATCACAGAAAACCTTGTTCTGCGCTTTGTAAATGTCAATTAAGGGTCAAATTGACAGTAATAAATAAAAATTTGAAAAGATTTCCGTGACTGACAGTCATGTCAGTCATGACAGTAATGTCAAAAATTATATTCAGAAAGAACCTAGTATCAAGACTCCGTTCTCAACTTTCCGTCCGATTTCGAGACATTGCGTGTTGAGTGGCGCACCTCAATGCAGAGCTTTCTTAGCGGAGCGGAGGTATGAAAATAAATAAATTTTTGATCATTCCTCCTAGTGGGAATCGAAACCACAACCAATTGCGATTACAGTCAGAAGCAGTCCCACTGCGCCACGACGGCATCCATTCTAAGATCTTTTCATATATTGATTGATTTAAATTGATAGGATAATTTGTATGATTATTATGTATATTGTAGGAAAGTGTTTATTGGCTCTTGCGTGATTCAGGTACTGTACACAGCCTGATTATAAATAGAAAAAGTGCATTATTAAGTTAACTGTACGACTTTTAATTCTAATTAATAAGTTTCCAAACACAATAGTGGTATTATAAATTTTTTGCAAAGATGTACGTTTCATATTTTCGCTGAAAATATAAACGTACTTCTTACTAAAATATTATATGTAAATATATTTGCTGATATTTTATTCGGTTTCTTCTGAGTCTCATTTGCATTTTTAATTTTTTACCGACTGTTTTGTGAGCAAGCTGATATAACAAAGTAGTCAAAATGTAATTTGCCATTCATAAATTTAGATAGAATGAAATATATTTCCATTTGCCATTTAACTTGTTTTACGTTGTGTAACAACATATATGCTTTTATTTATTATTCCCGTGTCTGCAAGTAGTAATTGAATGAGTAAAACAATGTTTTTTTTTGTTATGAGATGCACGGGATTTAAATGGACCGAAGAACGTTGCGAACGTGGCAAAAAATATAAACAAACTGAACCGAAACGAACCAGATTTCATTAAAGCTTTCTTTAAAAAAAACGAAAGTTCGTTTTGCTTGGAATTTAGACAACTCGCCATTGCGAAATTTTAATTAAATCCACTTTGATCGGGGAAGTGGAATGTCTCTTTAGTGATATGATTAAAACCGCAATAAAACATTTGATTTGAATTAATCCGATAAGTCGGTAAGTTTGAAAATAGATTTATGAAAATGAAAATGGAAATATATGAATACATATACCGTTATAAAAGTAAAAGAGCTATGTTTTAAACTGTAGCGTGCAGATTCGTGAGGAAATACATGCATTCATAACATATTTTTTGTAACTAACTTTTATTTGATTGTACATTTTGCTTTATTGTTGAAATAACGCTTTGTTGACGTGTAACTGACTCTACTCGTATACTAGTTTGATATTGATAGCGCTATATGATATGAGTGCGTCTTCGTTTGGGCAATATCAATTAAGGCCGCACGACGTGCTGCCGATAAAGGAGGGAGCGGGAACCACCTTCCTCCGCTCCGAACTTAAACTGCAATTTGCAAAATATGAAACGTGATATTGCCTAAATAGCCACTTACCTAAAGAGAGTCGTGCACGATCTATTGTTTACAGTATATTAATTAAGATTACCCTTACCGATTTTCGACAGCGCACCTAAACATTGAGGGCCACTCGTCTAAAGTAATTGATGGAAATTCGAACTTCTCAAACTTTCTTCTTAATTACTGTGTTAAAAGTAGTTTGGATATGAATGATATCTGTAGAATATCAATTATAATAGTAAAGCTTATGTTTTAGTCTTTGAAATTTATTTGAAAATGAGAAATTTGCGAAATGTACGAATTGTAATGAAATGCGACCCAAATTTCAAAATCCTTTCACTATTCAAATTATATTTGATTTGTGTTAATCACAGTTTGTTTGCCTTTTGCTCTTTAAGTTTATTTTCGTTTGTCAAACTCAACATAGCTCTGTAGCTATGTTAGTAAGGTCGTTTTATCTTTGATGATTTCGTAGCAAATGAGTGCATGCAACTTAATTGCCTAACTTGACCTTATTAGACTTAGTAATGTACCCCAGGCTACATATGTACACAGGGAACACCGTCATCTTAATCGTTTATCTCCTGTCTGTAATTTTCATCTAAATAAACATAATTTTGTCTCAACGTGAACAATCTTCTCAATCTTGAATGCGTTGCCCAAATTATTTCACCTGATGACAAATTTTTGTATATGTATTCAGCCAATTCTCGTATAATTTTAAAAGTAGCAAAATAAAATTTATTTTACATACTAATAGCTTCTACCCACAACTTTGTGTTTGTTGACTTTAAAATAGATAATTGACAGCAGTCGTTAAACTACTTTATTAACAAGGAGATAGTATTCTGTCTGGTAATTTAAATTGTAACCCACAGAAAATTTATTAAAAACTTGTTTAGGCGTTTTTGTGCGATTTATTAACGTAATACAACACAACATTGAAACATTTAAAATAGATTCGTATTATTTCTGATATTTTTGTACTTGACAATGACAAACTCACTATATCTACTAGAGTAGTCATTTCCATTTACACCTAGTAAATTAATTAAAAATATATCACGTGACTAAATTACACACTTTAATTTTTTTATAAATGCATAAATAAAGCTGGTTTTTGTAACGGTTAAATATTATAAAATATTTAAAAGAAAATAACGTCCTATATCGCATATTTAATTTTATCACTGATTTCCCGTGTGCAAACTTTATTTTAATATTTATGAAAATTTTAGTAGGCAATGTCATAGTGTGAAAATATATACGCGCTATTTTAAAGGTAGTTTTTTCAGTGCGCAAAAGATAAAATTTATAAATATATATTCATATATGTTATGTTCTGCATTTTCTATAAATGAGTTTTTAACAAATTCTATCTATTTTAAAGAATCGTTACATCAGTTTGAGGCTTTTTTCCTTAGAAAACTTAGTGCCAAGGCACTCCGCTCTCCGCTTTCCGCTTGACATCCAGACATTGTGTCTTGAGTGGCGGATATCAACGCCACGCTTGCGTTCTTACTAGATCGATGAAATGAAATTTTCCCCAAATGGGAACCTAACCCACAACCTATCGTCTTTACAGTCAGACCCTGTCCCACTGCGCCACGGTGGCCGTTATATCAATTCATAATAATATTATAAATGAAACCAAAATAGTCCGTTGGATGCATCGCTGTGCAATTATGTATGGACATATTTTATATGATAAATACAAAAAAATATTTAACAAAAAATACTTCAATATAAATATATATTTTTTAACCGTAATGATTTATCAGAGCTTAAAGTCGGGGAAGCGTGAACGTCGAAATGTCCTTGTAGCTTCCTTTTATCATATCATTTTGACGGATCACAAGTAATCTGTAAAAGAGGTAAATATATTTTCCAAGATAACGTATCAATTTCTATTACATGTTATGAAAGAAAGATGGACGAGTTTTCCTGATATTTAAGGGTGATTAATTAAGTTACACTTTACAAGATGCAAGTTATTGTTATTTTTATCGATAGGGACGGACGGATCTCGTCAAAATTCGCAAGCGGCAGCTGTTTGTGACGCGTTAAAAATGTCATTTATTTATTATCGAATTCTGGTGGCGCTTAGGACTGAAAGTTTGAGACGTGCTTCATATTATAGCTACTTGTTAAGATTTATTTCCTTATCATATATTGAGTTGTTCGCGGGATATTGCCTGCCTTACTTTGTATGACTACTTGTAAAATATTTATTTTTAGAGAATTTGACTTATTTTTTTTTTATATAGAAAACATAACGTATGTTAAGTTTATTTACGTTACCTATAAAATGATAATACCTCTAATAAAATATTTACTTCATTTAGTTTAATATACTTAAGTGCACTACAGCTGTTTCGTGTCGTATCTTAAATCTGTAAGTGACGTTTATCCAAGCCCTTTATGTTTTATCGCATTTGTCTATAACTTGGCAGAAAATGCGACTGTTTTCCATCGATTTATAATGTTCCCTGAAACTTTACTCGTTCCTGTCTCGGCAGGTGCCTTTACGAATTATGGGGCTTAGCATTATTGCCGATGCGTGTAAAATGTCCTTACGAGTGTCGTAAATCTTGAAATTAATGAGTGTTTGTTTCTAGGAAGTTTATTTTACAATTACTTATTTGTTGTGTATATTGAGTTTGTATGACTAAATATAATAAAAAAAGTTAGGATTTATTTTCGTTTTAAATATTTCATATTGTATGTATTTTTACTTTATACGATAAAATCCATTTATCTCTAAGGTAAGTCGAAATTATTAAAATCACAATAAATGTAT
Organism: Podotricha telesiphe; assembly: GCA_038994665.1. Taxonomy (NCBI): domain Eukaryota; kingdom Metazoa; phylum Arthropoda; class Insecta; order Lepidoptera; family Nymphalidae; genus Podotricha; species Podotricha telesiphe. Next base: position 379,626 of record JAOYRR010000030.1, on the reverse strand, counting down.
ATATTGCATTAAAGTATCCACACATGCTGTTAATGAACCATCATAAATAAAATATGATTTGATAATAAAAATGCAATAAAAACCATGATTGTTAAATAAATTTTGATATTACTACTTTTACAAATCAATAATTTATTGGATTTTTATTGGCAGTTGATTGACTTACTGTTATCAAACCTCGGTCTAATATTTTATATAGAGGGAAAGCGACTTTTTGAATAACTTCATTCATTTCAAAATTACTCTCAATAGATTCAGCAAATAAATAAAAAACTTGTTTTAACATATTCGTGTACAGATTGAAATATGGTTTATTTATATTTCGAAAAAACAAACATAGGCATGTTAAATGACATTTGCTTAATAATAAATTATATTTGATATTGTATTAATTTTATATTGTATTTGATTTACAATGGAGAGATCAATGCTTAGTATTTCCCTATGTGAAATAGAATCAGAAATGACTACATCCGTAGGAAAACAAAAGTATTCAACGGTGTTCGAAGAATTGCTCTGCTGAACAGGCTTTGGGCGGGATATAGGTATAACGAGGAGAACCGATGGCCGTGGCAGTAAACGGACTACGTTCAGTCACTTAACAGGTGGACCCACGATTCACTTAAGGCCGCCGGAGGCCGTTGTATGCGGGAAGTTTAGGATCGATTTTCGGGAAGATTCTAGAGGGGCAGGCCTCTGTAGGCAGCAGGCAGCTGTAACTTGCGTACAACGGCTGAGACGACGAAACAGTATTTAAGGAAAAAATGTACTAGTAATTAGAATCTAACAATATGATTTTTAGTCCGGAACAAACAAAGATAAATAGTTAATGGAATGTATAGTCGTGAATATAATTTAATTATCAAATTTCCATCTTATTTTATAACGCTTACGGCAATAAAGATATTTCCATTTATATTTTCCTTGCGGTAAGTTAGTGTAACCGTTGGTTTAATAAGCGATCCTTAGAGGCATAGAAGATCCAGATATTATTCAATTGAGAAAATTGTCCAGGGGATGCTGAATGAAATCATGTTGACTTTAAATTTTCTACAATTACCACGGGTTCGATGTATTTGTCATACATTTTTCTTCATACAATTCAAATCAAATTTAGATGTACATTATAATATAATGTACAATTTAAAACTATAAATATAGTGAAAATATAATTTTTATACATTAGATTATTTTTTACCATATACATAACATTTAATATTTCGAATTAAAACTATCCCTTCGATCTCCACTTTCCATCCATTTAGAGACACAACGTATCGGAACTTAACGTCTAACCAGTTCAGTTTAATACCTATTTCTTTCGGCATCTCGCTTTCCGCATAATAGGATAGTCAGGGAGAACCCGAACTTCGGAATGCGCAAATATTCTCATATTTAATATAATAATTCCTTCCACTAACATCCCGTGATGACTGTCAAACTGCCCCGCCCTTGTCGCAAAAAATCATTATAAAATAAAATTTTACATCCAGAGTTGCTTATGGCATATAGATATAGAGAAAACATATTAATTCTGGTTTTATCAATATATCAATAGGACGTGAGAAATTAAGGGACATTTGGGACACTATTGAAATAATATAGTGAGCTATAAATTTAGGCTTCGATTATCTATATGATTGGCGCTTCAATTAAAAGTTGTGAAATCAGGTGTGTTTATGCTTTTGGACAGTTTGTTTATCTTCTACAGAAAGTTAGATTGACTTTGTGTCGTATCGATATCGTATTAAAAATAGATGTTTCTAAAAATGAATTATAATCCTTTATTATTATAAATAAAAAGATTTTTTTATTTTTTTATATTGAGTTTACAATTAAAATGATTTGTTACAGGTAAGCAAATGTGATACTAACGTTGTCATGAACAAGACAAAGGTAAGTGCTTTCTTTAATCAAGTAGTGTATAAAATTTAAACAACATATTTCAAAAGTGACGTAGCAAGTGATGTCTATATAATTATACTGCCTTGGTTTCTTGACAAGTAAGTGAACGATGTGAACAAAAAGCGCTGCGATACACTAACAATATGTAATTAAAACTCTCAATATTAACATATAGAGAATATAAGATTTTATATTTGTGGGTACGTGAGCTCATATGAAAACGTGGATTGGTTATTATGCCACGAACTTTTATATTAAAAATATCCATATTTCAAAATATTTATATCATATCGTGTTATTAATACTCTGTACCTATGTAATTAAAATGTATATGTACAAAATTATATTAAGCCCGAGAAATAAAATATTTCCCAAAAAGTTATTTGCAGCCGTTAATTTTGGATACTATTATATTTTGTTGATGATTCAACAATATTCGCGTTGTTTCAATAAAATACTTACAAAATAATGAAACATTTTACGATGTTAGCAATTTCTGTGTCTAGTCAAATCGAAACATTCCAAATCGATCACTCTTATAAAATATTCTTCGATAATGAACGTCTGCTTGACGTTTACTATGCTTTGTATAGAAAAATCTATTGTTTTCAAATAGTGTATCAGACAGTGTATAGGTATCATACTACCTTTGCAGGCAAGGAGCGTCCGGCGTTGCAAAAAGCGTAAAGCATTGTTTTCATGTTTGTAGAGGAAACATTCAGCGCTGACAAGCGATGGTTGGGTGTAATGGACTACTATTTATTTTCCTATCCAGCTTTTAAGTCAAAAACTAAGTAAAGCAAGTTGTAAGATGTAAGAACCAGTCGACTCTCGTTCTCTGCCATTATTGATTATCACCTGTAATATTTAAAAATTTCACCAAAATATTCAAAAATTATATACTTTTTCATAAACGTCTAATATGTTTTTAAAACTAGTCCATGTTATATTTATTTCAATAAATCATCACATTTATTTTATGTAACACATTTCTCATTTTAAAGCATTTCATAAAATGTTTAAATACTTTTATTTTAACATGTACATTTCATTCTAAAAGCGTAAGAGGATTTCAAACACCCAAGTGCTATCCTCCGCCTGACAACACTGTCCAAGAACGGGATTTTTATTATTTATATAATATGTATGATGTAGTGCACATTATCTGTGAACATTGTAACTTAGTAATTTTAATAATACTTAAACTATATCTATAGCACAGATTTTTCAGAATTTAATTTTACAGTTTTCTATATTTTAATTATGAACATGACACCGTGCATGTGAACATGGTATCGTGTACCACCGTCATGCCGCAGTGGTAAAACGTCGGATTGTAAACGAGATTTTAGAACGTAAACGTAACGTAACGTATATATTGGAGAACGAGGTTATGGGTGCGAATCCCATTCGGAGGAATGGTTATGTTAAAATTATTTTCTTTTGTCCGCTTTGCTTCGCTAGACAAAGCGCGTCATGGAGTTCCGCTGCTCAACACAGAATGTCTCGAATTCGGGCAGAAAGTGCCGAACGAAGTGTCTCGACATTAGGTTTTTCACTGCCGACCCTGTTATGCAGGAAAAAGCGAGAAGCCGAAAGAAATAGGTATTAAATTGAACTGGTTAGACGTTAAGTAAAGTTAAGTTAAGTAGCGTGAAAAAAGTTGAAAAAAAAAACACATGACTTTCTAAGCCAAGAATTCTTAATCTATAAAAAAACGTTCTGCTTGAAAAACTTGCTTTATTTTGACGTGGTATCATTTTTTCCCAATGAATTATCCTGATGTGGCGGAATTTATCGAATGCCACGTTTTACCAGCAAGATGTTTTTACTTCATCGAACTTCTCGCAAACATTTTCACCTAATAAGGATTCACCGTGCGTAATAACTAATATAGTATATTTGTTTACTTACGAAAAGTTTAGTTATAAGGAAAATTTATCGTCTTACGTTACAACACATTCATAAAATTATCTTATTTACTATTGTCATAAAACAAAACTTTAAATCAATTCTTTTAACTTTCTTGTATATATATGTTTAGCTTAATATTAATAGCATTAAGTGATGAACACACCTAGGACAAACAAATAGCACTCATGCGGTATTTATTAAAAACCCCCGAAAAAGGCCTAAAGTTTTAATGTTTATATCAAACAGAAAATATAGAATAAAAACAGATAGAAAGCTCTCTCTCTTAATTGGATACACCTACCAATTAATTAAACAAAAGATAAAATGGGACTAAGGAAATTCGTGTGTAATTTTACTTTTTTTGTATTCAAATTTAAGAACATTTACCTCGTAATAAAGATATGGTAAAATAAATTTATTAAACATTTTATAATAATCAAAGCTGTTTTAAGTTGAATTATGTCTGTGCGGAATATGAATGAGCAATAAAAATTTAGCGCATGCAACGTCAGTAATTTTCACACCGTCAACAGTACATTTCTACAAATATTTTCTGTGAGAATGCTCTTCTGATATTTTTCCTAAATAACTTCATGTACTTGTCGTATACATGTCGCGTACTTTGCAAAGTGCTTCTTATTGCAACATTTATATATAAGTAGTGTTGTTCTTGAAAGCAATTTAAATTTAACAAGAAGCTTGAAATTATAAATAACGAACGAATATTATCTCGAAAACAATCTTTACGGAAGTAAATCATTGTGTATATATTTTGTTGGTTTAATTATTTGGATGTTGTAAAAAAATGACCATGTATTTTCATTTTAAAGAAAATATAAATACAAATTGAGATGTAATAATGGATATAATTGCGCAGTCGGTCATAGCTGTCTATATATATTAGGGTATAAGGTAGTAATGTGTAGGTCAATCTTCCCATTACTGGAATGTTTGTATTAATTATAGAGGTGCTTATATTAGTCACAGAGCTTAGTTTGTACAGATTTGGCTAAGATGTGCTGTCTGTGTATTAACTATGTAGTTAATAGGTGAATTGTAGGCATTTCACAAGTCTACAGGAAGATTTCTGAAGTATCTATATTATAATAGAACAGTAACAAATTGTTGTTAACACGTGCATTGAATGTATGTATGTATGTATTTACTTATTAATTAAGGGGGATGAAAACACAGTAAAAGAATACCTCTTTGTGTCTGTTTGTATGCGAATTTCTTCATAGTATAGCTTTTAACCCTGCGAGGACCTTAGGGTATAATGTTATCGAAGAATGCAATACCTGATGTAGAATCGTAATAGATTATTTAACATTGAGGCCATTTTGGCGCAGTGGGACTGACTGAGCATCTGGCTGTATACGCAATGATTGTAGGTTCAATTCAGACTCGGCAGATTGATTATATTTAAATTGTTTTAATTTTTTTGCTGGTACAATACAACAGAAAGCGGGGCATTGTGTTCCTGCATTCAATATGCAATGTCTCAAATTTAGATGGAGAGCGTAAAACGGAGTATATCCACGTCTGCAGAGAAAAAAAAGGGTTATCTAAAAAATATACAATTTTCTGGGCAATCTGATGTGGAAGCCTTAGAGAGATTAAAATTACCACTTTGAAGAAAGTTATTATAGTTTTGGGTTCAAATCTCAATATCAACAGGTGTAACATATTAACGTGGGATTTAGTTAACGCAAACGAAGTTGCGGGAATTAACTAGTAGTGTATTGAAATATCATTTTTATCGTAATTTCCTTCAGGTAGATCTCTTTCATCTGAGATGAGGTAAATATTGCTAATATTTTTCTAGTTACTAAATAGATATTTTCTATGTTAGGTGCTGTTATGCTAGTTCTTTTGGTTTCGGTTGTAGACAAAAAATAATACCTATCAAACATTTTGATTGTGTTTAAGCTATCAACTATGAAGAGAGCTTTCCACGCTCTTTTGTTCTTTTTGCGATGGTACAGTTATCTCGTTCAAGCTACGTGGCCGTCTCATATTATTTTAACGTGAATACTTTGGATTTAAATATTTCTATTATATTTAAGTATTATTGTTCTAAAGCCTCTAAAATCTGTCTTAAAATTATACTAACCTGCATATAACTCAATAGTATTTTGTTTGATAATTAATTATTATGTAATATTTAAGGCAAAAAATAAAAAAGGAACAAATACTATAATATAAAAGTAAACTAAATTATTCTGCACCATGAATATATTTAAAACCTTTCAGGTAAACTAGTCATAAATATAATTCTATGTCAAATAAAAAGGAACCATATCTTTGAGAATTCAAAGTTTAACTATTAGCAACATAACCTGAATTCAGTTAAGAGTCGTACGATTCTCTAAGGTAAGAAAAAGCAATAACGGCGACTTTATATCGTAATATTATTTATTTTCCGACCACAACGACTTGCGGATGACGCAATCAGGAAATGATTGTTAATTCAACGTAGCTCTTCGAAGCGTTCATTAAATAGAAACTTAATAAAAATGAATAAACTTAAGACGAACATTCTTTCTCTAAAGTTATGATGATTTAAATAAACTTTTTCTACATTTATATTACAAAGTCCGGGAACTACCTATATGAAATTTTAGTCGCGGACTAATTAAAACGAGAATGCATTCCGAGCTATACTTTTGTGAGCGCAGTCAAAGCGTGCGGGCATTTTAAAAGACATGGAATTCAAACGACTGTACGAACGAATTTAAATCGTCATATATTTATCACTGACATGACAGGAATATGCTAGAATATGAAAATGGTCGTCATCTAATAAAAACTTGTTACCGACAACACAGCTAAAACAATTCTAGGCGGTGTTTGCGAAATTGTGCTTTCGTAATGTATTTACGACATTTTTAAGATGGAAGAGTATAATACACAATAAGCATGCCAATCACGAACGACCTTATATTCCATTTGTATTTTCATATGTTAATAAAAAAGAAATATTTGTGTACATAGTTCAAGTAAATTACTTGAATAAAAAAAAATATTCGAAATATTACACAAATATTTATGTATATTTAGGCAAATACTACAGTAATATTTGTAGACGCAGTAACATTTGGTGTAGAGGGTTGTTCGTTTATTATTTTTTGGCCGTGTTCCATTAAGAAAGGAAATGATAGTGTAGGCTCAGTTTCTGTGCGTCGAGCGTTATTGCGCGTGAAGGCGGGCGGGCGGTTGGCGGGGCGCCCGAGGGCCAGTGACACGCCGGCCTGCACCGTGAATACGCGTGTCTAATCGCATCGCAACTTAACCGCGAGTTCAAATAGACTAGTTATTGACACCTTATTTCCATATATTATGTGATAACTATCGTGTTTGGTTCATGTGATTAGTGCAATAGCATACAATATTAAAAGTACGTACCGGCTTAAATACGAAAATCTACGAAAGTTCTAACGTTAAATACAGATTTTATATACAATACAAATATTAGATCTATTCTTTTACCTAATTTATTTGATAAAGCCTTTAAAATCGTGGGTATTCTCCGAGGACAGTAATAAAACAAAATGGCCCAGGTTTTACAGAATAAGAAGTCATTGCGTGTAGTTTAATTGCCTATATTTTTAGATAAAATTAAGATTTGAACTGTAAAGTACTTTCAACAATGTATCATTTTAAAATTAGCTAAACTTACAAATAAAATTCAAAAGATTATTAAATTTACTATAATTAAATGTACATACATTCAATGATTTTTAAATATCAGAAATTCATAAATGATTATCAATAAAATACCCACAAAGGCTACTATGTTACATTTTTCATTGTGCTTTGCAATCAATTTTATAAAAAAACAATAGGAATGATCAAAAGCTGATATTTCAACGATGCAAACTATTATTAAAAATGTTATTGTTATATAGGGGTTTAAACAAATTTACATAGACCTGAAAGGGAAATATGAGCTTGACGCAGTTTTTTTCTTCTGTTAATAATATAATTCATTCAGTTTAGGGCAGAGTTAGCTTAAAACAAAAGAAAATGTAGTAGTGATCTTAAAAGTTGAACTCGCTAAACTTAGGATATGGAAAACTATTTTTAGAAAACGTACAAAAATTTTAACGCAGCGGGACTCTATCCTGCGCCTGTTGGAAACCGCTCTACGTAGAACGCATGGCTTAGTGGTCAGAGCTTGTAATATTTTAAATAACACTTTTTTTTTTAAATAAACACTTACTAATTAGCTCTGATGTTTCACGAAGCTCATAAAATATGTAAGTACATATAAAGAGAAATATAGACTGACGATTGAAATTGAAATTAAACGTATATTAATATACTCATCGTATTACTCCATTTTGGGTTTCATGGTAAAACAATTACTGGTCGAAATAAATTTCTATAAAATATTCTTAACAATTTTGTCAACTAATTTAACTTGCTAAGTAACGCTTATACAGTAATGTTAAAACAAATTAGTATTTACAAAAGTAAAAATGTAAATTCTGTCTAAAGCAGGTTGATATTTAAATTGGAAAAAATATTATATTTAATATAATATTATACATAAAAATTAACAAGATATCCCAGTCTCTTTCAGTCTAATTTAAATTACCAATAACTAACGGTAGCAAGCTTGTAATACATATCGAAATATTTCGTTGTTAACCTTATGTTATATTTGATGCATAGAGTTGTCATAGGAAACTGAATAAGCCGTATTAAGTTTAAATTTTGGTTTCATTCTTAATATGGCCAAATTTTAATATAAAAAAAAAATGTCATCTTCTACATCTTATATCAAGTGCTACCAATAACTACGGATGGATAATATATATCTCGTATATTTTTATATAGGCATAAATAAAAAAGTAAGTTATGATCAAAAATATGATTTATCGCAAAACGTATCGTTTACCATTTATTTTCGAAATGAGAAGCTAACGTCAACAAACTTGAAGTTATAATATTTTTGCACCATCATATGTCATAGTTTCGCGCAGATGACGCCCGAGCGCATTACTAGCGAATATAACGTATATATAGAGATATGTCACCTGAAATGCTAATGCAACTGTAAAGTTTCAGAAACTTTAAGCATAATTTAAAATCTGCTGTGAATGTTTGCTCTTAGACATTTAAATAAATATGCAATCTTTTCTTGGGATTTATTAAGCAAGAATCTACTCAAATGGAAATTACTTTAAGAAATAAGACCGGAAATATTTGCAACTTTGTAGCGTAAAAGCTCGCTGTTTTCGAGCAAATACCGGTAACAGTAGTTAATTATGCTTTGTGCAGCTAAAAGTATATATATTTTTTGTTTCTATATAAGGAAATACATATAATTTATTGAGCTAGTGGAAAGGGCTACGAAAGTGAACATTGGCTTATATTCTGTATTTTACGTATTGTGAATGGAAAACTTGTATTCTTTATTAAATGTTAGTTGGTTATTTAATTATTCAAAATCTTTTCAACTTAATTATATAAAATTGTCCTATTGCGCAGATATTTACGATACGATTTTTAATTAATATATATTAATAATTTGTGTTAAAAGAAATGAAATATTTCTGTCAACATAATTTTAAAAGTAATGCAGACAAAGACGTAGATGACTAGTATGGAAATCAAAATTTAAAACACTAAATACAAGCTAAACTGAGATAGCATTAGAAAAGCTATTGAGCTAAAGCTATATTGAGGACAATGGACGGGAACGTGCTTTATACACTGTCGGGTGTAGATCATATTCTAAACATGCGAGTATTTACAAATGCTAGCTTTAATCTCATCTAAACTCTTCTCCATAAAGAATTTTATATGGAAAAAACTGAGTACCTAATATTCTGTGAAGAATTTTCTTTATTATTTATTCAATATGTGGTAACGTTCTGAAAGCTTTAATATAAGCAAGCTTTTGGTTAATATTGTGTTTCATATATTTATGGAGAAAACTATCAGTGAAGTTTAAATTGCGCGTGAATTCGCTGACATTATTTGCGATTTAATACCACATACCACTCAGCTTACGTGTTCGTGCAACATTTTTCGGTAATCATTTCACTAGGGCTTAAATAAAAATGTATTGTAAATTTGTTTTCAATTTTTATGAGATAAGAGCACATGGTTTGTATCATATTCTGGAAAGATTAACATCGTTGCATTCAGAATGGCAAAGAATTGGGATGATTGCTGCAATTTAAGTAAAAACGATACTCTACGTATCTATATTACGTACTATATATGACTTAAAGACAAAACAATGAAAATCTAGAAGCCTCTTAATGTATTGTAAAAAAAATATTTTTCTCCTGGCGCATCTATACAGAGGTAATTTGTAATGCCCCACTTTTATCGAACCCGCAACCAAGGTTGTACGTTCACACACTTTCTGGCCCGTAAAATATATCATATAAACTAGTATTGCTAAATACATAACATAAAACTAAGAGAAACATACATAAAACTAAGAGATTTTTTCATTTCATTATGACATTTAATCAGTCAAAAGTACTTGTAATATCTATATTAGGAAATTCATTTAGTTTTTATAAATTTCTTACAAATAAATGTTTTAGTAGTTATTATTTTATATAGAGTACTTGTATTCTTAACATCTAAATGTCGATAAAAATTTTAGCAGTGTTAATGAGTACGCTAATGAAGTTGGTCCTAAAGAGAAAGAAACGAACGTTGGTGGTTTCTTTACGTACCTGACAGGAAATCTTCAATTATAATTATTCATAAATAATAATTACTGGAAATGTCTCATTATAATTTAATAAATTATGTGCCATTCATTCATGTCACGATAATGAATAATAATATTGCATTCTACTCTCCAAATGTAAGTTATGAAAACGCTGAAATGGAATATTTTCAGGACATAAATGATTGATGTGAAGTGCTGATATAAGTACAAATGAAATAAAGATCTTGGTTCTGTTTTCGTTCAAATATAATGTGAGTCATTATATATCGTCTAGGCGTTGCTTAGCCATATGGTATATTTACTAATTTCTATACATGGCTTTGCCTTTGTATTTGCTTTGATTATACAAATACAATATTTAGTCTCCGCTAGCCGCGTACAACGTATTTAAATAGTAGCTAGCTGCGTGATGCGCATGTTTTAGGTCTGTTAAACTAATTTAGAATTCATAGTGGACTGACGTATTGTCCTAGTGGTTAGTAATAATGCTCATCTATGAGAGCTATGGGGTTCCGTTCCTGTTAGACTGTTCCATGGTGACCCTGATGTTCTTTAATTCTATCTTTAGGTCGTATTTTATTAAATGTGATTTACATACGAATATCGTGTCGAAATTTAAAATTGAATAGATCATTTTTGTATTATAATTCTGTACGTACGCTGTAAACGCTCAATTTAACTATTTGAATACAGGTAAAATAAAAACATAACAATATATGCTATTAATTTATCTAATAATAAGGAAATAAGAAATAAGAAGAATTAAGAATTGACGAAATTATATTATATACAAAAATATATACAGAAATACTTGTTCCCTGTTAATTATGATAAAAGAAGTCATGCACTGTAAATAAAATTATAAGATAATATTGAGCCTATTTTGACGAATTGCTTAGAAGATGGGCCAGCTCTGGGTAGTTTTCCTTTGTTCCTACTATCATGATTAAGTATATTCGCCTTCTCCCAGGACGTTTTTAGCATTCCATCGACTTAAAGTTTTCAAGTTATACTATACATACTTTACACCTTTTTAATTTTCATCTATTTCAAATTTAGAGTATCCAATTTTCTTGTTTCATATCACTTATTTACGAACGTACTTTCGTATAAATGTATTTTACATTTTTTACAAGGTTTTTTTAAAATTGCCTGCTGATATTCAGAAACAATAATGAATAATGTATTTTCTATTGTTAAACAACTTACTAACATCTTAATAATTTGATATTCTCTTACTTGATATTTTATAAGTTTAATTATTTACCTAGAACGTTATACGTTTCATAGATACAACTGGTTTACCTTTATTGTTCACGAGAAAACAACTCTCCAACTCAAAAACTTAAAATTAAACTATGCTTTAATATTTATTCTGCCGCGGCTTGATATTACAATATACATCTATATTTCTGTAGCAATTTGAAACAGAAAACATGATTGTAGTTAGTTTTAAAATGAAATTAAATTTTATTTGAAAAATAAAAGTCAGCGAAGTGTACGCGGCGGACAATGCTAGGCGGCCGTCAGTGTTAAACGATATGAATGAAACTATTTTCCCCGCGATGACATATGTCTTCCCTGCGCTTCCAATTGTTTTTTTCATGAAGCTTTATATAAAATATCATTGTATAGAATTTGTCTGTATTTCTTTTCTAAATCTAGAATGCAATAACAGTTAATGTTGAGCTGTTCGAGTGTTTATTGTTCTATTACAAAGGGATTGAAACGAAAAATTCTTTCGTACCGGAATTTTTACTCTTGTAAAGCACAATTTAACTTTCATTTCTTGTTAAGAATGAACTTTCAAAGAGTGGAGAGTAGTATTTACATTTTAATCACTTATATTTAGAAAAATGAATAAGAAGCTTTAGTGTATTTTTATGTTTACCGGTTATTAAAATTGTCTTCATCTTGAGTTGCATAAAAGAATACCATTTTCTGTATCGACAGGCTCATTAGCAGAGGATTGATTGTCATCTGTCAAATGCAGAGGTCGTGTATCGCTAGTGGATGAACCAAGATTTATTATCCACTAGATGTTGGTCGATATAATAAATGAAATATAAGTCGGTACTTCTATGACACAAAAATAAATTTAGGTTATATCTAATATCTTAAAATGCATCGTTTAGTTCTACTCAACACTCAATGTCTCGAATTAGGGCGGAAAGTAGTGAACGGAGTGTCTTGACACTAGGTTCTCTCTAACTATCCGGCTATGTGGGAAAAGGTGTGAAGCTGTCAAATTATTGTAAGCCAATAGTATTAGTACTATTTAGTATTAAAAAAAAATAATTACGTTTGAATACCTTCAAATTCGTGTAAGTTAAACTAAGAGCTGATTCGCCCGCTAATAAACTGTCAATTGGCATATTCAACGCGCCTTACTCGTATTTCGTTGAGGCGACATGGGACATTAATAGCTATTTGTCACTCGTCAACTGGTGATTGATATGTGATGACGTAATTACTTTAACTATTTTACTCCGACAATACAGTTGGAAATGAATTGATTGAGATGCTTCAATCAAAAAAATCTCATTGACACGCATTAAATTGTATATACATACAACACATACCTGCTATAATTAGTTATTTATTGATAGCTTTGTCGATATCCTCTTAACATTATTTTTATACTTATATATAGCAGTAAAAAAAATATATGTATGATATATACCGTAGCTATCCTTTTTATGGCCTTTATCAATTTAAACGTTATTTATTTATATGACAAATAGTAACTTTATGAAAAAAAAAGTACTTACGGACGATTTTTATCCCTAATATTATACACGCAAAATGGATTTGGTAGCTGTAAATATTTTATTTACTATAAACTCGAAATAACATTATTTAGCTTTTTCATTGATTTGACGATGTTAGGTTTATTCGTGGAAAATATCGTCTAGTATCCTTATTGCTCATTAAAAACTTCCTGCTGTTAAACCAAAAAACAGGAAATAAGACAGCAAGTTTGTCAGTTGCAAAAATTTATCTCGTAAAGAACCAAGCATCTAGATAATTTGCATATAACTAACAAACTTTATAAACACTTCTAGTATGTAGTGCTCTTTAAGGAGTCTTTGTGGTGCTTAAACAATTAGAGAGGACTAAATGTTAAATTGAGTTTATGATTATACGCTTATGAGATTCCCCCTTTTCTTTTATTTCTAAGTTTTTCATATTATTGTCTAGGTACAGAAATTGTCACCGTTACGCAATAGCAACTGACGAAAGTAGACTACTAGGGAAGATTGTGGTATAAGATTATTTTAATATAACAAATCTTTTGCCTAATTAAGACAAATTGTAACATTTAATTTAAAAAAGTACCTTACTTTTAGTATACATTATCTCAACCAATTATAACTAAATAGCAATTAAAACAAAAATGGTTTCACAAAGTTTCATCTTGCATATTCGTTTTTATACAGTAAAATGTAAAATTTATGTAATTAAACGTCATGTTAGGATTTAGATATGGATTTTGGTATAAGCTTTGTAATAATAGTGTTACCCAAAAAGTAATATATGTAGCCCTATATTCGAATTTAAAACCCGTTTTATGCGACTACTGTATGCGCTTAAACGGTATGTCATGTCCATGTGATCGCTTAAGCCTCGTTTAAATAATATTTCATGCAATATCTCGTAATAACGTGTAGTCTATGTATTATCTTTGTAGCAAAGTGTATCTATATGTATATCGTACTAGTAACTATATGTATATTGGTTTGAATATAAATTATGGACTGTACAGGTATTTTCTATAACGTTTGATATCTTAACAATTAATTAAACACAATAAATTTATTTTATATAAGTATATTAAATATTTATGGGGCCATGGTGGCACAGCGGGACAGCAACTGACTGCAAACAAAATTGATTGCGAGTTCAATCCCTACTCGGGGGAATGATTGTTTTAAAATTATTTTTATTTCTTCGCTCCCGTAAGACTCAGCGCGGCGTTGAGATCCGCCATACAACACACGTTGTCTCGTTTTCCTCGTTTGGATAATAAATGGAAAAACGAAAAACAAAAATCCTTACTAAAAGATTCTTGTATTTCGTTTTACATTTGAACTGGTAAATAGATTAATATTGCAATAAGGCTTATTTGATCATGTTATATTTAAAAATCAACTGTGTACATCAAAATAGCATAATTAAAAATCATACACCTTATTTATAGGCACAGTGTTTGTGAATATAATGAACTTTAAACCTTGGTGAAATAATTATTCGTTTTCATTTAATACTAGTGCCTGTTGGTTGAGTGGCATTCAAAAGTTTTGTAGTTTCGGATAACCCTGTCAGACTGTACATATGAATTAAATTTTTTAAATTACTCCGCATAAAGCAGAACCTGCAAATAAAAAGTGTATTGAGCACTTCAGTTATATTAAAGCCACTGAATGAAGACTACCTGTATTACTTAAGGGTTTCTTAATTACATTTATAATTTACACGAAAGCAAGTTTGATATTTTTTATGTACTTTTAATATCATATCATCATTTGTTAACACAAAAGAAGTTAATAGAGTGTAGTAATTATTTTTTTAAAAAATATTTTCCATGATTGTTAGTAGGATTTTATGTAGTATAATGGCGAGACTGAATTACCGAGTCAAAGGAAACAATAGGCATTGTTATCCACATAAATGTGAAATCTCGTTTTGGGATAGAGGTTTTTGACGTAAAAGGGTCTCCTTATCGGTTTTTATACGAATCAGTAAACAAAAATTGAACAAAACACTTATTATCCTTATTTGTCTCTAATAAACTACATCTGATGCTTTGAAGCTCTCAACAGTACTTAACGTATGAAAGGCTTCAAGTAATTCTGATAAGGCATGTATTCGTTCCACGTTCGGCAAATATTTGTCAAGAAATTCTTCAGTTAGTGGAAAATATATTGCTTTTACCTTGACTTGAATTGTAGAACACAAAAACACGGTAAGGTAGTGCAATATATGAGTAAACGTAGCAAGATAAAAATATAAACCAGTTATTGCTTACTCGTATATTTATTACAAATTGACGTGCTTGTTTTTTTTTTTTTATACATTCACACACTTAGTGAGAATCTGTAAACCAATATTTAACATCTATATATTTTGGATTGTAACAGATGCTTAATATATAGAATTTCTATTTTTTCAATAAAAAAAGGAAAATAGAAAATTACTTATTGGAAAAAGTTAGAAAGTTTGGAATGATGCGGGACCATTATTTAAGTTCGGGCGTAAAGTAACAGCTGCACTAGAAATAATGATGACCTTACGAAAAGAGCCGAAATGGCACGTTGAAAGCGGTACGAGTAAGGAAAGTAGAAAACTGGACGGGGAATAATGCAGAAACTGTTTTTTAAGAAACAAAAATGTCTTTACTTTATAGATTGGATATTATAGGGTAAGACTCCAGCAATTATGGAACGCAAACTTTAATTATTTTGATTTTAAAGTTACTTTCTTATTTTCCTTATCTGTTATATTAATTTAATTATACATAATTGGATTTATTTTTATATTTTATTGCTTAAGAGGCAAATATATTTAAATTAATCGATTTTCAGACCAGTGAAAAACCTACAAGAGAAATAAAATGTACCTACCGAAATGTGTAGTGAAATTTTAACTTATAATTGTTGCAATTAGTCAGGAAACAACCAACTACGTCAGATTGGCATTATGTTAATAAATAAGTAATAAAATAACATACAACTCTTACATTTCAAATCTTTTTATTTTACGGCGGGCTGTGTAGGATTGACGAGGGCCAGATGCTTTATTATAATAAACGATAAAGCACGTATCCACATGATATGCAATAAAAATGCAAATGATTTGTGAACATGATTTGTTATTAACAAGAACATATATTTCTGAAATTAAATTAATAGCTTATTTTTGCTATGCTAAGAAAATATACAACATAGTGCTTTACCTAAGTAAAACTGTAAGAAAAAGTATTACACTCGTATATGTATTATTTACTGTTTCTAAAGTTGGTTGGTATAAAAACAATGCTTTATTGGTCCGCTGGGCAGGCCTAATGAAACTTTCTTGAGTGTACTCGGAATTAAGAATGTTTTATGTCTTGGATGTAAAAAGTTCTTTTTTACAACTTGTGCTCAACAAGAACGATGAAATGATGGTAATCACTGGTTGGTTATTTAATTACTTCTGTTAACTTTAATGATTAAAATTAAATTGAAAAAAGAAATGCTGCTTATGTGCATAAGTAATAGCAATGTGAATGACACTGTGTGGTATGGTATATAGTAATTGTGTGTAATATTTATTTAACAACTTTAATTTATTTTTAATGCATATAAAAAAAAATATTGGTTTTCTGCTTTTCTTCTCCATATAAACTTAACTACGCGAAATTTTTCCTTCAAGTATATTTATAATATATATATATTAGATAATTCTACTATATCGCGACGTGATTTGTAAACAACCGGAGCAGGTTCTTAAAGTATTAATATAAAACGTGCTTTGCCGCTGTCTCAATTTTTTTTCTTAATATAGTAATCTTCATGTATAATGCGATATTGTGAGTTCTTTTTATATATATTTCTTATTATTTTTGGTTGTAATTTGTACATAATTAAAAATGGTACATTTTGTAAAATTGTATTTTTCTTAAAGTACTAAGTTTATACGTTTTACAACATTTTATGTTATTTCCTATTTCCAATACAAACTTATATAAATTCGATAGCTTTAGTAGTATAATAATAGGTGTACGTATCAAAGCGTACATGTAGTCGAAGATTGTTGCTGGAATCTAATTAGGAAGCAATTATGATGATAGCTACAAACGGAACTTACTACAATATACATTGTACCTACAACGGCCTCTGATAAGATTACAAAAGTTTGCTGCACGTGTTTGTATTATAAGAAAATTAAACAATGAATTCCTAAGAATTTGAAATTAAAAAGAAAACATAAAAATTGTTTTAAGCTGTAATAAAAGTGAAGTCGCCAAAGGATTCGCAAAATATTAGAACACAATTTCAATACAGAACATATCGGGCTGTGGCCACAATATTGTATGCAAACCGTTTTCTATCTAGAAAGTAAATCTAGCTCCCAGCGGATAACATAACTCATTGCTCCCCGTGCAGGCGAAATCACTGTTAATATTTAGGCCAGAAATAGTATTCTATATATTAATTTCTTACTATACTATAAGATTAATTATTTATTTATTTTTTTGAGTGCACATTACACATTACAAAAATGTAGTTTTGAAAACTTATGAATATTTCCTAGTTCCTTTTACAAGATGTTCTCACAGAATATAATAGAGATAGATACAAAACATATAATATAGAATTATAGTTTCTATAAACCGCTTTGTAAAATGTTTGAACCAAATAATAGTTTAACATTTCGGCTTTATAATTATATATAATGTTAACATCTTTCTCGTTCGTCGAACGTACCGTAAAACAGGCGATATGGTAAAAAGTGTAAATGGTGAAAAATATTAAATATAATACAATAATCATTAATTAAGCTATTTAATACATGTATACATATATTGCATTTGAAATGAACACTTTTATAACAAATATTACTTTTAATTCTTGAATTTCCCAAACTTTTTTATTTTCCAAGTATCGCTGGCGTTTCTAAGGCTGTAACTCTTGTTAAAACAAATGATACAAATTTGTTCTGCTCTGTTTGAGATAACTAGGCTCGTATAGAGTTTACGTTTGTGACGTCCAGCTCAAGTTTATATTTCTTATGCTATCTTATATTTGGGAACAAGCTTCCGTTGTTTATACATCAATTGCTTTACTTAAATTTAACACATTTTCTTTTTCATGGTGTCGACACATACACCATACACATATGTTGTTACGTTTTTGACATTCTCCAGATAAACTGTGGGCTTCGATTCCAACCTAATTATTTAACTTAATTGCTCTTTTGCGATATAAAAATAAAACATATAATAGATTCAATAAAGAAGAAAAAAGTAAAAAATAACCAACGGATCTGTCTGTCAAGTTGGGTCTAACAGAATACAACTTAAATCATTAAAGCATATTAAAGTAAAATTTAAGATGACAACTAATAAATTGGTGACATCTCTCCAGAAGTCAGGTCGTGCTAGCAACCATAAAAATTTGGCTATTTTAAATCTTTTCTAAAATTCCCATGTCGTCCAGATTCACTGACAATTATTTATGGATACATATATCCAGTTCCTGTTACACGAGGGTGCTTTATCTTCGTTCACAGTGCATTTCCAATGAACATGTACATTATTTGCTAGCTAGTAATACTACGTAGTTGCCCGGAAACTAGATTTTTAGCTTTATCAAAGCTCATTTCTTAATGCATATCATTCAATCAATGGATGTATTGTGCTTCAGACATGGCTTAGCCTGAAAATTGTATTATTGAGTAAATTTAGTTTTTACTTGTTTACATTATTTACCACTTTTAAATCTATACGACGATATATCTACTTATATAATTTTTCCCATTTCATGTTATCAGAAAACGTATCATAGCACTAAATAATTTTCAGCTGTAAATTCTAGATGTTTGAGTGAAATGAGGCCTTTGCATTATATTAATGCATGTGTATAATTCTGAACGAGGCTGTGCTTTATAGACCTACCATATTTTAAACTAATGTATTAAAACAGTATTTTAGTTAATGTGCTCTGATAACAACACATGTGGTCACCGTAGTTTAAAAATAAGATAACCAAGTGTAAAATATATTTAGAAAGTAAACTAATATTTGTAAAAATGCAATTATTACATTAATTCAAATACTAGCTTATGCCTGCAACTTTTTTACTGACTTTAGCTTCATGATTTTGTTTGTTAAGCTCCCATTTCCTTGTTTCTTATAGTTTAACTGATATTTTATGGTTATACATCAGGTGTGCCGTGTTTCGAAATTATATTCCAAAATTCTGGCTTAAAAAATGGACGTATTCAACAAAATGTTCCATTTAAATCCGTCCAGTAACTACGAACACGCAAGCGAAACAGATAAACAGACAGACAAAAATAAAAAAAATCGTAGATTCATATTATATTCGTATTTTTCATCTAGCTTAATTATTTTTTCGTAAATATACTTATTGTACAGACATACTTGTTTTACTATTTTATCATAGTATAGATAAATTTTAATAAAATAATAAGGGTGAATAATATATGACTACTCATAACACAGTTTTTCTTCGTTAGATAACATCAGCAATAAAAATTTCTCTCAAGATTTTTTTGTCTAATATAAGTTGAATTTTTGGAAGCCAATATTATCTAGTAAATTATATCTAAGAAATTATATCTAATAACGTACATAACGCTTATTAAATATTAAAGTGCTAAAGAATAGAAACAATGTATGTATATACATACAATGCAACGTGAGTTGAATTCTTATTATAACCTGACTTCTTTCTTAATGTTTAAACCAACGAACCTTTATATGAGAAAATTCTTATTCTCTTTCTGAATCTCCTTGTGGGATAAGTGATAAGAAAAACAAAGTTTCGTGCAAAAAAGTCATTATATTATTGCGTGCTGTCTTGTAGAATCCATATTCACAGTCACAGTATGTGACTGTGAATATGGATTCTACAAGACAATGCTATATAAAAAAATATATTATCTTAAATTAAAGTTATAATCATTGACTAAGCACGTATTAATTGCGCCTCAATATTTTAATATCAGGAAATTGTTTATTTCAACTGTGGTGGCATACAGATAAACTATATCTCTATACACTTTTGATAGTTGAAATTTCTCTTACATGTTAGAACGTCTTCTACAGAATTTAGCTTATTTGGTTTCTCTTGAACATGGTATATTCGTACTAAACGTCTGACCACATTCTCGATCGACTTACTAACTACTTGGCGTTCACTTCCAAACTGAGACAGAAATTAAAGGCCGTGTATGCTCTGTGAAATTATACATATTAATACGCAAAGGAAATGTTTCTGGACTCTTTTTAGGAAAAATACGCGGTCGGAGGAGATAAAATTTGGTATAGATAAATTATATATGGAAATGAAGTACAGAAAGGCATTATTTTTCATAATAATGCATTAGAAGCAATAGCAAATTAAAAAAGTAATTATGATACACACTACTTACTATATTTGACTTACACTTTTGTATAAACTGACATACACGTTGCGATTAGTACGTGTGATAGTTGTTGTTATGTTATTTTTTTCCTAATTCATACTCGAAACTTATTTTGTTTTTAATAATAAACAAAAGTTTCTTTTCAGGCCGGCTTTTTTTATAAATTTTAGATAAACGAATTGGTTTGCCATACAGCTATTAACTGACGGTTTGGCTTAATTTAATACTGTGGTTTTTGAATTTTCAGTAATTATTATGAAATACACTAATTATATTACGCACTGTACATTTAAAAGTTTAGTTGACGCTTATAAAATGTTAAGTAAAATAATTATAACAATATATTAGCCTTAAATGATCTGAAAATAAAATAATATATTCATTTGACATACATTTGTATCATAACAAAAACTGCAATTAATGTCAAATGATAACAAGCACTCAACACACAATATATATACAATCAAGTAAAACATCTATAGTTATAATTAATTCATGTATATATATATATATATATATATATATATATATATATATATATATATTTATGTATATATATAACCCATGTCATTTGTCAATAGATTGCCATTAACAGTAAATGTTTGTATTCAGTATAATATGTGGGTGAGGCTAATGAAAATAAATGAAGCATCTTCTCCTTCGTAAAACATTGCTACTAATTTGTTGAATGTAGTGCGATAGTGATATGTAAAACTCAGACTGCTCCTTATATCTTATTCGGTTATTTATATATATATATCTTTTTTACATATTGTAACAACCATGGTGCATAATTCGTATTCGGAAAGCGTAGAAAGGAGAGTATATATTGCGTGCAGCTGACAAAAAAACTATTTGCTTACTTATACTTCATTAATAGTAGACAAATAGGCTATACTGATACAACAGCTTATTTTCTTATATTTTTCCATTTAGACATATACGAGTTGAATATACGAGTAACTACTCGTATATTCTATATACGAGTAACTACTCGTATATTCTATACTCGGTTTGTTTTAACAGCCAATAACGTGTGCATATAGGTTATATGCAATATAACCGAAAATATTCTCTCGAGTTAGATTTGAACGCATCACCGTCGTATTCCGATTGACACGTTCCAATTTAGCCAATATCAAAAATGTTTTTGTTATTTCATGAGCATATACTTTTATTTCTTTACTTTTTACGTATAAAAACGCTTTCAACGTAGCCTTTGGGCACGTGCTTATTTTACGGGTGCCATTTTGAGACACTGCAAATATTTGTTCTGAATTCGTATTTATATAAAATAAAAATCACAATTGATTTCCTTTCCCCTTGTCAATTTATAGATTTGAATTGTTCGAAATTGGTTTATCCAACATCGCCGTGATTGCATCAGCGATCCGAGTTATTGAACCGTGAGTTGAAAACATTATAGGCAGTTGTGGATGCATTGTATGTTACGCCTTTATTGTTAGTGGAGGTGTCAACTTTCTGTCACTTTTGTATTTTAATAGATATTTAAATATCAGGGTTATATACGTACAGTTCAAGTAAGACAATTAAAAATAATTTTATTTATATATTGAGTATAATTTTTTCAAAAAAGAAATATTTCGATGGAAACTTGCACATTTTATATATAGAGACGTACTGCAAAAAAATACTACATATCCACAATTTTTTATGTATGCACGTACTCTGCATACTAATGTGAGTTTTTAATAGAATTCCAAATAACATGGGCAGCAATATTCAATAGTCCGTTTGTTAACTTTTTGTATTTTTAGTTTTCTACTACTACGATTGATACTCTGTATATATGAAATAGAGAATAAGTAAAGCAATATATATTATATGCTAGGATTTCACATCAGATAACGTTTCAACACAGGAAGGAAGCTTGAAATTTGAGTTTTTTTATCATAAAATTAAGCCGTGCAGTCAGATTATAATGAACTCGCAAATTTCGCGCGAATTAAACATTGAAATTAACCGTATATTATATATATAAGGTGTTAGAATTTTAAATTAGATTTACTATACTGGCTACACTTTTGTGAATGTAATGTTTCAATGTGGGAATAGACGTCAAAGTGGCGAAGAATTCGATTGAATTTATAGTTCCTTTTATTGCGACGGAAGTGGAACTATGGGACTAGAGTTTCCTATTGTTAAATTGGTTTCTAAAATAGATTTGAATCGAAACACGATCTGTTTTTCTAGGTTTATTCTGTATCTATGTATTTGCTGGAAGTGTAGAAAAGCGAGATGAGCTTCTAGACTGGAGTGCACTACAATATACGTTGATGATACGTTTCGGTTGAAACCTCAATATTCGAGCTACAAATGTTTTCGTTAAAAGCATACTGAATTCTTTAAATTTTAATTAATAAATATACGCATTTTCATTGAACTGATCTTATCATAAGGTAATTCTACCCCGAGGAAGAATATCTTCCTTATAGTGTATATTTATGATATGCAGAAACAGAAGTTATCGATATCGATTTTATTATTTTCGGGGAAGAAATCGCAGGTGTTGGAATAAATTTATACATTATACATGTAAATTTTCGAATTCTGCGGAAATCACATCTTATTATGAAATTTAAACTTTGTTATACAAAAAATTACCTGTAGTGGTAATAAACTTGTGCTAGACATTTTTTTCTATAAACGAAACAACTTAATTTAAACTAACGCTATTATAACAGAGATTAGTTTAAAATCAACCTTGTCGAAAAAACGTCCAGGTAGTCTAAGAAATTTACATAATGTTAAAGCTCGTCTCAGTCAGCAAGTGGGCAGGTCCATGAGTCAACTATTAATAACACCCTTATGTACGTTCGTATCATCCCAAACATTTCAGCTAACCTCTCAACCCACTAAACGGGGCCTTTATTGATCACTACTTTTGTCTTGCCATTCGCCTTAATGGACTATTAGCCGTAGTCATTGTGCTTGTCCCAAATTAAAGACGCACGATGCGTCGACTCAGTTTATTACTCAAATGGCTGCACTTTAGCAGATAATATGTAACTTATTTCTAGATACATAATAATAAATGCCAGCTTTAAATTCACATTTCATACTGGCATTATATAATAGAAATTTTTAGATTCACGTTTTCTATAATGCATATTAAAAATGCCAAACGTCATCTTATATCGAATATCTATATATATATACGTGAGAATTCTATTTCACAATCTTTGTATTAAATATACTTTAAAATGAACACGCCATTGACGTCTGTGGGAATTATATGCTGTTCCAGGTTTGAATCATTTAGTTGTATTGAAACGTGGCGTTCTGTGAAAGCCAGCATTAATCTTACAATGGATGTATTACGTACATACTACTAACCTCTTTGTCAACTCTGCACGATTTGTCATATGTCTGAAAACGTAAAATATAACACATGCAAATAATTATTAAATGTGAATTACGATAACGGAGCACAAGCTTCTACTACTCGTGTACTTAGATATGACGTCTGTTAATTCATTTTAATCGGTTCACTAAATCCGGTATGTAGCTCTCTGTAATGTGTCATAACAAAAGAAGAGCTTTCAATATCTTGCGACTGTAAAATGAATAAAATGTGCTGATGCATGTGAGCGCGACGCCAAAAGCATTAACTAATAGGAATATTATGGTATTATTGATAGATTACGTGAATTGTATAGTTTCTTTACATTTCATTTGACTACCATATCTGTAGTCATAATGTTAAGCTTCAATAACGAGAATACTAATATTGCTTAGAAAACGCTATCCATTTGAGGAGTCCAATAATCTAGAATATCTCGGTGCGGCAGTAGAAGTGTTCTGACAATCACTGAAAGCCACGCCTCTGGCGCCACGCTTCTTATACTTACCCGACTCGAAAAATAACAAGGGTTATTATTATTTAGTAAGTACTCCAACAAGTCATTTAGCGGAACGCTTCGGAGTCGTAGCTCTTTTTATTTGAAGACTATGTGTGCTTTTGGATTGAAATGGAGACTGTCTGAAGCATTGAGTAGCTGGGTATACTTATTACGGGCGAAATACGTTCAATCTCTTTTATCGCACGGTTATAGCGGGGAAAGTACCTACCCCGCCTCGTATCCCAGAGGCTCTCGACGCGCGCCAACTCTACCGTAAAATTATGTTAAACTTACTTCGCGTTCTTATATTGTTGTCATTCTTCTATGGTATCCCATTTCATTTGTCTTTAGAAAGTTAGGATTCGCTGCCTCTATTTGAATATCACTATATATATGTAAGTATTAAAAAATAATACTATTTTATTTCTGAACTCTACTTATGCTTTTACGGTAGGTTCATGAGTTTGGCCGCAAAGCATCTTAGGCTAAGAAAATCTAGTGTCGAGACACTCCATTATTTATTTATTTTATGGTCGAAGTCGGCATATTTTCACCTATTTCAGAAATAGTGATTACCGGAGATAGAACTTCTTCTTCCTCTGAGAGCTATTGGAACCCTCAACCACTACTTCGAACAGCCATGTGTGCCAGCTTTCCCACGCTGCCGCCTAACAAAAATTGAAATATATTTTAATTATACCGAAAAATAATAGGTGTGTGTGTGGATTTTGCGGCTTGCGAAGTGGTGTCGTAATTATGGCGTCACTCAGCTAAAACGGGGAAATAAATTGAAAAACCGACTTGCGGCGAAAATGCGCGCTGGAAAATATCTCTTACGGTACTTGCCCACGACTGACAGCGCAAACTTAATGTGTTTATTTTAGCCACACTGGCATTGTTTCAAACAAAAAAAATCTGCTTTTATTTTAATGTATTGTTCCACGACTAGTAATTGCTTCATTAATGTTAATTAAAATGATGAAGTGCCAGTTAGTCAATGTTTTCCTATGGATTTGTGTAAATCGGATCGTTCACCAATTTTATATATTAATTAGTTTAAGCTATTTGAGTGATTAACATAGATCACAAAACATACGATTTATTTGAAAATATATTATTATCTATTGCCTTGGGGTTAAATTATAAGCTTAAAAATATTGAATATTGTACCATATAACATATGTATAAACTGTTATGTACATTTTTATATATTAGCTTTTAAAAAAGCTCGTACAACATAATGTTTATTGCCAGAAATTATAAGTTTTAATCCGGTCTAATTAGGGATGTGTTCTATTTATGTAAAATTGAAATGATACAATTACACTAAGGGCTTTTAAGAGATATGAAAGGATATATTTCTATTTAACTCTTAAATTTGGTCTTTAAAATAAATAATCTAAATTATAGTTGAAGCCATCGTGGGATTGATTATATTTAATATATTAAATTCCTCTGCTCTGGCACCTAAGACAAAGCGACCGGAGTGTATTGATGTTAGGTTTTATCTGACTACCATGCTATGCGGAAATAAGCACGATCCTGGAAAACAAAACTTAAGATTTAGTTTACAAATTTGAAATAAATAAAATAAACGAAATTATGACTATTTATTTGTCAAATTTTCTAGTAAATAATGATATCATATACGTACGAACAAAAGCTAATTTTCTCATATTCGCTATGTAAATTCGAATTTGAAATTCGAGATTCTGAAAAGCTATTGATGAGCGTTGTCAATAAATACTTTATTAGGCCTTGATATGTCGATGGGTTTCTAATAAATGCCCTCGATGAGTGGAGGCATGGATAAATTAGGTACGACGCTACAACCATTGTAAGATACTCGGACTTTGTAATTTTCTCTTGTTAGTTAGTTGTCATTAAGCATGAATACTACAACTTTATTCACCTATTTATTAATAAATATTATAAATTAAAAATGATGCATAATAATAGGTTTAGTGTTTTTGCAAAACGTTTATACCATTAGAAAATCTTTATAACACAGTTGACAGGGAAAAAATATAGAATTATTTATCATATTCTTCTATAATGTATTTGGTAAACATAAGATCAAATATTTAAATTGCACTCAAGTGAAATGTAGTTGTAGTAGTTGTAGTAAGTTTCTATATTTCAGCAACATATTGCGACGCGCACCAATTGTTTCTCAGGCGTGTGCCCTCGTTCGAAGCAATTTTTCATACGCCCAGATGCATTTTGCATACTTTGGTACTTTATAACCCATTCACTGAATTTAAGTCATCGAATACCATCAATTCATGATTTTACCATACAAACGAAATATAAACTTTTCGACCTGAAGAGTTTGAATGGATTTGGCAAAATATATGCCTTTTAAAGCTTATTAGCAGAATGTATACTCTTAATGTAATATATATAGTTTGACACTATGAAAAGATTTAAAGCATTAATCTCTTTTTATTCGTGTCTTTTTATTTTCATGAACTGTAGGTATTCCTTGGGGTGTAAAAAAGTTTGTAACATTCAGTTGAAAGGTTATCAGCGATTCCAGTCACTAGCGAGCCTGAATAGACCTCCTCATACAACAATCGCGTTTTATATAGCCAAATCTGGAGAACCTTTTAGCTAGCAAAGTAATAACTGTGCTCTACAGTATACTGCTCAGTTCGTGTAACACTAAGATAAGCTTATACTAATAGTGACGATAGTAATAGATACCTATCATCGTAAAAGCGACGCAATTATTGTATAATGAAATGATTATATAATATTAAACTGTGTAATAAATTATAACTGAATCTAAATCCTTTGATAATTCGTTTGGGGGATTAATTTTAGGTCATTCAATGATACAAATCTTTTGATATTAAAATGACTTTTTGAGATGAAAGAAAGCTCTTCGTAAAAAGTTATAAATTATCAGAATGGATATGAATTGTTTTTAAGAATAACGTTGAAATGAATTTATATAATTGTAACGTTTATGGAACTAAATTGACAAAATCATATTTTATTATAACACGATAAAACTTTAATAACTGTACATTTTAAGTTATATAATATTATTTATTATTTGTCTAGTTGGGCCTGTTAATATTTGTTTAGGAACTAATATTACATGAAGGGACTTAGCGGTTACCCGACTCTTTAATATTTCTTATCAGTTGTTATAAGTTCTATTATCATTGTTTCATAAAACAATGATTAATAACATCTTCATTATAAATTTAAATATGTTATCCCTTAAATTTACTTTCTGTTAGTTTTTAACAAAACAGATTTGGCCTCAATATATGTTAAAGAAAGATACTTTTTGAAGAATTGTTAGTATTTTTATAAATGAAAACATGCTTATAAAATAAATTTCAAAGCTATAAGTTTCGCTAATAACTAATATGGGGGAAACTATTATTTTTTTACCTCATTCAACTTAACTAACGATTTATATAATAGACATATTTAGATACTAATGTTTTGAAGGTTAGGCCATGTAAAATTATATTTTTTTATTATGTGATGTAAAGTTCATCCGAAACCTTAACGTGGTTTCTACAAAGTTATTTATTACAAAATAAATTCGGTCACTTTTGAAAAATAGTGAAGTTCAACCAATTTCTTACACAAGCGGCGTGCCTGAGCCGGCTGCGATAAATTATCTATTGTTGGCTTGCGAATTCAACAAGGACCGTTTTTGTTCAATTCTTCGTCTCGTCGTCAATGGAAAATTTATTACTTATAGCCTACTGGCGTATTTAAATATGGCCGATTATATCACTGAAGTTAAATATTCTGCGCATTCAGGTGGGGAAGGTAATTTCCACCTTTATTTTCTATCTAAAGAGAGTAAATTTTCTTGCTTCATTTAACAACTTTTTACGTTTTTTGTTACGAAAATAACGGAGCGTTTACAAACCACACATGGATTTATTATTTCATTAAACATGCTTTATATTTCCCTACGTAATATATTTAATATACGTAAGTAATAATTACATGACCTTTTTTTTTACAAAGCTTCACACTTTTTCCCGCATAGCAGGGTAGTAAGAGAGCAGGTAGTCAAGAGACCTAGAGTCATGACTCCGCTACCCATTTTCCGCCCAAATTAAAGACATTGCGTGTTGGGCGGCGGAACTCAACGCCGCGCTTTGTTTTTGGTTCCAAAGCGGAAAATGACTTTACTGATATTCAAGTAAAACTGCTAAATTATTGTTGTTTACGGTAACCTAAATTACGGTTAAAATAAACAAGTAAATGTCTATTCCATATTTCAATTTTACTATGACATGTTTAAATAGCTCTAAAAATTAAAAATGCTAGAAGCATATTCGTACTTTAATATATTATTATTGAATAGTGGAACTCAACGCCGTCCATTTACTGCCAAACGGAGAAATTACTCCGAGTGGGGATCGAACCCACAACCAACCGAAGTCAGGTATAGCCTCAATTTATTATAGGTACAACAAATTATGTAAGTACACCATATATTTCACGGCACGCGTTTGTATTTTTCAATCTTTATGCGGTGAGTGACAGGACTTCATTCATCATTACCGTTGTCAAACCTTTTTTCGTCTTCCATTTGGATGATTCAGTTAATAATAGCTTTAACAATAAAATTCTAATATTCTCTTACGTATTTTGATTGAAAATATATTAAGGTCCTAGTGGCATGTTATTCTGTTTTTTATTTATTTTTCACATAGAAATTTTACTTATTGGGTAAATGTTATATATAAGAGCATCTAATTTGTCACAAACATTCACAATTAATAGGATGTCCAAACCAGTAATCACTCTGCTCTAAATCCTTATATTAAAATTAATGAGTCATTAATGGTCTCACTCCTGTAACAGCAAGTAATTACTCAATTTAAACATCCAATTCGCTTTATATTAAACACAGCTAGATATATTAAATAATCAATGACAAGATTAAAATAAAAAAAAATATTAAAATATCAAAATTTAAAAAATTTAAAGAGTGTGTTTTTTTTTCTACATTTGTATTTTGAATATACGTCTTAAATGTCATTTAATACTTTTTAAAATTGCATAAGATAAACTTTTCTTATCTTAATTTGTATATTGAGTAGTTTATTAAGATGAAAGATAAATAGTGATCATTTTTAGAAAACAGTGGGAGGACAAATTATAAAAAAATTATATACTTCGCTTTCCAATAAATATTAAATTTTTCCTTAATTTTATTCATCTATGAATATAATAAAAATGTAACTGATCGCTGTCTGTACATGGAAGATATTAAAAAAATATATTATTAGGGGCATTTATCAATACACCCAAAACAATGATTTTTAATTTTCTTTTCTGTTTGTGCACGCTAATCGTGCTTATTTAATTTCAATCGGTATATAAACAAAAATGATGACAACCATTTATATTATAAATTTAAGCAAAGTTTGTGATTTAAGTGATATCGTGGGCAGGCGAAAACACGAAATAGTTTAGTCATGTAGTTTACACAGGCGAAGCCGCGAAAAGGTCGCTAGTTACAAATATTTTTCTTTTTCTTGATTGATTATAGAAAGTGATGTGTCCAAAATTGACAAATAGTGCCAAAACTTATTAGTAATTTCTTTTTCCTTGACTCGTAAAAGGTCAGAAATGTATTAGGTTCACGCTTGTATAGCATACAGAAAAATCTAACATATTACATTACTTTTCGTTTTACATACATTTTGCGACCAAAACAAACAAAACATATTCCTTTTAAAACTAAAACGACTATTGAAGTAGGAACAAGGTCAACAGTATGTATGGTGCAGAAGATCAAACAACAAAATATTTTAAAATAGAATCGTGCAATCGCAAGAGCTGCTTTATAAAGCTATAATGCGTGTTTATATATTTTTAATTGTCTTTCTTCCCGAAGAGAAATGGACCTGTCCACTAAACAAACATAGCTTATACATATAAATAAGAACACCTAGAAATGTGAGCACGCCTCGCCTTGAGGTATCTTGGTGTAGTTTTTCTTTTCTTACATTCGTGAGTGTAGGATAGCCTAGCCTTAATTAGTATGCGAGTGCAGGTACGGTAATGTACATCCGAGATTCTTTGTTCTATTAAGTAGAATGAATATTCCTCTTAAAACGTGTCGAAATGTTCTTTAATTTTACTTCACGTATTAAAGGTTCGCTCATCTTCCACACGCTTGTTTGAAAAACAAACTGGATTCAATACGTCTCTATTAAAAAAAAAAGTTTTGATTATATAAGGTTCAAGATAACTTTTGCCTATATAGAACTTAAGAAGTACCGTATTTCAACATAGTCACAGAATTCAGGCGCTATCCTCCATAATTTACGCTGAAAATTTACGAGAAAGCTTACCTGTAAAATCATAAATCTTGGCGGATTGAATGGGTTATTTTTATGGAATAAATTTCTAATGTAAGCTTAAACGTAGCGTTAATTTTATATATCGTTTCATACAAAGTTTTATAGTTATTCAACAGTGATATAAAGATAAACGATGTCAAAAGTCGAATTGTTATAAGTTTTACCTTCACTGTCCGCAGTACACATAAAACATTTTAAAAGGCAAACTGTTATGTTAAATTGCGCCTCTGTTCTGTCACATAATCTTATTTGTTTTAAATTTTAAAATGTAACTTTTTATTCTAAATATTTTTAGTTACAATAATAGTTTTAAAGGTATTTTTAGCATTTATGGTTTAGAAACAATAGAAATCCTTTTTATATATGAATCACATACAAAGAGGTATTGTTATTTCTAAAAAAATTGTAAATAATAAAAAATACGCACCTATATTTTTTCACATCGTAATTTGTGCCGACGCCCATTACTTGTAAAAATATGCTCTTCTCTATAAAAGAAAAGGTTGGATGGAAACATTATTTCTTGCTTTATTTATTATAGCTTTTATATACAAGTTAAAAGTAAAGTGGTAAAATAGATAATTTACTATAATATCAGTAATGAGCAAGAAAGCTTATTTTTGCGCAAATGTATAGAATTCCACAAATTCCTGCTTTTCTTTTCAGCCATTTAATAATTGTTATTATTCTAGAACATATTTTTAGTTTTTCTTTGGAAACAAAATAAACAGAATAACGGTTATTTCATATGCATATTTAAAATATTGCGGTTGCTTACTCGAATTAAGTATTTTTTATTTAAAGGTACCTCGTGTACCAGAGATACCCAAGAGCAATCCTGGTAGCCATTTATGTACACATAAGACTCACCTGAACTTAACGGCGCGTTATTAAGGTACACATACCCTGCTCGAGTTTTGAATACTTTTCATCAACTTTGTTCATTAAAACACAATACTTATAAAAAATCATTACACTTTTAGCCTTATAAAAATTTGATACACAAAAAAGCGCATAAGAATTGAATCACAATCGTTTTCTGCTACACAACAAAGACGTTACTGGACTTACAGTAATATTTTTATTTTCTTTTCTATAGTTATCTTATAATAGTATAAAAAACTAAAGACGCTTTTTATTGTATCGATCGTCATTCTTCAGTATAATACTGTGTATATATTGAAACGTTTTTTTACAAAGAATGATAGAAATCGATGCCATGTTTGTTTTTATAAGTATACGCCACAGCGGGAATCCATCTGCAACCTCTCAGCGTAGAAGACACTCATGATACGGAAATGAGGCATTTTGTCGAAGATTTTCTTTTCTTGTCTGAAAATGAAGCTAACGTTGTTTAGTTATACAGCTGAGTATACTCTTTAAAACTTTTCATAAATATATTTTTTTAAAATATTAATATAATAAAAACTATCTTAATAGTTACTGGCCAGTGTGAGAGCCAATGACAAACAATGACAGACAATGTCTTAGATTCGGGCGGAAGGTGAAAAAGAGAGTGTCTTGACACTAGGCTCTCTCTGCCTACCCGGCTATGCAAAAAGAAGCGTGAAGCTGTATTAATTAAGTAATATTATTTAGTATTAAAGTTTGTATTCACACGAAGCTTATTAAATACCACGTTATTTTTAAAGCAAAAAGTGTATTGTTAATATTTTTTACATATTTTGCATCGCGAGTGGTCTCTGAGCTGTAATTAATCTGGCTTCTCGTCTGTTTCCAGAGGCTTTAGTATTTAGCAATGGGAGTAATAAGTAGCGGCGTTCTCTGAGCCGTGATTGGTGCCTTTAATATGCAAAGGCGTGTGATAACGGTCCACAAACCGTGTCTTGTTCACCGCACAGTATAACTCATTGCGATGCATTAGCTCATTTGAGCAATTCACTAACGTTTACTCGGATTTTATCTTAGCGGATTTTACCTTTTTTTTTTAATTCATTGTAGAATGAATTGTTTTATTCTACAATGTCTTTTTATATGGAAAGAAGCAATGATAATATTAAAGTTAAGTTGTGTTTGAAAATTGGCTACATTGGTCTTGGTTAAAAAATTTTAAATCCTAAAATCCGATTACCTCTTTTACAACAGAACTTGAGCTTGTCCAACATGAAATAGGATTACAACTTTAATGTGGCGTAGTTTAAAATGTGAGAAAAATCTCGTATAAACGCATTCTACCCTATTAAGTTATTTACTTTAAATAAATTGTACGAGTCCTTTCGCTTAAGGATTTTCTTTAAACATATTTTTCTGTTGCTTATTCTCAAAGGAGAAATATAATGCTTTGGTTTTCGTTGTTATAGAGTTACATATTTACCATACATTTCTGCAGTAACAAGGTTTGACAAAAACTCTATTGAGTTTGCTGTCTAATTTAATGGCGTTTTATCTAAAATATGAGCTTTGTGTATTTAGTTTGAAAAACAAGTCGAAATAGCATATATTTGCTTGCGAAAAACAAGTCTATTATCACAGACTAGATCCGAGTTCAAGATTTATTTTACATGATACAGGGAGATATTTTGTATTGATTTTCTTTGTATAGAAACAAACATGTTTGTTAAAAAATATAACCGTCGTTCCATTTATTGACATGCATAATAAAATGACTTGTAAAATATTCAGTACTTACCAAAGCTCCAGCCAAGAAGCTTTGAAGGTAGTAGACCATAAAATATCTTAATATGGCAGCATAAGGATAGAAATTAATTTAGTAAAGTAAATTTAATTTAAATTCAAATTTTAATATATTTTGTAACGGAACAAAGATATATAATATATAACGTTTTTTAAATTGCTAAAACCTGAACAATCAATTTAATAAATCAGCCTGTATTGAATATTTTTTAGGTCTTGTCATTTATTGTATGTTTTTGATATATAATTTTCTTGTTCTACCCTCTGACAGTACTAATATACTGTACGTGCCTGAAAAACATCACTACAATAGAAATGTCACATGAGGCTTGTCACGTAAACATTTGACATGATATAAAATATTAATAAAATGTCCAATGTTATAGAAATTGGATTTCTTTTATTTTATTCCGTAACTTTGGCTCGGGTTTGTAATTTAAATTAGTTTCTAACGACTAAACGTGACCTCCCAGTTGCAGGAGAATGTCTGTACAGTATCTATCAGTATTTTAAGCAGCAGGGTCAACGCAGTCTGAAATGAAACTTTACCTGTGGCGTGGGTCATACAACAATTATATGTATATACGTGATTTCTATATAATTGAAATCCTTTAAAAGTTAGTTTCTGATATTAATATTTTCATTGTTTGATTGTTAATGAATGTCTATCTAGTCCAAAACTCAGTTTTGGGTCTCGCGGCCACCTTGGTATATATTTATGAAGTGAATATGTATCAATTGAATTTGTCTTTAGGCTAGCTTTCTGTAAGTTCCAAAAAAGTCATGCTCATATAAGATGATGAATAGGTATAAAAAGTATATGTAAAATAATAAATACAAAACAGACTTGCCTTTTACTGTTTCCATATTGAAAAATATCATGTAATGGTATATCTTAAAATATTGTTATTAAATTTTTGGCATAAAAAAAAATTGGCTACTATAAATCAGAGCATATGATTCCGGGCGTACATCAAAATATCTAAATTCTAAATGCGTGAAATGACAAGTATTATAATTGCGTACGCTTAATTGTCACCAGTAAGGAATTGGTTAACCAGTTCCATTTTAGCACTTGTTATTAATGAATATTATCCTTTTAGTTAAGTTTCACAAATGAATTTGACATTTAAATCGCTATAGTGTTCATTAAGGTAATTAAATATTATCGGCAATACATATTTCATTTGTATCGAAAATGTATTTGAGATTTAAATTAATAAGCCCGCGATGACTAGGATGTGAAAATGGAAAATGCTTATATATTGTTGACCTACTTTTGTATTGTTACTGTTGTTTTATGTAAGTATACTATATAAAGTTGATATTATTTTTCTAAACTATCTTTTATTATACTATATAATGCTCTACAGCTACTAGGCTTATACTAATACATATTGACTTCCCAATTAGTAAGGATTTAGTGTATTTTCTACCTTAGTTGAAATATTATTTACGAAAATTATTAATTAAATATATGCTAATCAGAAAATATGAATAAGTCTTAAGGGTGATAACTATTTGGTGCACTTTGTTAATTAATTCAACTTTCGTGCTATCTCCACCTTACAGGTCCATTTTAAGTCGTAATTTCTTTACAACTCTTACCTATAATAAAAGTTCTTTATTAAGGCATTCATAAGAAAATGATATTCTTACATTTATTATTCACACTTTTACTGAACGCCTCGACATTTACTTTCGAAGTTTGTCGTAACCGCCACTTAGAGGAGAAGACTTAAGACGTCTTGTTCTATAACTTGATTATCCTAATAAGATTTTGCAGTCGTCTGCGACGCTGGATCTTCACAATTTCTATTTACTGTTTAAATCGAAAATCATTATAACTGACACTGTTGTGAACCCTGGCATTAAATCGATGAAGCGTTACGAATAGTTTTAGTTCCAAATATTAAAGGGAGCTTTCATTAATATTTTAGTTTTCAGACAGTGTTAGGGATAAGAGGGTCTGCGTAATAGCTAGAATGAAATCAAAAGTACTCGTTGAGGAAGGGTTGCGTCACGTGCGCTTTGTTGGTGAGCCCTTGGCATCGTCCTAGACGAAGTGACGTCATTTGTATGTCGATCACGAAGCTTTCAAATATTTTATGACACATGTAGAAGATAGCTTATACGCTATTGTGAATACAGTATACCGTTTTTTTCAACTCTATACAGTACCAAGCAAATTTTAAAGTGACAGTAAGCAGTTAATGTTCTATATGAATACAACGTGACGATATATATAATAAAAATATCATAATTAAATGTTTGGTACGGCACGGCCTAGCCAGCACATCACTGTGCAATGCAATGTTATTATTTAAATTTAACTTATATTTTTTTAACATTTTTTTTAAAGTGTTATTCCCACACAAAGGAAATTGAAAATGACATATTTAGAAAACGTATAAAAATTTGAACGCAGCGGGATGTAAAAATCTCTCTACAGAGATGCTAACAACAAATATAAGTTGTAATAAGCGTATAAGAATTTCAACGTAGCTGGATGTAGAACGCATTAGCTTAGCAGAACGCAGAACGCTTAGCGGTCAGAGCGCTTGAACGGTTTTCGAGAGGCGCGGGTTCATATCCCGCTGCGTTCAAATTTTTATACGTTTTCTAAATATGTCTTTTTAAATTTAATTTGTTAATAAATAGTTTGATATTTTGTAATATTTTCTTGTACGAATTCTAACATTTGATCAGTCAATTAATTCAGCCTTTTGATGGCATGTAAGTCATGACAGATAGGACGCACTGGTAGAAGAGTTTTGTCTTTAGACATTGCGGTATAGGTGACGAGAAGATTTGACGCAGCTTGGCAAACTCTGTCCAACTAGCTGGATTCTTCGATCAGCCTCCCTTTCACACCTCACACCTCCCTTTTTTTGGTTCCTACTAAGCTGAATAATTTGGCTTAGTTAAATATATTTACGAACAACTTTGAAAGGGATACCATTTATGTGTATAGTACCGGGTATGACGTATCTCCCATAACAACGCTGTAGTGAGCCTTTGAGGTGAGGGTTTTGGCGATATTTTCGTAACTGACTTCAGCCTCGTCGTCAGAGTATGTTGAGGTCGGCGCGTTTACCTGTACAATTTACAACACTAATCAGTTGTAATCCTAATACATAATACACATGTCAGGACATTGGACTATCATTCCTATTTGCTTTCTACGCATATAAATTATAACTGTAATGTCCAAAAATATGTAGAGTATACAAAAAATACTTTGAATCAATATTTTTTCAAGTATCTGACTCATTCTGTTAAACTTAAAATAAATTAATTGGGTAAATAGCTGATTTCTCGATAGAAAATCATCTTCTGTTATTGGTAGGTTACGAAGCTTTGTAAAAATTCAGGTAGCTATTTTTTCGAGGCAGACGTGCTATCAATAAAAAACGTTACGGCCTTATAAAATTTTCGACGTGGGAAGACGCTAACCTATAGTTTATTACACTTATTCTAGTCCTGTTAAATTCAAATATATGAACTTCAGTATATTGAAAAATTATAATATAAGATAGTAGATTCTAGTGGTTTATGTAACGTAATGTACTCAAGAAGTTGTAGTGAATTGCTAGTTAAATATGAAGCTGGAGCATTTGAAATACTTGCTAAAGCTTGTACAAGAACATTTTAGGATCTTAGACTGCACGTGCACATACGAGGTTGGGCTAACTATTTATTAATCTATGAAACTAAGCTCACGGTTTCCTGAAATACATTGTTCCATTGTTAACTTATTATATTTTGCATCTTCACGCTCTTCCCACATAGCATAGTCTTTGAGAACCTAATACTAGAGACACTCCGTTCTCCATATTTCATTATATGTTTGATAAAAATTAATAAATTTTGTTACTTTCAATTTTTGAGCATTTTCTTTTCGTAACTACCCTATAGTTAGGAGCACCCAGTCACTCACCACATACTGTTTTCCTTTTTTCATAGTGGATATCGAGAGCTAACAACAAATCATATTTTTATAATAACATGGGTATTTTATTTACAAGAAAATACATATTTTTTTGCCTTTAACTTACCAATGCTTAAATTGGATGATTGGGGGTATTTATGCGGGGCGGCTGCCACTCGATCTCCGAAATCTTATCGAAATGCAAATCACAATTATGCACACCTTTGACTAGTAGTAGTAGCTATCACTAGATAGTGAGAACATAGATATGTTTCACGGTTCAGAGTCCTTGGAGCACCCGTATATCCGGGACATTGCATATAGCACCACCAGACCGAAGACGCCTCCCCGAGACATACACCCTCCCTCCCTAGACCCTGAGCTGCTATCATGGTCGCTGGGTGGGACCTCCCCTGAGCATTCAGGGGCCTGGATAGCGAACAGCTCTCCTTTCGACACGACACTCCTATCTCCCGGTACAAATGTAACTTAAACCACGAAGGACCAATGACCCATACCCGGGGACCATCCATATTAGTGGGTGGCGTTTGACCTCCACGGCCACAGGGCCCGGACCTGATACCTTCCTGATACTAATAATATAACACATCCATATAAAGTGACAAAGACTTTCCTTTGCCTGTTACGTAATTAGTATAATATTCATATATTGTGAGCCATCCAAGTGCAGTGCGTCAGTGTCGGTTGGTTGCGGGTTCTATTGCCACTCGCGAAAATGATTACATTTAAAAAAAAGCCATTCAACATAGAATATCTCGATTTCGGGCGGCAAGTAGAGAACGGAGTATCTTGACTACCCTATTATGCGGCAAAAATATGAATAGCTTTTTACTTATATTAGCCGTTCAGTGTCTGCTACTGTATTTAAAATACCCAAAAGTAGTGTAATTTCCGGAAAACTGCACCTAAAATAATTCTATGGATCAACTGTGAGATAACCACTAACTTAATGTACATGTCGCTTAATTACATAATTTGAACATATGTTTTTAGCTTCTCTATCAAGACCAACTTTTTTTGTAGTAAATCTTTAAGTAATAATTTAAATGCACGCCCTATAGATTATTTTGCAAAAAAATAGGGCTAGCTTAAACATAAAATCGAAATCTGTGATTTTCACGATATTTAAAACTTAGTATATCTTGGATAATATTTATTTCTGCTCTTATGTGTACGTGTACAACTCCGTAGTAAATATATATTATAGTACTAATTATGTTACATAATACAATACAATAGTCGTTAATATAACAAAAGCGATTATAGTTTTAATGACTAAATATATACGTTACACATATATATATATATATATATATATATATATATATATATATATATATATACACTACATATGTGACTCCATAATGAACACTAGAGATAACAGGAGTTCTCTCATATTACTATACGGAATCTGGTCTAATAACATTTATTTCAAAACTTTATTACACGGTTCCGTGGCGCAGTGGGACAGAGTCCGATTGACGCGGTTGGTTGTGTTTTCGATACACTACGTTCAAGTTTAAATAGTTTTCTTTAACATTTTTAAAGTATTATTCATTAATTTAGGAAATTGAAAAATATTTTAGAAAACGTATAAAATATTCAAAAAATCCACTTGAGTTCAAATTTTTATAGTTTTTCTAACAATGTTTTACAAGATAAAATAGTCTGGGGAATGATGATGTTTCAATTGTTTTAATTTCCCTGCTGTAGTTAGACAAAGTACGGCGTTGAGATCCACTATTCACCATGCAAATACTCGATTTCGGGTGAAAAATTAAGAACGGGGATGTATTGACGCAAGGCTCTCTGACTATTCCTATGCGGAATAAACGCAACTCTGCAAAGAAAATATTTTCTATTATTTAAGTAATTTTATTAATTATTATAAAAATAAGTACAATAAATGTTGGCACAAGGTAGTTGCAAATATAATATAAAGAGCATTTTGGTAAAACTAGTTTTTGTGACAATAACTGCACTACTAAATAATATAAATGAACTATTTTACTTAATATTATAACTATTATAAAAGCTTACAATTTAGGTATAATCAATTTAATTTTTATATAACTTTATCATTTATTATATTGAATATAACGAATCAATTGACATCTCATTTAACGAATTCATCTCGATAAATGAATAGCAAATCAATAGAAACTTATTTATACTTACAAACAAAAACGTCCGAATCGAATTTTATATTAATATCCTTATATTAGTATTATATAAATAGTAGCTAATATAGTTATTGATTGTGTATTAAAATATATATTTTTATACAGCTACAATTATAAACGATTTGTTTACAGCACGTTTGTATAATTCGCCTAAATGTCTGAAGATTATTACTCCCAAAACTTTGCTGTAACGTTAACGAGATTGATTGTAATTAATGTTTATTAAATTACATAAAGTACTTCACTACGATCGTGGCTTATATCGAATATTGTGTATACATTTTTAAGGAACTGTATATTTTACAGTGATTATTTCAATTGTTTGGGAAAAATACTTTAGACTTTCGTTTTCCTTCTGTTTCACTTGTAGAAATATGAACGTATTCATTTTTAAAAATTACCTTTTCAAAGCCTCAGTAACAGAGTAAGCAATTATACAATGACTTATGTTGTGAATTTTGAATATGCTAAAACAAGAGATACACGCGCACCAGCTTGGTTTGCAAATGTGCGCTTAGCATTTTTGCTGTACTAGGCCACGCTTTGTTGTCGATCGGCCTGCGCAAACAAAAGAATACAATTTGCATTTTAACTAAAGGATAACTGGATATACCTGACCACTAACTCGTCTTTGGTCTTTTTATGCCTTTTGTACTTGTACCCTTCGCCTTTTGATTTTCCCACATTAGTTTACAATTATCAACATTAACAAATTGCCTAATATAGAAAAAACATAATTTTACACAGATTTTTTTATAATAAAGCTATCTTAATGTTTTCTTCGCACCTAATATGCCTTCATGTACACGTATGTCAAGTATTTCTATCTTAACATAAAAATCTTATCTATGCTATGTAAGGCAGAGTACGTGCCCGCCTCGAGCCCTTTTCATGTGCCCTTGTGCTCAAATATAAAAGGAGACTTAGGTATTGTCAAACACAGAATTTGTCATAAAAAAGGGTACTTAACTTCGTTCAATATATATAACGACAATTCATTACTTACAGAATGTATAATTTATTATTATAAAATGTAGATATATACTTCATATTTTATTCATTTTTTTTATTGAGATGTAAACAAGAAATTGTTTAAGTATAATAAAACAATAAACTTCTGATATTATAGTAAGAAATAAAATTCCATTATCTCTGCTTTAGCCTTATCTCGAATAAATCACAAGCTAAAGCCTGCATTTATTGCGAGGCGTAAATTAAAAAGTTACACCAATTTTCAGTGAGTTATTGTGCACAGTTGTCTGCCGGTTTCTAGGGAATAGGAACGGCGTCACAATATTTCGTTCTTCAATTTGAATGGCAGTTTGTTTAATCAAATATCGAGTGAATTAACAATCATTTCAAATTTATGGAGAACATGGAAGTGAATATAGATCAATATTATAAAATGGCGAACAGTTGGAGCTGAGTGAGTTTGAATTTGTGCTCTCGTGTGTGATGGCTACTAGAGAACGTACGTGCGGGAGTTTGACCGATGGCTAATTCTCCAGATATAGGCCTGCTTGCTGCTAGCCTTCTCCGGCTCATCATTGGTGAGTCGATATAGATACATATAAATGTTTGATTTATGTAATAACATATTCTGTATATGTATAATAATCTCGTCTATTTATCTGTATTGATATTATAATTATTATTTTTTAAGTTATTTTATAAGTGTCTAGATGGTTAGCATATTTTTTGAACCTTTAATTACATTTTTTAGTATTTTAAAGCTTCTATAGTGGATGTCTGTTTAATTTAGATCTAAATTCTTAATTCCGCATTATTGACTTGTTTAATTATTTGAAAAAAATTAGGTAGTGAATGACATTGGTAATTCAATTTGAATTAATCCCATAATTTACGCACTCTGTATGTTTAATAAGAGTAAGCTATAAAGTACAAAGTGACCTTTTGATTTTATAGACTTTTTTCCTATATTTACAAGCTTTTGAAACTTGCCTTCTCATTTAGTAGAAGCCGCTTAAGTCTGACAAGTAAATAGAATCTCAATCGATCCAAATCGCAATCTCCACTAATTAACTTTGATGTTACTGCGTGGATCTTAATAAAAATAAAAATAAAATCTATTCATATCATTATATTTACCATACTATAATACTATAGTAATTAGTATTTACTATAATAAAAGCAGATATTAAATATGTACAAACATATATTTTTAATTTTATTCTAAATAAAGAATGTAAGAAAAAATATATTTGACACTGTCTTTTGTCATTGTTCTTTAGAAAAAAATATTAAACTGGAAAAAATTAGTTCATCATGGCATTAGTGGGATAATGTCTGACTGAAAGCGCAATTTGGTTGGTTGGCTGGGGGTTCAATTCCCACTCGATATAATGATCATAATTTAATTATTTTCATATCTTGACTCTGGTAAACAAGACAAAGCGAGGTGTTGAGTTCCATCACTTACAGGATTGAAAGTGGAGTACAGAGTGTCATACCACTTAGTTATTGGCCTATGCAGAAA
Organism: Podotricha telesiphe; assembly: GCA_038994665.1. Lineage (NCBI taxonomy): Eukaryota > Metazoa > Arthropoda > Insecta > Lepidoptera > Nymphalidae > Podotricha > Podotricha telesiphe. Next base: position 337,443 of record JAOYRR010000030.1, on the reverse strand, counting down.
AAAACATGAAGCTGAAATTTTTTTATAAAAAAATGCCTTAGCAAATGTGGTCATAGCATTAGTATTCATAGAGAGCGTATTTCTAAATAAAAATTTGAAGTAGATTGTCCAGGTATATCATAAAAACTTTTGCAATAAATGTTATTAGAGACAATCAAGAACTAAATTGGAACTAGACGACGTATCTTTTTTCATCGGCTAGGTTTGTATTAGCTTTTTCTGTGAAGGTTTCATTTATATAAATATTATTATACTAATCACAGGAAAAACTTTTTCCAGCTAAGTATTTTCGTTACTTTTTACTACATTTACGATTTTTAATCTCCCTAATGCGTGTGATGCGGACACTTCGAATACCCAGCTTGTACCCGAACTTTATTTATGTTTAATCCGGCAACATGAACGTTACATTTCTCTGCTATTGCCAGTTGTTAGTACAAGCTGTGCACTGCCTAATATTTTTTACACCGGTACTAAAACAAGTTTGTCGGATTACAAAACTTTTAATTTAATACCAGCATTATTACTCTGGTAAAGTAATATTGTTGAATTTATAGCTCGTGATAGTGTGTGATAAAGTGTATTTGATAAAAACATATTTTTTTTATTAAGTTGTATGCGCCTTTATAACAGATTTTAGTAATTAAACGATATTTTTTTTATTTTTATCATATACATATTTATTTATACACTAAAATATAAGCCTCGATATTGAATATTCTGAACTGAATCTATTTTAAACGTACGTCATGTGTAGTTAGGTGTCTAAAATTTTTGGAACACAGCTACAGTATTTTGTGAGCACGACCACACAATGACCATTTCGGAAATTTAAAGTAATCATTAAATATGAATTTCCTATTCGAAATATCAAATTAAACACTCTATTTGAAAGTTAATTCTGACATACATTCATTCCGCCGTCAAATAGTTGTGACATTCTTTTAATCCCATAAATAATAACGCAGCAGAACATTTCTGACCGCAATGACCAAATTTTTTAATTTTGAAATTTATGTATTAATAATGCGCTCAATATATTTTAAATTGCATCATTTTGGGTGTTTGTATTATGGCACCCGTGTATATTAATTTTCCTATAACACTGCATATAATATTCAGTTTGTGGTTTTATTTAATATTTTAATATACATTTTAATAAAGATGACAGTCCTGTTTTTTTTTCTCTTTAAATAATTACCGTACTTCAATGTAAGGTTACGTAGACTTAGTTGCTAGTAAGCTATCATCGTTATATTAGAACATAAACGGATTTGAACATTTGACTAATTATATAGTTAGCGGTTGAAAACTTTTGTTGATACTAACCTTGTCATGTTGACTATTTACAGACCATATCGGCTGTCCTCAGGAGAGGATCCACTTAACAACCCGTTAGAATTTTTTACTATGAATAAAAAGCTAAATTAAAACTCTACATTGCTTTTTTCATTAATGATTGCGCTTTGGACACTTAATAATGCGAATGTGTAATCGATTAATCTTTATCTGTAAATGAGCGTTCTATATTTTTTATCTATTTTTAATATCCCAAAAACCAAGCCCTCTGGCGCAGCGTGACGTCATCTAACTGTTTACGAGATGGTTGTGGGTTCGGTTCCCACTTAGGGAATGATGACAAGTTGCCGCGGCGTTGAGTTCCGCCACTCGACCCGCAATGTTTCGGATAAGGCGGAAAGTGGAAAAGGGAGTGTCTTGATACTAGATTCTCTCTGATTACCCTGCAGTTCGGGAAAAAGCGTGAAGCTAGAAATTCGTCTTTAAATAATTAAGAAGTTGTTAAAACGTTTTGTATAAATGAAAAATATTCAACACTTTAATAAGAATCTAAATAAAGAATTCAAACGTGACATTATATATAATAACACTTCCTATTCTAAGCACCGCAATATTTCATTAATACGTTCATAATTAGAAGTACGCAGAGGAGAAGGAGAGGAAGATTAAGTTTTAAAGTTATTTTTACGAAATAAAACTCTCTTAGCTTACAATTTGTATATTGATTTTTAAATTTTAATTTTCATAAATATAAATTTGTTTACTTAGTTATTTGGTTTTGCATTAATTATAATGGCATTGAACGGATTTAGCAGGATTTATATATTGCGATTAATTGAATATCGAACATTCTATATTTGTTGCAGTAGAGAGAAATAAAGCAATATCTAGGATTTTTGCATCGAGATAAGACATATATATATATATATATATATATATATAAATATATCACTAACACTTTCACCTCTTTTAAAGATAGATAAAAATTCTTACACTTTTACAAATCATTAATATTTATTTTTTGTTCTAATTATTATTCTGGCAGAACTTAAAACCTCCACAAACTTTATACATCGCACAGAATACTAAATTCATAATTGGGCCACGATAACGTAGAGACTACGAATAAACTTTTCTTTAAGCTTTCTTGAATAGAATAAAAGTTTCCACGTCATAGGTGGAAAATCTTACTAACGTACTTAGTCAATTGTTATAAGAAAACGTTTAAGGGGAAAAGGTGAAAAGGGTTTACGTTTTTATAATATATAAATTTGTGGCATCAAGGTTTTCTCAAAGAACGAAATAAATCCCTTAATCGATGCCTCGATATTCAAGTAATTTATTTTCAGATTAAAATATTATTCTATATGAATATATTACTTTATAAAAAACGGAATACAGCTTATTATATTATATAAATATCACAATTAATATAAACCACAAAACTTTATTTTCTCACTAATTAAAAACGTTATATATAGATAAAAGTAATAAAACCATCAGCCATGCTCTGCAGATTTTAAATATACGCTCTTGTATTTCACCAAAAATGTGTTTTGTCCAAAACTAATATGAAAATTATTCGCAGCAGCTGTGTAACAGTGAATAGAGGTTATTGCGCGGAAACCTGAAACCGCTCTATGCTCCAGATAATTGGTACCGTAAATTTACTTCATAAGGTAACGTCTACTGCCAAACTCAGCACGCGGAACTTTAAAGTTAATTAGTAACTTAGATAGACAATAATTAAAATCTTTGCCGTTGCCTGCGACAGTCTTAGGCTTACAATATCAGATTATGATATGTAATTAATAAAATTTTATTTTTTAAATAACCTTGGCGCAGTGGAAGGTTTTGATTGTACTGATTGTTATGCTGATACTCAGTTTTACTTGATATGCAGGGGAAATAATTATACTTAAAATAATTTATATTTTCCTGGTATGTTAAAACAGGCTTTGAATTGCGCCACATAGCTCGCAATGTATCGAATTCGAGTGGAAAGCTGAGAACGGAGTCGAGAACTTGAATATGCAAAAAAAGAATATTTAATGATACATTTGTGCAAATTTCACTTTCTACCAATATACAAATATTGCATTTCGTTAAATAAAGTGAAGCCGAAACAAATTTATTATATTTTATACCGTCTCAGAATAATAATGTATAATAATGTTACTTACTCACACACACAATTGTTTTAAGTATGTATAAGAAAGCAATCTGTTGTGGAAATTTTCACAATTGTATCCGAATAAGGAGGAGCTGTTAATATTATAAATATTCAACCAAATGGATGCTTGGCATCTGGCTGTGATATTATTTCAAATTGATTATCTCATTACAAAAACCATTTCATTTAAATAAAAATATACACAAATCTTTCTTATGAATTGCGATATCACAATTAACAATAGAATTATGTCTTATAAGTACTTAAGCAAGTTAAAAGTAAAATCATTGTAGTTCTAAACATTTTGCTTTCGTGTAGTGAGTACCGCTTGTCAAACAGAAATAAAAAGAACTTTTGGTTAGCACATGCAAACAGCAATTCTGCCAGTACCAGCGTCTCGTGGCAGGTCAAGAGGCTATGACGCGCCCTCGACCCACACCACCTGAGACCGACTTTAAACTTTTTGAAATCCTACAGTAGCTTTCATTAAGCCACGATAAGACTTCAGACTTCATTTGTAAATATAACCGTACCATAAAAGTTGCAGAAAAAATTAAGAAAAAAAATTTATAAAGCTTTTGTCTCAATTTGTAGTGTATGTTTAAATTTTTATTTTTGCAATATATCAATAACTTGTAAGTATTTAGCGACTTTAATTTGCTTACATTATCACATATTCCGCCGATATCTACACAGATTATCATAATACTTGAATCGGTAGATATTATTCGAGTAGTAATTATATCTGTAGTATCTGTATTCTGTGATAGGTTGTATACTTTATCTGTAGTTTCGGCTGTAAAAGAAATCCCATTTGTTACCCGTTCCCGTAAGATTTTCGGAGGAAGGAACCTACGTTTCAAATTTCAGTTTTCTAGGCCTATTCGTTTCACCTGCTTGCTATATGCCTGTCAGTAATGGAAGAGTTTATAAATTCTTCGCGTGAACTATAGCTGTTTCGTATTTTCCTTCGGCGGCCTTCTAGTGTAACAATGAAATCCCTGGAAAACCTAAGAAATGGGTGAAAGCCTATATTCATCTTAAGACCCTCAAGCATCTCTAAATAAAATATCATCACAATCGGTTTCGTGGTTTAGCCGTAATGACGTCACAGACAGACAGACAGATAAGTATATTAAATTACATATATACCAAGCAATAACTTGTGATACAAATGTTTGTAAATATAATATACGATAAACTAATGTTCTATACGAAGCAAGTGCTTATACAATTTTATATGTAATTCTTCCTTGGACTTTTCCTAGTGACTACTATAAATTTATCACCGAGATTTATTATCGTAAAAGTTAAACGTCTATATGATTTTCAAATTTATAGTTTGAAAGTTTGCTCTTATATGCGCTTTATTTTCTGCGTCACTTAATATAAGAACGGTTTAAGACAAATAAAGCTTGTTGTGAAAAATCTTTTTTTTTGTATCGATAATGTTTTTCAAAGGAAAATAAACATATTTTACAAACGTTCTACGTAAAAGAGGTATTGAAATATATAAATATAGAATATGTAACTAAATAAATCTCGATGTTTTAAATCTAAATATATACAATACAATTGTGATATGAAATTCAAGTCACGAGTAATTCAATCGACAATTTATTGTGAATTCGCGATGTGGATTTTACGTGACGGTCAAGTTGAACTTACTATTTTAAGCTTTATCATTTGCTGTCACAGTGAATATGCATACCGACGTCAAATAGAGGAGTATGCTAAGTCAATAATATAACGCACCAAAGTTTTAGCGGAACTCGTCTAATAAGTCAAACAAAGTGTCCTCGTGCAACATATTATTTGATAGAGATTTGCATATCCTACCTAGGATTGCAGGAATTATCGTTGTCCGTTTTTTATAAATTTTTATGTTACATCTATAATTACAACAAAAATCTTTGAAAATTCAAGATCATTTAATCTCTAATATTTATACCTGATATAGGTACATAGCTAAACACTTAAACTTCTTTATGAAACAGAATATAATTTTTTAATAAAATTTTAATAATGTTCAAAAGTGTTTGCCACTTTATAAATCCGATACTTTTATATTTAAACATTAAACATTTTACTTGGAATATCTTTTTAATATGTGTATCTCTTCAAATGTTTTATATACACTTGTTATGCTCTGATTGATGATGATAAAAACTAGAGCATTGCTAACTAGGCGTACATGTCATTCTACAACGCTTATAATAAACGTTAGTAGATCTAACGATAAGTTGTGTTTGTTTATAGCATATTTCATATTAATTACCAATTTGGAGCAGCGGCCATGACCGCAAACTGGCGGCTGTGGGGAACACGGCCTGTCCACCTGTCTTCGCCAGCACCATCCCTGTTAACCGATTACCCCGCTACTGCGCACTGTTAAGTCGTTCCCTTATTGAAATTAAGTATAAATATGAAAATTTTATAATTTGAACCTACATGTAATATCTATCAAGATGATCGAGGTGCAGTGGAACAGTGCCTGACTGTAAACGCGATTGGTTGTGGGTTCGATTCCCACCTGGGTGAATAGTTATATTTAATATATTTTAATTTCTCCGCTCTGGTACTTTAGACAAAGCGCGGCGTTCTGCCAGTCAACATGCAATGTCTCGATTTCGGGCGGAAAGTGAAGTGAAGCGGAAAGTGAAGTGTTTTGACAATAGTTTCTCTCGGACTACCCTGCAATGCGGGAAAAAGGGTGAAGCTGCAAAAGAAATGTAATATCAAATTACCTAAACGTATTAAATAACGAGCATTCTGATGTACTTAAAATACGAAACGGTAAGAATTATCATGAAGTACCTACTATAAAGCAAAAATAAACTTAAATCATAAATTTATACTAGCTTACAAATTGATTTATGCTATAATGAAATGAAGCAAATAATTTGTCCATAATATATTATTTTCATTGTGAGTCTAAAGGGTCACTACATTTTAAGTAACCACGTAAATCAGAGTGCGAATTAAACATGCTGTTGCAATTCAAACGTTTCTCCTTACGGCTTAGATTGTACTTACCATTATATTTATTTCGGTATGCCAAGACACGACTATTTCGGTACGTCAGTGCACTACATACCCTGTCCTGAGACCTTCAAGAAAAGGATACACAGTTTTCCCATATCTCCGTCTTTTTGTGATGTCGGACAGATGATGGCTGAGTGTCAGTTTGTAAAGTATGTTGGGTGCGAAAAGTAGACGTGTGTAAAATTTCTTGTGTGTGTCGCGTGTACTGTTGTGTGCTTGGTGCATTTATCAAAAAACACAGTATCCCCCAATACCTTGCTAATGAATATAATGAACGATTGTACTGTAGTTTTTGTATTCCATAGGCGCTGAATATCTGTTTCTAAAAGGTGATATTTCTTTCTCTATTTATTTATATAATAGTCGGACGGTACTGCTATGTCTATTAAATAGGTGTTATTGTTAATCTTGTCTATATACACTAATTCGGTGTTTATTTATTTAAAATGTGTTCAAAATTGCGAACTCAATTTCTACTCGAACCTAGTGTTGATAAAAATAAAAACATTAATTTATTTTGTAACTAAAAGTATAGAAGAGAGAGAGAGTCAAAATATGCAATGTATAGAGAAAATAGAATACTTGCTTTGTTATTTGATATGTTAAATTGGTTAAAACTTATTTTTAAACATATACGTGAAATGATAAGAAAATAGTCCCTGATATAATTTATCAACCGGTATTTTAAAACGAACGAGTTTTGTTTCTATTTTAAAGCACCACACAGTCTGAGATAACTTTCTAATTCAATATGGCGCAGCTGTTGATGTATAAAATTTGCTTTATTTGTGTTTAAAATTAGCTTGCTGCAGTTTGTACATGATTTATGCTTTTCTTAAATTTCTGAAAATAAAATAATGTGCCTTTATCATAAAGTAACGACATCTACGTTGTATTATATTGTTTTATTAGCAAGTGCTGCCATGGATTCTAAAATTCCACCTTCATCTTGCGTTTATCTCACTTTCCGTTAGGTGGCGCGACTACAAATGTATGCGTAGCAGCGCCCGCTACAGCATCGTAGAGGATTCTACAGCTTTGTAGAATCTGTAGAGCCTCTACGGTATTTACGTAGTTACGTTTGTGTTCACCAGGTGTCGCTGTTTATGTTTATTTTTCAACGAGTTTGAATACGAAAAAAAATATTGTGTATATTTTAAATGTTATGTATGTGGAAAAAATATAGTTTATTTACTATCGTTAATAAACAAAATTTTTTTCTAACATTTCCTACAATTTTTTTACAGAAATATTAAATTATAATTTATTATATTATAAATTATAGCTTGTTCTTTTATTTTAAACTTGTTATAAAATCTTTAAAAACTTGCAAGTCCCACAAAAATAAATTACTTTCTTCATAAATAATATTAGGAAATTGTATAAGTTTGTTCTCATTACGTACAAACATAACGCAGATTGCTACCGTAATGGTAGCACATGCATTACTTAAGATTGGAACGTTACCATTCCCGAGTAACAATGGTTATTAGAACTTTGTCCGCAAATTAATCAGTCTTATTATTTGTTTCAGGTAAGCAAATCTTTGTACCTTCATTTTCCCGAGTATATTGGAACACAACTTATACTATAGTTTTGTAAAGGTAAGTGAAGGTTAAATTAAACCGTATGTATTTTAAAACAAAATATTATTTTTAAGAATATCAATATTTAATTATTACTTGTAATGATTGATTTAGTAGTCTCTATTGTAATAAAACTTCAATAGTAAATTTGTATATCACGGATTTTACGGTATTAATATTTACAGTATAAAATATAAAGTAATATTTATTTCGCAGACAATATATAAAATTTTAGGTTAAAGCTCTACAAAATTGCGTTAAATTATATGTAATTTCATACTACAAATTGGAAATAATTTATTGTATCCCTTTTTTGTTAAAATCTTAATAATTAAAACATCACTTGAAGAGGTTTGGAAAATTAGGACCTTAACTTGAGCGCGTATAATAAACATTGAGGCGCTGGAATAGTTTTGCGAATAACATCAATAGAATGTTTTCACAATGGTTCTTGATTCAAATACAGTTACTTATAGAATGAAAATGTTATAAGATGCTCTAAAACTGAAAATAAAGCATATTTTTGTGTCAGCTTACTTTGATATTAATGCCTTATTAGGTATTAAAAATACATAAAATATTAAATTTGTCTGAACATAAGCGTTCAATTTGTCGTGCTTATGACACTAGATATTCTAGTAAGCTAATGCTATTCTATTGAGCTATTGCCAGCTAAGCTATTAAATTTCATAATACATAATTTCACTGTGAAATTGCATTTCGAATTTTGTTCATCGCCGCTTACAATATTATATATTATACAATTAATAAGCCTAGTATATAATATATATTAGCTAATATATTTCAAAGAAAACGTGACCACCGATAAAATAGTGTGATGCACACGGGCTACCTTTATCTTTTCAACAATTTAACGTACTCATACGTAACGTAAACGAGCGCCGTCGTTTATATTCCCAACGATTGTTGCGGCCGGACGCTGTTGCCATTTCCGCGTTCAATGCCCACCATTCATCCAAAAAGCGACGTTATCGAACGTTCAATGTTGATAATTAAGCTCTATACTGCACCCAGTTACGGTTTCAAAAATTTTCTAACATGCAAGGTCTAATTTACTTTGTACTGGTCATGTATTGCGTGTGTGGGATATTAGTTCGTGTTCTAGTTAGGTTTATTTTAAGCAAAGTCACCACATATAGTTATCACCACATGAAGTAAGGAAGCATTTATTTTTGTATATGATAAAACAATGTATATTTTTTTATGTCCGAATAGATTCTATTGCTGTGAGTATTATATATAATTTTGAAACATTTTGACTGTTATTGTTATCTCGCTAGCAGTTTTATAATTAATGTACAAATAATTAGGTGGCTTAGAATTAAAATACTATATAACTAAGTTATTCGAAGGTTGTGTTTTTTAATGGACATCGATATAATATTTATAATTTATAAGGTAATAATAATAAATTATTATAACTTACATATTTAATCATTTTATTTTACAAATAACTATTATAAATAATATAAAAATAAACTAAACAAGCTTGTAGCGCGAGAATTCAGTTGTGTTCGGTTCGTTACAGTTTTATTGTAACGAGAACAATTATGTTAGACCCGTGAAATAAAATTGCTTATTTTAGCCAAATTATATTCATGAACTGTCGTGCATCATTCATATTATGCGTTTGAATGTTTCGCGTCAGCGTGGTTGTTGAATTTTACACGACTGGTATCTCCTATTGTACATACTGTTATTTTATTTGTATTTTTCTCATATCATTCCGGTTTCTATATTTGTTTTACATATTTCCATAACATACATGTTTTGTGACGTCAAGTCTCCTGGCAATTTATTTGTAGATTCGTTTGCGCTATTTTTTATTGTATGAAATACTAAGGAAATATTTTTTTACTTGTAACATACATACTGTTTTTGTCAAAAATGTATCTCTGTGTAATGCGATCTATCAAATATTGATAAAAACAGTCGTGTCATCATGTTCACGCTTTTCCGGTGGCGTCTAGTTTCAGAAGCGGGCTTCTGCACCCTAGATCGTCGTATCGTCAATCTTCTCGCGATCTCGATAGCATGCACTTGTAACGGATGAAGATCAAAGATTTATAACATAATTTTTAAAGTTAGCTTTTATTTTTTGATTGAACATTGAAATTTTAAAATATTCGTAGTATTATAACTCTGTGTTTATAACGTAGTGTGTTATAATTGCTATTTCATCTTTTATACATATTATTTTTCAAATATAAAAAACCGACCTTCATATGTCGCTTATTAGTCGTTGGCCAAGCGATGAGTGGACAAACAAGAACAGGAGTGTTGGACGAGTGAAGGGACGCCGTCGGCAAGACCGTCACCACCCATTTTTAATTTTCCAGTACAAATTATGGTAGTTAACGAGCAAGATGGCACAGTAATTTTCGGCTTCAAGGATTATTAAAGTAATCGACATAAATTCTTTCTTGAGACTGGCTTATTTCAATTTTATTTTATTGTACGTCAGCTTTTGATTACTATTACACTTGTTATAATCATATTAATTATCAAAACAGGACTATGCATATTTTAAAATAATAAATTCATTTATTTTTTATTTTATCATTTATTAAGATTAGCTTTCAAACTGCTTGTAAATATTACCTTGAGCTAACTAGGTGTCGCAATCCTGCCTAAGTTATCGCAATTTCTTCACTAAAAGTTTTTATTAAAGGTATAAAAGTAAATCAGTACGTGAGAGGAAGTCTGCAATCGACCTCCGCATGCATGCGATTGATGAGAGACTCCCTTGCTCGCCTATTTATTTCTCGGAAACTTCACTGTATGAAATAAACAAGTGCCCTTCATATCGGAAACTCTTTTAACGTTACATATTAAGAGAGAAAATGTTTTTATATGGCTATTTAGTAACCTAGATAGTGTTAGATATTATTTTAATATTAATATGGCTATTTAGGTTACATATTATTTTAGATTTAAGAAGACGTGGCGTAATGAGACTCATATGACTTGAACGCAATGGTAGTGCGTTCAAATCCCCACTTGGAATTTATATATTAGTTATTTTGATTTCTCCGCTCTGGTAAAGCAAAATTCGGCGTGAGTTATCGTTTAACACGCGATGATTCAAATCCGTTCAGAAATTGGAGAACGAAGTGTCTTGACATTAGGATATCAGTGCATGTGTTAGGCCTGCCTGCTATGGGGAAATATATGGGAGAATTCGTGAATTTGAAAAAATAATTCCGGTGATGATTTAATTATAAATATCTTTTAAAACATTAAATTTATTCAATATTTTGATTTAAAGGAAGACAGAACCTCAATTTAATTCAATCAGCAGTAAGTACAGCTTATTAAATTAAATTGAGTGTATAAGTATACATACTGAAATTTTGCTATGGGGGATAATTTTCACTGTTATTTAGAATATACATAATTAAATATTTATATAAGTGTATATTTAGTATATCACATTAACAAATTATCTTTTGACAAAAACGAATTTAAGTATTCATTTTTCTTCGTTTCCATTTTCTTATTAAAAGAAATAAGATTGATTAAGACAAATAATTTATTTTCTAAACTTTTGACAAAAAGGTGCTATTAAGTTTCTTTCATGGAGAGCACTTTAACTTTGATTTTTGACGTAATAGCTCTCATATTTTATTATATTTATTCTTCTGTAGAACAATATGTAGTATTTATTGTGCGGTAAAAATGAATATTGTTTATGACACGCGTGTCACATTTATTAAATATTTTATTTTTGCGAACTGTCCCTACAGCTAAATTATTTTGACGCTAACTCCTTCATATGGAAACGAATAAATACGATGAAAGATCTTATAACAACGACTTATAAAGGCGTTTTTAAGTGAATATATACTATAAGTAGAAATTCACTTAAAATTTCTTCAAAATTTTTGTATGTATTATAGTTTTATTAATATATATTTTATAAGTATAAAATAAAAAAATTATAATAAAAACAGAAGGTTTGGTTTATCGATGCACAGTTCCAATATGCAAATCACAAGCCCTTTGTAAGGTACACTTTTATAATGTACCTTCAAAAAATGGAATTTAAAAAGTTCATAATATATAGAATTCAAATGGATCAAATCACAATTTCATTATAATAAAAAAAAATGAAATAAGTAATGCAAAGTTTTCCCTGGTAGATTTTTCATCTGAATACATATTAGTTATGCTATGACTATTAAATAAGTAAAAGAAGGCTTTATAAACTTAAATACATTTTTTAAGTTATTTTGCCACTCAATTATAGTATATTAATGTATAATAAACACACTTGCGTAATTTTTCTATTGAATTTACTGAGCTAGCTTCATGTATTTAATGTGCTCGAAATATATATATTGAAACTTGTATTCGATAACGTAGACTAGGCATATTTTTGACATGACTGATATGATGCGTCAGTCAAAATCGTCGACTCTATTGAGGTAGGCGGTGATACGGCGCATAGCGATACAGAAAGTACATATTTTTTTGCAAAATAAATGTCTGTGTAACAAATTTATGAAGCTATTCACATTTTATTTTAAGTGCATCTTAAAACTTTGTATAGTGTTAATATAAAGTGAAAAGTTCATATAATCTTAAATGTGATGTAGTCATACTTTAATTAATGGTTTTTGAATCACGTATTGATTGACATTAATGATCAATAGAACACTTGAACCAAAATAAAAAATAACGATTAACTTTGTATATATTTAACGCACATTATTCCATCTTAACAGATTTAATAATAAAATATTTAATCTAATACAATAATATATATTTATTAGCAATATAAGGGGTACGATGTTATAGCGCTCCCATTTACAGAAATTTATGGTCGTATTCGGAGGTGGAAATTCAAAAGCTTATTCATAAATTATACCCTGATCCGGACTTGATTGCATATAGACTACTTCTTCTGTGGGGGGTTCGATTTTACGAGGAGAGTCTCAATTTCCTCCCAGGGGCGAGCAATTTCCTCGCGTTTGTCGTTTTACTTGCGCTGGCTAGGCTTCTGTACGCAGACTGCGTCTCACTCGGAGCTACATTTTTATAGATTACTTTTAACCATTTTAAAATTCTTATATATTTAAGTCAAAGCCATAGATAGAGTAACTCTTGTTTGATATTATATTTACTTTATTAATTACAATCAAATTAAGCAATTCACTTTTCATCATGGTTTCAAATCTAACTGAAAGGAATTCTTACTTACACTTAAAGCATATATATTTTCATTGTCTGGTTATATTAGTGCAACGATGGATTCTAGCACAAAAAAACAGACTAACTTAGTCACAGGATTTCTCTTTTTACCATGACAGAAAGCGAGAGTCATATATTTATTTTTTAAAATTTTAAAGTGTTAATCACACACATTTAGAAAATAACAAGCATATTTAGAAAATATATAAAAATTTAAACGCAGCTGGATTCGAACCTACTAGTTTCAAATCTTTATACGTTTTCTCAATATGCGAATCATATTTTTGTTTAAAGAAAATAATGATTTTACAATAAATTTTAGTTTATTCTTCATAAATTGTAATTTAGTGTTTGTCATTCGTAATATTATTTATTGTGCGTTGAACTTCATATATTATCATAGTAATTTAAGAAAATTCACAAATAAATTATACCTATTTTACTTCCAAACTCTGTTGAGAAGTTTTCATACTAGTCTACCTTTATTTAGGCATTTTGAGGAGGCCTTTATTCTGGCCTTTGAAAAAATGTTAGAATATATAATTTAGTAAATTGTCTAAAAACGATGAAATAACATTTTATACTAGATTTTGGTTTGAATAGATATTTAGAACAACGGGATTTGTAATAAATATACATCCTGTAAAATTTCCCGGCAGGCCATATTAATGAATAGTTTAATTGCGTACCAGGCGTCAAAAACTTATGAAATCGAAAACGAATACTTTTTAGGGTAGAAATTTTTAAGTTTCTTTTATTATTGATAAATGTTATTTTATGTTATATAAATACTTTTTTCGTAATTTTTTTTAAATTTGATTTAATTTACCCTATAAATAAAACAAATACTTATTATACCTATCAATACTTATATCAACCTTTCACAATTTAATCTATTATACATAGGTACAAGTTACATTCGTTGTGTTTATGAAACTTGACTTCAAAGTAAGCAAACCGGTCAGTATTCAGCTTTCAACGGAATACATCCATTAGGTGGTTTCTCAAAGGCATTACGAGTCTGGCAAACGTATCCTGTTCTATTAAGATTTCATTTAAGTGATTCCATTCAAGCCTTTGTAAGCATTGACATAGGTATATGCACGGTTACAAAACTTCTTAAAACATATTTGCTACGTAAGTGGCATTAAGAGACTTTTCCGATTTTAAAATTAAATTTTAATATGAAAAAATCTCTACGGTACGCTTACGGTACGCTTGATGCAGAAATCCAGAATAATTCAGTCTGTGTTACACTGTATACGGCCTTTTTCGAATAATTACTGGAATGCATTGTGTGGAACGACCGCGGCATGTTAACCGCTCACCGTCGTAATTTGTGCTAAAGTAGAGCCACGTGAAAGAGGAGAAAATACAGCGCTTATCCGAAAGTGGTGACATAAATATGATGATTTGTAAATTCCTTTGTTTCATACAGTCATTAGCGCAATCTTTTTATTTTGTACTGAACACTAAAAAAAGCTTTATTAAATTAATTATTTTTAAAAAAAATTATGTAAACTTCAGGAATAGGATATATGACCTACTTATCTGTTTTTTACTAAATAAAACGTAACTATATTTAGTATCCGGCTTAGTATTTTTCGTTGACAAGAATTCTTACTAATATTTCATTAATCTCATCAAAATATATTTTCAATACAAAGTACCGATAATATACATTTTCAATACATAATTGCTAAATACGTTAACACATTAAATCTGTGAATATTTTACGCCCTCAAATATTATAATAGTATTAAGTTATTAAGTTAATTTACAAAAAATATTAAAATTAATAGAAATACAGACGGAGAGGACTCAATAAATTCCGCTTTACGATATGAAAAACTAGTAAAAATGTTACGAATTATATTTAAATATTGAATATAGAGTATATGCAATTTTAAATTAGTATGTATAGGCACCTCTTGAACTGACACTATCAAACTTAGCGAGATTTTAATTATATTATACAATAACTTGTTAACATTCAAGTGTTAATTATCTAATAATCGATTTTTTTTAACACAAATTACCATACCAATTCCATCAACTGTGTATGTAATATTAATTTAATACATTATAAAAAATGTCATTCAGATTTCAATATTGATATTTTGGGACTTTCGTCTTCTGATTTTCCTAAAAGTCTTTTTGTGTTCGTGTGAGCTTAACATGAATATATTTATTTAACAAACAGCAAATAAAATATTGCGTAGTTGCTCGTTATTTACGTGCTTCCGGAAAAATAGACCGGAAGTTCGCAAAGATTATCCCCTTCATTGTAACAATAATAGAAGCGCAAACAAATGCCTTCCTGTTTGTAAGGTTTGTCGCCATATTGTCTATTTTATATAAATACCAGACATATACATATCTATGCGTAAATTAGTACACATATATGTTACTCACATAAAGATAAATTAATAAGGTTATTTTTATAGGTTCTTTTATAGGTAATCTTCTAACTTTTTACTTTTTATTTAAAGTATTACACTTAGGAAATATTTAACATTTCTAAAAATATATAATATAGTTTCGTTTACTATTTACATCTTAAACACAGTTTAACCTTAAGTGCTTTTTAATTAAATGTTGCATATGCCTAAGACCTAAGTCTTATGCAAAGGTTTTGTTTATCTCAATGTACCAAATCACTAATGCGTTATATGCATATGCGAGATGCGAAATGAGATTGACTGATTAATTTTATATTTATTTTATTTTGAATTGGAATGTTGAGATTTTAGAAGCGAGAAATAGACATAGTTCTTTATTAACAATATTTTTTCAAATTTCAATTTAAAATCGTGCGTGATATCGTGACGTATAAAATCGGCGCTGTTGGTATTAATGTGCGGGTACCTGGCACGTTCACACAAACTGAGTTTATAAAATCATATTATGCTGTATGTAAGTAAATTAAACATTAAACCGCGAGTTGAAAGGGGTCGTAATCATAATTTACAATTTAGTAGCGTATAATTCCATAAAATGCTTTAATCTCTTTGAGTAATGCTAAGCCATGTAATGGCTACTTGGTCATAAAGAGCGGCGTTCGTGAGCAATACCGGCGGCGATCCGTAGTGAAATACATTACTGAAAGCCGACGCGCGACATGACAGTGGCCAGAGCGGCCGGCCCGAGCTTGAACCCATTATGATGACTTAGTGTTCTTATCAGTGACAGTTTTAAATTCCGTTACAGTCAACTCTCACCGTATCTGATAGCGCAAATCACGCCCATTCCTTTATTTCTAACGAGTTAGTCTTATTTTATTTGTTTTCTCACTAGCCACTCTTTAAAAGGAGAAATATATAACAAGTTACGTATTGCATATTTTTGTAGGCAATAACTACATTTATGGTACATTATTTCAATATTATTAAAGAATTGAGCTTGATAATAGTAATTTTCTATGAACATGTGTGAATTTTCGAGTTGAAGGAATAGTAGGTAAGAAAATAAATATGATAACTCAAATAAAATATAACAAATGCTCCGATGAATAGAATTTGGTTTACTATTTTAAAGCATTGAGACTTAGGCACAGGCGGCTCTTTTACATATATTATAACATTCGAAATTTCTACATATTTCGTAATTATTAGCTATTTAATTAACATAAAACATTGGAAACTTTAATGATATTATTACTTGCAAATATAGTTAAAATATTTATAGTGTAGAAAAACATAATTTTTTTCCTTCAAATTCTATCCTTCACACCTTTTTCACTTATATTATGTCATTTATTTAAGGAGATAAAAGGGCAAGGTCTGAATAAATATTACGATAAATTTGATTATATGATTGATTCCGTCGTACATATGTATGAGTATGCTGGATATTGGTACATACTTAGTGTTATAGTAGCTTATACGTTCTTATAATATAAAAAAAAATGATATTCATTTAGACTCGTTTGTATCAAAGCCTGATAAATATAGGTAATAACCTATTTTTATGTTTCTATTTTACTCCACAATGAAACCACTGGAAGACATAAATAACACTTAAATAATTCCTTACAAAATAATTCCTTATATATATAATATTCATTATCAGAAGCTTTTTATTTTATAAAAACGATCGTTCTTAATAATTATTAAAAAGAGGAATTCGAATGTATAATATAAAATATAATTTTTTATATAATTTTATAAATAGTTCTAGGAAAACCATTTAATTTGCCAATGTAATTTTTGTTTACCACTTAAGGAATCAGCTTCGTATAACAAATATAATATTTTCTCGTGTCATATATTCGTCTTTTGTTCATGGTAAGTAGTGAAACTGAAGTGAAATATGTGTTGGAATTGGAACGTTTTTAATGGAAATTTGCCGTCTAATGCATACAAAACTCTCAACCTCAGTCCCATTTACACACTTCTAAAATTGTAATTAAAAAAAAAAAAAAAAAAAAAAAAAAAAAAAAAAAAAAAAAAAAAAAAAAAAAAAAAAAAAAAAAAAAAAAAAAAAAAAAAAAAAAAAAAAAAAAAAAAAAAAAAAAAAAAAAAAAAAAAAAAAAAAAAAAAAAAAAAAAAAAAAAAAAAAAAAAAAAAAAAAAAAAAAAAAAAAAAAAAAAAAAAAAAAAAAAAAAAAAAAAAAAAAAAAAAAAAAAAAAAAAAAAAAAAAAAAAAAAAAAAAAAAAAAAAAAAAAAAAAAAAAAAAAAAAAAAAAAAAAAAAAAAAAAAAAAAAAAAAAAAAAAAAAAAAAAAAAAAAAAAAAAAAAAAAAAAAAAAAAAAAAAAAAAAAAAAAAAAAAAAAAAAAAAAAAAAAAAAAAGTATATAAATAAATAAAAGTCAAGGCCGTCGTGGTGCAGTGGTACAGCGCCTGCCTGCAAACATGATTGGTTGTGGGTTCGTTTAACACTCGGAGGAGTGATAACATTTAAATTATTTTCGTTTCTTCAATTTGGTGCAAGACAAACAGCGTTGCACCACTTAAAACGCAATGTCTTGACTACTCTATCTACTAAGCGGGAAAAGCGTGTAGCTGTAAAAAAAGTTAAAATTAATTTTATAGTAATTTTGAATAACATTTTAATTGTAACTTGACCTTAATAATAAGATGATTTTTAATATTTTCCTTTTAAAATCGACTTACCATATTAATGGCCAGAACATAATCTGGGTCATTATATTATTATAAAACGTGCAAATAATCGTTTTCTTTTATACTTTACATTATTCATCCCATGATCATTTTTTTTTGATTTCAATATATTGCATAAGTCTTTAAAGTAGAACAATAACGAGAACCAACAACATGTTTACTCGCACATTGAGCTTGCACGCGGAATCCTTCTTCTATTATATTAAGTTAGTCTTACGTGCTTCGTAGTCCCTTATTATAAACATACACATGTACGTATGCCCAATATTATATTATTTGCTGAAACGCAAATATTCATTCGATTGTTATTCTTTACTATCAATTCATCTTTACTATTAATTCAATACAAATCCCAAAATAATCGCAAACGTGCGAATTCTCTATTTCTTATGGTAAGTTATGTCGGTAGGTACGGTTGTCAATACAAAACAAGTTTATAGCAATATCGCGTTTATAAGATTTTTTTTTATATTATAAGAATAAGCTATCTTATTTGAATAAATTTCAATACACCTTTATAATATATATATATATATATATTAGGAAATAATATATATATATATACCTGGTATTGGTTTTTATCAGTATTAATAAATTTGATTAGTGCATTAAGCATGACTTACGCACAGTCAGCTTGCTATATTCTCTCGCAGTTCGATATTGATTTCAATATTATTATCTTAGTAATCCAATACGCTTATACACTATAGTCGAAAATAATATCAAATAATCCAAATAACTAGACGTGGTGTCAGGAATTTCACTCAGTTTAAGCCGTATTTTCCAACGTTGATGCTCTTTTGTCTTAAACTAAAAAGAGTGGAAATAGCGATGGCAACCTGCGAGCGCTGTCCGCCCTACTGACGTGCTAAAAATTTCAGTAGCAGATGTGGATGTAAATGTCTTTGTTTAAAAATGACGATTTATTGTACATTTTTCTGTATAAGTGTAACTTATATATAATATACATATAAGTATAATATTATGAGTTTTGTGACATTTTCTGAAATATTTGAAGCACATATTGCTTGATTGACTATTTTATTATGAAGTATATATACCTTTTACTTCATTCTTCATTATTTCTCTCTTGTAATTTTATCATAATTAATATCACATTTTTAAATGTCATATTATTTGTATTTTAATCCACGTTGTCGTAAACGTTTTTACACTTTGTACTCGCAATTTACTTTGAAATATTGTAATAACCGTCGTTTTCTTTAACACTTTAACGAAATAGACATATTACCTGTAATTAAATCATATATTAACTAAAGTTGTACACATTTTTTTACTATGCTTAAATAGTTAATCGATATCGAAATCCTGATCGATATTGCGACGTTCGACCACGAAGTTGACTATCAACCAGGAGCTATATAGAATCAACATTAATTGATGCCGCTCTATTAGCATTAATGAGGCACAGCCAGCGCTCATTTGCCCTGTGGCGTTCGATCACATTCGTTAGATACGTCCCATCAGTCTACACAAATCGTTCGCTTAGAAATTATGTCACAGTTTATAATAAACTTTGCGAATTCTGGATACTATAATAAAGCACCCTAATTAATTTAATGTTAATGAGATTCGGTCAATGCTGTTCGCTGAATTGCTTGAGCTATAAACGTTACATTAAATTATCTACCTACTTTTTAGTGGGATAGCGTCTGACTGTAAACGTGATTGGTTGTGAGTTCGTTTGCCTTACGAGATTTACCTTGATAATGATTATATTTAAAATTATTTTTATCTAATCTGGTAAGAGCTTGTTGAATTTCACCACTCAGCACGCAATGGTTCTATTCGGACGGAAAGTAAAGAACGCAATGTCTTCACACTAGTGGCACTAGTACCCTGTTATGCGTGATGGAGCGTAAAGCCAAAGGTATAAATAACATTTATTTTTAAAGCTCCTATAGAATATATTTATAGGAGTGAACTAAAATATACAAGCAATTGTGTGTATAAACTATTTGTAATTATAAGGACACAAATGCGTTTAAAAATATAATATCATCCATTAACTCAATTAAGTAATAAAATTAGTTTTTTATATTTCAATATTAAATATTAACTTTTTTCTTCCTAAATTTATCAATTTAAATAAACAAGAAGTTAATATTTATATAGCTTGTAGGTACAGTGCTGTTTTTAGACACCTTACAAACAACCAGCTCAAACTATAATATCACTTAAAGTAAATGCAGCAAGTCCAGTATATTGGCTGATTTACAGAGCAAATTGTTCATTTAACATCTTGATATCATTGACTGAAAGAAAACGAAAAAATGTGGCAGCCGTTTAGATTACTCAGTATACTTTCAGGATAAGAAGACTGGACTTAATGGAATTATCAATTAAGTAGAAAGGGTACAAATTTATATTTTGTTGACTGCGAAGATTTAGTAAAACTATAAGCAAAGTTTATATAGTTTGTCATGCTGTATTTCTGATCTTGTAAAGGATTTTTTTATACCATTTAGTTCGTTATTTTATTTAAAAATTATAAATTCAAGTGTTTAACTAATATTTATATTAGACTGTTATTTTTAGCATAATACAAATATTTATAAAATCTGTTGTTGTTATATTCTATCGGATGCATAAATGAAAAACTTCAGCTTCACATTTTTTCCTCTCATGGAAGGGTTTCTACCGGCAGCGAGAACCTAGTGTGAAAACACTACGTACTCCGCTTTCCGCATGAATTCAAGATTTATTACGTTCAAACATAGTCGTTGACAAAGAGCATGTAGAAGAGTGCATTGATTATCTTTAACAATTATAACTTTTAAGAGTGTACACAGCCATTACTTAGGGTGAGATAAATGTCAAATATATCTTGAAATCATTATTGTTTTAATTTATTTAAGAAAATTTAAGTAAAATACACTCTTAGAAGTTAGAATTGTTAAAGATAATATAATCAATGCACTCTTCTACATGCTCTTTGTCAACGACTATGTTTGAACGTAATAAATCTAAATTGAAAAGAAACTGTAAATGACGGGTTTGATATAAAATCCTTGATATAAAGTTCTAAGATATTGTCTCATATCTTGAGCTAGTTGCGAAACTTTATTAATATAACGTTTGTGCACAAAGTTACTTTCATCTTGCGAGTGTCGATTATTGCTAAGCCAAGTGAGTGACGATTCAAATCACTCCGAGAATTGCTAATAATATTATTATAATTTAAGTAAACGCAAGAAATCTTTAAATAAATATTTACCTGTATAACATTTTATAGTTGTAAAGAAATATATTTCTACCCGTGTATGATACCCATGATTTTTTTTAGTACATTTTTAATTTCTAACGATATTTTGTACAATTAAAGTTATGCAATAGCACTTAAAAGTGAAACGACTATGAAACTCTGCACAGGCAAGAGCATAGAAATATTTCTGAGACATCCATCAAA
Organism: Podotricha telesiphe; assembly: GCA_038994665.1. Classification (NCBI taxonomy): domain Eukaryota; kingdom Metazoa; phylum Arthropoda; class Insecta; order Lepidoptera; family Nymphalidae; genus Podotricha; species Podotricha telesiphe. Next base: position 315,574 of record JAOYRR010000030.1, on the reverse strand, counting down.
AGTTTCATTTGAAATTTATAATATCTTCATGATCTTACTGGCGATATGGAATCGCAATATCCGCTTTTTATAAATGCTTTTGTCTTTTTAAGTAGTATTATACGTAATGTATAATACAGTAGTACTGTAGATTTTAATAAAAAAATATATTATAAAAGCTCAGTGGTAAGTCACCATGATTCCATCTTTTATTATTGTTATTCATAGATTAACGCCAATTCATTGTTCTATTCAGTTAATATACAATATTACTTTAGGGACTTTACTTTCTTAAAAAATATCATTACAAGCAATAGATTATTTTTTTATCATTACTGTTTCATATCATTAATGTATTATTGTTTTATTATTAATAGACATAGATATTAAGTAATAATACGGCCATCATGGTGCAGTTTGACTGTATACATATGGTTGTGGGCTTAATTCCCATTTGAGGAAATGATTATATACAAATTATTTCTCTTTCTCTGCTCTAGTGACAAGATACGACGTCGATACGTCGAGATCCGCCGGGTGGCACTAGGTTCTCTTTGACAACCCTGCTATGCGGTAATAGGCGTGAAGCAGAAGAAAAAAAATGTTATTAAATTATACGTTCTGTAATTAATGTAAATATCAATTCATTAAACTGCCACTGAGTCACTCACCGAAGCCAACCGAAGTAACCACAATATATGGCTGCTTTTACACAGAGATATTAATGATCAAACACAGCGAGAAAATTAATAAGATCTTACCAAATGAGCACGACTTATGATTTGTGATTTTTGTGCCACATTAACCTTATACTGTCTTCGTATTTTCATACAATTAAAGTATTTTGAATACTTATAAAAATATGATATTTTTTTTATATTAATTGAGGCCATCTTGATGCAGCGGGGAATCAAGTGACTATAAACTCTATGGCCCAACCCTACTCAAGAGATATTTTATTTGAATTATTTTAATTTTCTCATTTTGGTAAAACACAGCAACAATAGTTTTTTTCGTTGACGTTTCGCTAATGACAGACAATTGAGATGTCTCGATTTCGAGCGGAAAGTGGAAAACGAAGAGTCCTAACAATTAGGAGATCGCAGCAAGTTAGGTAATACAATACTTGCCTACCTTGCTACGCGGGAAAATAGGTAAAAATACAAAAAAAAATACATAAACACTAATTACACTGTCTAACTATAATATAAAAAAATATCGTGGTATAATATAAAACATATGGTTCTAAACGAAAATCCTTACAATATTCGCATTATGCTACGAACGCTCTGTTATCTCCTTATGAGTGAATACATATTTAATAATAAGAAATAGGATAATCATCTCCTCTATCTCCATATATTAAAGAATAATTGCAGTAAATTTGACATAGACATAGTTTCTATAATTTAGTATATGACCAATACAAAGTATATATGGTATTGATAGTCGACAGTCGGGACAGACGAATTCGTTACTTCTTAATTTAAAATTTACAATAGTATAGAGTTCTAATAACTTAACTGCGGTTTATAATTAAAGTTTTATTTGTTTTCAGCATTAAACCGATTTTACCGATTGGCCATTTTTACCGATTGGCAGGGTACTCAGAGAAAACCTTGTGTCTAGACTGAGGAAAATTCCGTTGTCCATTCGATGTCCATGTCATGTTGAGTGGCGAAACTCAACGCGTTTTGTCTAAAGCGGGGAAGTTATATTAATTAAATAATGCTCATCCGCCCAATTGCTGTACAGTAAGAGGCGGTGCATGGTTTAAAATTTGAAAGCAAAACCAATCATGGCTTTAATTTTAAGATAAGCTTAATTGTATAGGTACTAATTTCGTACTATTACTGGTTACTTATTAAACTAACTGTAAGCTATTGTTCCTGGACAAATACGACAAAATCCAATTCCCCATCTGCGTCCAAATCTCGGTCTTGTAGTCGAACAATTTAATGAAATAACCTAATGGACTTTATATCTTTACATTAAGGTTGAAAAAGCTTGGAATCGGCTTTTATGTATAGCATATCCTTTAAGTCGTAACGAGACTGGACACAGAACTTCTATAGGTTTATATATATATGTACGTATATCAATGTATTTCGAGTTTGTACTCTGCTGAACTGTTGACAACATTCTCAGATAGAAGACTATCCATTTAATTATGTGACCATGTTATAATGGGTTGACAAATGTTACACTGTGTCGGAACAAGCTCATTCGATCATACTGTATTGTTAGTTGTATGTATAAATGATTGACATACTATGCTTACTTGTACTTGTACTTGTTTTGCATCCACTTTCAGTTAGTATATGCAAACTATTTGCAAATGTATATGGTGAAGCGGCAAAGTCGTTTTTCTATTCTGTTGTATTTTCTTTATATGATGGCCTTTAGGCGTGCCAGTAGAACACAATTTGCTTCGCCAATGACACGTAGAATGGAAAAGACACTGTACATTGATCAGTTCGAAATCGTCAATCTATTTTCATCATCATTCACTGAAAATAAATGAATCTAAAAAAAATATGTGTATAGCGTTCCCAGCTACGCTAGAGGTAGTGGAGTTTATTACAGCACGTAATGAAATTTGTATTAACTGTAGTTAGTTTAACTCAAAATGTTACACTCGTGTGGACTTATACAAAACATATATTCACTGGGCAATAATTTTCAGCATGAAAGTTATATATTGCTATATTTTAAAATTTTGTTAATGTTTACACAGTGAAGTGACAGATAGACATAAAAAAATAATTTCCAATTGAAGAATCTCATAAATTGAAGAAATCTTATAAACATCCAAATGAATATTACGTAAATTCTAATTGCAAAACAATCTGCAAATGTAATGCTAAAAGAAATATTATTCACGAACAATATGCGTTAAATATATTTTATCTTTAGGATTCTCGTGTCATTAGAAGCATGAGCCAACGTTATTAAGTAGCACACACGAATAATTCGCGTGCTTGTCGTAATTAATAATGTTATGTACATATTCCTTGTACGTTTCACGCGTATCTGATATAAGCAAATTAAATTTTTATATACCACTACGTTACAGGAATTTAATATACCAAATTTTATTATCAAATTATGCTTAAAAGTATGGAAATGTATGATATTTATTGAAATCAACTTTTAATTTATATTCAGTAACACTGTGAAGGTTCGCTATAAATATGGAAAGTACTGTCGATCCATTTGACAGTCGTATCGGGAAGTGACTTGGCCAGAAAATGTACGCATGGAAGGACGCCATATATCACGTTTTATGTGTGACAAATAGACTAGAGATAGGTGAGATTGCCTTTCGATCCATTCTGACAAATAATGCCAGGTCATTGGCGCGTGACCTTAACCGCCTTACGTGCCGATCACAATTTCCCTACACCTTTATTGAGTAAGTTCGAACGATATTATGAATGCGGGAGACGTAAGTATCCTACTTTGTTTACTTGTCTCAAACAACTGGTGGATTAGCGGAAAATATATTATACAAAAATATTCCTATGCCTATCGCAATAAATATAATTGTGACATTTACATTACTGAAATGCCTCAAAAGCTTTATATATTCCATACATGAACCGCGTTTCGTTTTCGCTTATCTGAAGGCTTTAATGCAGCCTTTCATATAGTACAAAATATATAAAACCATACCAATTAGCAAGTAGTTCATATAATACGCATAAATATTATTATCAATTAAATATATCACTTTTAGTAAAAGGTTAGTCGTTATTTATTGTAAATAAAAAATCTTAATTAAATTTTAATTAAAGCTTATATTAATAAAAAAACATATTCTTTCATATTTAATGCGGTAAAAATATTGTAGTATATTCTACTGGTTCAAAGTGGTTTGGTAAGTGTGACCTCACATCGTACAATGCGGACGCTAGGCTCACTGAATTACACTATGTGCGTTGTCGCGTTCCATTGTATTCTATCCGAGCCTGGTATAATATAGGAATCTTTTATTCAAGTGCCCTGGCCCCCGAACATCCCAAGAAAATAACAAAGATGAAGGCGGAGCTTCATTGTACTGTTTTCAATAGGATTTGGATGAATCTATATCATTATTAATGTCACTTACATATTATTAAAAATTGTTTGTAAAATTTAATTATCATACTTTCACTAATATATGAAAATCTTACGAATTGTAAATTTAATTTCTATACGATTCTATGTTATTACAGTTTCAATAAAGCTTTTCTATTATATTATGAATTTGACAGTGCTATTAATATAACAATTTTTACCATTGTACCAGAACTGTACATTTTATGATTATCACAACAATTAACCAGGCGTACAGAGAGCATAGGACGCATACTGATGCCTATTTTTATTTCACTAACAGCTATAACATTAATAATAGTTTCAGTCAATTGTTTTTGTTATTTCGATCAACATTTATTACCTTATTCGTATGCGGGTCTCAATCTAAAAGGTTTGGGAACATTCAATAAAATTTTATTTTATTTAAGATGTATGACCGTCTCTATCTTCTTTTGTCTACGTAAACCTTACGACAGATAAAATTTTATACGTTTGGTGTAAGCAAGTCCCAATAATTTGTTATAAAACAATATAAATTTTACTGCAAATTTAATGTTTAAAACACTATTTCTTTGAACAGTAATTATATCAAGCTAGGCTTTTATATTTATTCTCTTTAGCAGGGAAAGTGGAAAGTAATAAGGATGTGTCAAAACTGTGAACTATTTTAAGAACAACTGACATCAATGTCCTCACGAACTTTCTGCCAGAAAATGTGAATGGAGAAAGTTTAATGAGCTGTGTTTTACCCTTATTCAAGCTGAGAAGCTTTTCTAATGTATTTCTTCAACTTTAAAATGAAGTAGATCAAGTCTAGCTTTTATTTATATGTCATCTAGTCTTTTAATTTTTTTGAATTATTCATCATCGTTTAATGTTTATTAGAAATAATAAAATTCAGTTTAGTTTAAGGCCATCGTGTCGCAGTGGTTGTGGGTTCGAATATCGCTCAGGGGAATGGTTACATTTAAATTAGTTACATTTCTCCGTTCCGGTACCTAAGATAAAGCGCGGCGTCGAGTTCCGCCACTCAACCCGCAATGTTTCGACTTCGGGCGAAAGCAAAGAACTTAGTGTCCTGACTCTAGATTCTCTGGGTAGTCAGAGAGAATCTTGAGTCAAGACACGTTTGATGATAATAATATTTACAAGTATTAAACGCGTACGCATTGCAGGGTTGATATTCGAGAAAAGCGTGAAACTGCAATACAATGATCAGTTTTAATGAAACACTGAGTTGTCATTGTTTTATATACTCTTAAAGTAAAACAGAAAAGTTTTGATTTTCACCACTTTAGTATACATAATAAATCATAGTACGCAACTAATTGCGGTTTGTTATTAGATATATATATATTTTATAGCAGTAAATTAAATTAACATTCGTTTCATTCATTTATCTCTATATCGCCAAACATATTACACATCCGCAGTGCACATTCGAAAACTTCATTTAGTACAACATGCGGTTGAAATTAATAAAAACTCAAATTGAAAACAAACACATTTAAATGCTATGCACATACAAACGTATCCCTACATATACTAGTATACCTTTATTTTGGAAGGTTTTAACTTATTTCGTTGTTAAAACAAGCCCATATTGAGAAAATTCAAAACTTACTTGAACTTGTGTTTGCAATAAGCATAACATCACTTAACTTTTTAGAGTTTGAATCGATATTATTTTATTTTAATAAATGATCTGAATCGATTTTCCGGAACCTATTCCGTCCCCCAATATACAATGTACATATCTATGTACATAGAAAATGAAGAGTGAAGTAACGTTATTCTACTATGTGTTCATATATTATAGCTCTTTATATATAATAGTTAGGCTAGGTTACTCCACAAAATACGAAAAATGCATGGAGATAAAAAAAACCTACCTTAAGTGACTACTTAAATCCGTGTAAATGGTCAATTAGTGAAAACATTTAGACAGAATCATTGATATGTAGCTTTTTAAAGTAGCACTTGGGGCAGTTTTATTCAGGTCCACACTAATGACCCCGAAGCATAAACACGTACATACATTATTTACATGTAGGCGTGCATATTTTATTTAATAGCTGCAAATTTACTAAAACACGATACAGTGCCGCTATATATTTCACAAAATTTATTCATGAATGCTGAACAGTACTCGAACGCAAATGTGCTCGATACACAGCGAAAGTTGATTGCAAGTTAAGATATATTTGCCAATTAACATAAAAATTAATTTTGTTTTTTGAAATTGCGATTTAAAGAGTGCCAACGTACCGTAAACGATGCAATGTTTTTATTTTAATATTTCATCGTGTCGATACCGAACTTAGACCCAATGAGTTTTATATTTTGAGTTAATATCATTCAGAAGATATACTATTTTTAATATTTTTAGGGACATATACGTTGATAAAATTTTATTACTGTAATACAGCAGTGGCGCTAGAACTGCACCATGGGTTATAATCTTCATATTTGAAGCTAAAGATGATATCTTAAGACATTTATGCATAATGTATTTTGAGAAAGTTCCGCGTTGAAAAATCGCTTTCAACATATTCCATGAATTCTTTTAGGGAGCCTCATAAATAAGAAAAGATTTTAAATCCGAATCCGCCAGTTCACCGCGACATCCTCGTCTAAAGTTTAAGATTCCTCGACAACTATTTTGCTAAAAAACGTGAATTCAAAGCGAGTTCCAAAACAAATTATAAGTATAAAAATATTTATAATAATAATTTGGTATATATTAATGTTAAGTAGTTAAATTTTTAACTGTTCATTTGTTAAGAATTGTGTGTTGTGTCGAGACGTTGCATTTGTCCGACAGCAACGCCGACTTAATTTATTACATTTTAATAATATTATTATTCATAGCACGTTCTCACAATTATTTTGTGCTTCACATAGCTTTAAAGATATTTCTTTTATTTTAAATAAAAACATGTACAAATTCATTTAAACCACAGCCTACATTTCTTACATTACATTTCTTACTTAGGTACATTTGCAATTTATATTTTGTTAACATTTTTTAAAGTGTTATTCCCACACTAAGGAAATTGAAAAAGACATATTTAGAAAACGTATAAAAATTTGAACGCAGCGTGATTTGAACCCGCGCCTCTTGAAAACCATTCAAGCGCTCTGACCGCTAAGCCATGTGTCCCACCTCCAGCTACGTTGAAATTCTTATACGCTTATTACAACTTATATTTGCTGTTAGCATCTCTGTAGAGAGATTTTTACAAATTTCTGCTACCCAAAGATTATTCTACGAACAATCGTCTGGCAAGAGAGAATGCTATTTATTAAATATATATTTTGTTAACATTTTTTAAAGTGTTATTCCCACACTAAGGAAATTGAAAAAGACATATTTAGAATCCCGCTGCGTTCAAATTTTTATACGTTTTCTAAATATGATATTTGCAATTTATTTTTCTGTTAAAGAACACCTAGTGACTCGACCCATCATTTTACCCAGCCATACTTTATATTAAAAGAAAAACTATCTACAAAGTAGAATTTAAACCTACAAGTGCCCTATGCAATGTCCCGGCTGCGTACGCCATGAAGACATCTCTAGAAAACAACTTTATAGTTGTTTATTATTAATCTCAATGGATTTGTTAGAAAAAAAATACACAATATAATATTTTATTTCTATAAAAATTGTAAAGTTAATATTTGTTACTATAACAGTGTGTTAGTTTAATACCTTAATATAAAACCATTAAAAATATATAAAGTTTATTCGAAGTGATCTCCATTGACTGCAATACAGGCCTTTAAACGAGGTCAGTTATCAATAGCAGCACGCACTCTTTCTATGGGAAAACCTTCACTGCCAATCGTATGGCAGATTATCATGGAGTTTAGAGTAAGCTTTACACTCTAAAACTGACCATAAATCATAATCCAGTGGATTATAGATGGATAAGATGGATCAGAACTAGATGACAGCCAGTCTTCAGGTCCGATAAAGTCCGGAACGTTTGTTTCTAACCAAGATTGGGTGACTCGAGCTTTATGACCTGGCGATGAATCTTGCTGAAAGGATAATTCTTGTTTATTGAACATGGTGTTGTTTAGTGGCTTAATTGCCTTCTCAAGAATAGTATCTCGATCCACAAGCAAAATTTCTCTGTGACTTTCGTTTGCGTACCGCTTAAGTAGTAGCTTTGATTATACCGACCTATGCTTTATTAAATTATCAGTTAAAAAGTGACAAGTGCGTCTCTTATAGGCTGCAGACCTAAGTCATCTTTTAAAAGCGACATTGTACTAGGTGCTATCTTCATCTCCCGACAAGACAAAAACAAGATCTCAAGACAAAAACTTTTGCTTTCAGACAGGATTTCTTTGAAATCTTTCCCTTACTGCTTTGATCGCCTTTTTCGTCCGAATACTACGTGGACGGATCTTTTTTTGTCACAAAAAGAGGAAATTTCATTATATCTATCAATAGCCCGGTACACAACCATTTGACTAATTCCAAGCGTATGGAGGATTTTAGAAATTGTATCTGGCACCATTCCTTTTGTTTATTTTGAATAACAACGGTTATGACCAGACTATATACTTTAGCTAGATATAATATTACAACCAACCATATTAATTAACCTGGAGCTACGTCGTGTATATTCTCACTTATTTTAACTTAAGGATTGTGTAACAACAGTAGACAGAAACCGGAGTTTAAGTTGGCCGACTGACTTTAGAAACCAGACTTACCTTACTTAAACACTTGGCACTCAACGCGACTAGTCTTTGTTACATATAATGGGTTTGGCGCTGTAAGTACATTGTGGGTAATTTTATATTAAAGAATTCTTCCTAAATATTTTTTAAGCTATTTTCATACTTGCTTACATAATATTTTGTTATGTTATGTAATTTTAAATAATAAAACATCCTCATCAACTTAAAGTTCGACGCTCTCGTTGGGCAGTGTTAGTTCGAGGCGTATTTATAAAAATACTAGCAACCCGCTCGAAGCTTTGCCCTCATGAACAATACCTATTTCGTATTTTCGGCGGCCTTTATGTAAAACAATTAAATTCCTGGAAAAACTAAAGAAAAATCGTAGAATGAAGTAGCCACGCAAGCAAGTTCATCTCAAGCCCCACGAGTATCTTTATATAAAATTTTATTACAATCGGTTTAGTGGTTTAGTCGTGATGTCATTACAGACAGAGTTATTTTCACATTTATAATATTATTATGGATTTATTGTTATGCCTACTTCATAAAATATAAATGGTTACCAGCTTAGCTTTTTCCTATAGAGATTTCTCAGTAATTAAGAGTTTTCTAAAATTAATTATTTTGCTATATCGAACTATAGTTTGATTACGTAAGAGTATTGCTAACAACATACCTGGTATAGCTTTTAAATTGCATTTACCGCCCAATACGGTATGTTTTGAATGGGCGGAAAGTAGAGCCCAAAAATTGATACATAACTATTGCGTAACAAAATCTTTTTACAATTGATAGAAATACATTGAAATAAAAACCATAAATAAATATTATAATTAATTAACTATATCTGTTCATTAATAATTATATAATACGTTGCCATCGTGGGGCACCGACTGATTGTAAATGTGGGTTCGATCCCTACTTATATAGTCAACTGGCTATGTCTCGATGTCGGTCGGAAAGTAGAGAACGGAGTGTATTGACACTAGGTTCTATGACTACCCTGCAATGTAGAACAAAGCGTAAAGCTATTATATGATATAAGCATTATTATCTAGTTTTTTATAGTGCAACTAAATATATGAATGACAACATGTCATAAATTTCATAAAATTATAGCTGACTAATTAGGCAGATCATAAATTAGATTATCATCGATGTTCGATCATTAATTTAGTATATATCATCATTAGAGACAACTTAACCTTAGGCTTATATTGTTATTGTTATGTATCCCTTTAAGTATATGAAAATATATTCTAATCTCATAGAATGAATAGATCAAAGAAAGCTTAGACGACAATTTTCTTAAGGCAATACGCAAATAAATTTAAGCCTAAGCCAATAGAAATAGAAATATGTGGAAGGAAGACAACCGGGGGTGATTTATCATAAATTTATCTAAGTTACTTGAAAATTACCTATTTATCACATGATAGTTAAAATATAAAATAAAATATACAATTATTAAAAAAATGTTGCAATCTAACTCGTGGAGCTGTCACACAAAAGCGCAAAAAGTCAATACGACAACTAAACTATTTACTCACAGAAGAAAGAAAGAGATTCTATATAAACATGAAATTTCCTCAACTAATATATTTTATTTACATACACATGTTAACAGTAAGTGATCTTTAATGGCAAGTTTCATATGTTATTATTTTATTTTGAATTTTGAGAACTTAAATTTCGAAAGAATTTATAAGTTTTATCTATATATATTTATCAATCAATCACCGTCTTGCTCAACAGATCCTTCCTACAGCCTTGTTTCGAAAATCTTGCAACGCTATATTGACCCACATCTTGCAGACTGATTTGATAGAAATTTGCACATGTGTCTGGATTCTATGACAATGCAAAACTTATAGTACCTGATGTCGTTTCCGGGATGGCCACGGTAGAGAGAACCAATTTAAACCTTTTTCTTATACTTTCTTTTGTAAACAAATGATTATTTCAATATTGAATGAATGAATTGAGCGATGCTAGTGATTATTGGCCACGAATATCCTCTACGATATAGAAACAAAAATCGTAGTGACCGACTTTGAATCTGTATATTGTGAAAGCTCAATAGCAGAGCGTAACATCCCTCCCTTAAATGATCGAGATCAAAAATATTTTAAATATATAATTAGCATTCAGAAGTGAAATTTGTTATTGTACAGTTTTAATTGGCGACTTATATAGGTACGGAGCAAAGGCAAAGCAATTAACATTTAAGGAGGGGGTAGATCTTTCCTAATTATGTATAAGTATAATATTTTACGGAAAATGAGACGACGATAAAAATAAGAGATTATTGTTTCGTACGAACAACATTTTTCATCTAGCATCTTACTTCGAATCTTCAACTTTTACTGAACTTCGCCTTTGTAGCTTCAAAATGATTATTTTGTAATGTAAAGGGCATTTGGAGAGAATCAGAAAAGATTTGCAGCGCGAAAGTTTTAAACTTCGCGTAGATTTATTTGTTGCCTTAAGAACATATTTTCGTTGCTATAACTTTCGTTTATATGTAATTATAAGCCTTTTTTTTTATTAGGTTTAAAATAAATAAAAATATGCCCATGTGAGTACGATAATAAATAATTACAATTAGTTAAATATCTTTAAATAATTAGCACAGCTTCGTAACTTCAAAATCGTTAGTTCGTCGTCGTTTCGTTGCAATTTCATAATAATTCTCCAAAATTGCTTCTACATAAATCTTTTACTATGAACTGTGTGTAAAATTATGTACATAACAAAAGCGACTGCTACTGTCAGTATAGTGGTTTTCAACAGATTAATCACTCTGATATAAGCGATCAATAATATACCAGTAGTAGTAGTCCCAAGACGGAGCTGTTACTAGAATAGCGCAGGGAGTAGTTGCTTATTAGTTGCAGAAGAGCAATGGCGAACATGATTGTAACTGCCGGGGCGATGCTCCGGGCACTTCTCGCATATTTATGTTCATATATCATTATGTAAATACACGTGCACGCAATCGTGACATGTTTGATGATTGGAAAACGTGGTCGAAAATATTTTGCTTTTGTCTTCCGGTACGTTCAAAATAAATGAAGGTGCACTGCGCTCTGAGTTATTGGGATCTGAATATTCGTTTGTACGGCTACGGAGATTATTCGAACAGCTAATATTTACTCAGGAAGAACGAACACCACTGACCTAGATTGTACTATCCGTATGTCTAAATATGTACGTTTTTTTTTTTTATTGTTTCTATAACTGTTTGTCTATATAATATACCTATGTCAGTAGAGCATCTTAGATGTTGAACGGAGTTTGTATTGTATGATGCCTAAGAAATATAAAATATTATTTTGATATAAAAGGAAAACTGCAGGAACAAGAAACAAATAACACTTTTATTAAGCATGGTAGCTTAATTTATTTTACTCGTAAACTTTCATTGCTTTTTAAGTGTATTGACATCGGGCATCTATTCACGTTTAATGGGAACAGTTAACGAAACTCATTGCGTGATTAATAGTTATCTTATCAGCTTCGATTAAGCGCCCTTTCGGTTCCCTTCACCTTGATCGGTAGGACTAGGGACCGAAGGTGCAAATTAATTACGCTGATAGCACCTCTCGAATCATTAATTTTTACTTAAACAAAATTAATTGAACAACTCTCCAATTCTGTCTTGCCTGTACCTGTATTGTCTATGTAATAGATAAAAATAAAATTCCTAAGAATATTTTGTATTGAATGTACGCTTCATTTATTTCTATGAAAGGAAATAATTGTACACCTGATCGCATTCATTTTATCGAAATCCTATTAATACTTTAGACTGGAGAGCTATTTGGTACAAGCGGCGATTTGCACTATTCGTTTTTATATAAAAAGGTTAAAAATTGCCTTGAAATGAACTACGAATAATCAAAAATACTGTGAAATGAAACGTAACACATGACAAATAGGCGGACAAAATTGTTTGAATTGTTCACACGTGAGAATTGCTGCCATCATAAAATGAAAAGTTGACTTGAATTGGTTACATAACAGTATTAACTTCTTACTTTAAGGGAATTGCTCTCTTTTTATACTAAATTACTTACAAATATGGATTATGGATATTTAAAAGTAATTTACTTTATATAAATATAAGATATCTCAAAGGTAGTAACTATTTATTACCACACGAGAAGCTCTTTTATATGACTGGAATGAAAAGATTGGATTCCTCGTTAAGTTCTCTCTATCCCGCAGTATATGTAATCCTGTAATGAATAAATAAGGCCATCGTCGTGCACTAGGACTGTAAGTCGGAGAACCTAGTGTTAAGACACTCCGTTTCCCACTTTCCACCATCCATAATAAATAAACACGCACGTTAAAATAGCAGTAACGAACTATGTTTCTTGCTGAGCCATACAATAAAATAAATATTATTAGTCGCACAACTTTGTAATTATGATACGGTAAATATTATTATAGAAAATTTCTGGACCCGAGCTTTTTCCCTTGCGAGACAGCGTGTTTGACTTTTCTTATTATGATTCTAGTAGATTATTTTCTCCTCTTTGTTTACTAGCTTTTGTCCGCTGCTTTTTTTAAAATCAAGTATTGAAACCATACTTTTATTTTGGGTAATTTAATGTTTTAAACATGGTATTATTGTAAAAGTACATATGTACATATATACAATGCAACTTTCTCATTTTCTGCGCTCTATTTGTTTTCGAAAATGGAAGCTTTATTTTTTCCCTTCGACGATTCAAAAGTGCTTGCAAAAGTCTATTTGAATAAATGATATTTTGAATTTGAATATAAATTTTGATAATATTTATTTATCAAACATCTATATAAAACGTCTCGATTTTATAATAATTATAATAATAAATTGATTAAATTGCATCAAGAATGAAAGATTTTAATATTATTTTAGTATAATTATGCCGATTTTGTAGTAAAAAATTATGTTACTTTATTCTAAAGAATCAATTTTAAATCTAGCAAAATACCTTTAACTTTGTGAAAGCATAAAAACGAACAAAGAATAATATACAACCGATTTTTAAACGAATAATGAATAGAGTAGGTATAGCGAGACAAAGCGGTACCATTGAAACGTAATATATATATATATATATATTTTAAGGTTCAAGTTTATTTTTTATATATTTAATTTTTCTGTAAGCTGTGCTCTAAATTATTCAGAAACATTAATTGGTTATTAGGACGTGTTTTTGTGTTTGAAAATGTTGCTCGTTCGCCACAACGGTGGCAAGGCGGGGTTGTAGGGGCGGGCTCGGCGACGCGGCAGCGGCAGTTGGCTCCCGTTCGCTCGACGGTCGCTCGCTTCATGATTTCGTTCTTTCGGCGGAATCTTAATGTGAGACACTTCGATAGTTTTATTGCGAGTTAAAATGAAATATAGTGAAGTGCTGTGACTTCATAAAAATATTTCCGAGTGCTATGCAAGTGTTTTGTGCGGTCGCTGTTGACACTCAGAGCGCCATGCGGTGAAGCGCCACCGGGTGCTCGCTGCACGCGCGAATATGGTTGACCCTCTGAAAATATTTTGGGTTTTGACAAACAGCACATATCTTGGTACTTACTGTACTCCTACAATTTTATATAGCTGGCAATAACAATATTCACCTACTTATAATAAAATAAGGCATATTTTATCATTTATTATTTTTTGTAACTTTTATTTAGATATTTTACTCACATTAAGCATTTGTAGTTTACTAGTTTTCCTAAGATTTCCTATACTTTTTATTAGAACAAAATAACAAACGGACTATATCGTTCTATAAATAACCGCTCGTGTGGGGAAACTTGTTATGTAAATATTTTTTATGAGAGTACGATATTTACGCTTTCTTTCGTTTTTATGTTTGTATGTAACAACTTCATGAAAGGCAAACATTTTAATTTGATTTTGCGTAGCTCACTTAAAAGCTATTTTGTGAAGAGGTCAGAATTTAATTCAAGAGGCCCCCATTGCTTCAAAAACCGTCTTCATTTTAGCTATTGTGATGTGCCCCTTGTACAAGAATATTCGCTTAGACAAAAATGAGAATATTAGTATTTGCTTAAAGGTTATTTATTACTTGATTTGAAAATACATTTACAAATAATTTACAATGGTAAAGAAACCAGACAGAAATTCCATTTTTTTATGTTTCTTTAGACAAATCTCGTATTTAGGTATTTAAGCAGAGAAAAACTAGTGCTCACCTATTTCAGAGTCGTTGTGTGTTGAGTATTGAAACCGATACAGCGCTTTGTCTCACCATACCGGGATAATTATATTATTTTAAATATCGCATTGGCCCGAGTGTGATGGAACACACGACGAAGGCGAGGAATCATACACTTTCCTAACTGAACTATTGAAATGATACCTATTTAATCATATGTTATGTTTTACGTAATTTAAAGAGAGAATCTAACAAGATATATTAAACTAAGTGTTCACATTTTCACACATTAAGTACGTTACGAGCAGAGTGACTGAATCCATCGATTGAAATTGTTTAAACAGATCTAGCAAATATGTTCTAGGACGTAGACCCACAATCATCATATTCGGTAAGGTACGTTTGAAACCTATTTATATTAAGAGAGTATAAAGTAATCCTTTTTAAATTAAAATGATAAAACAGCTATACTATTCATTAATACCTTATTTTCAGACGAAATGTAAACCGCTTTATGAACAATCTTTTATAAATTTTTTATTTCAAAGATGTTTTATACCATTATAAATAAAGCATAAATATAGCATAATAAGTTGCACTGTGTTACGGTTTAATTTTATTTATGAGGATTTCAGCAAAAACAAATATTGTAGTAGGAAAATTGCAGAGTTATGTATAATTCGTTTTAAGCGTTTTTCAAACTAAGTTGAAGATCGGAATTTTTATATTATAAAATAATATTTCTAGTGTACATTCTATGAAATATTAACATTATTTCTATATATTTTGATTCCAATGAAAAACATTGGCTAACACCAGTTCAGCTGTTATTAGATCGTTAGAGATTCTGATGCGATATATTTCTTTATTTAGAGAAAGCCGAAATACAGCCTATTGAATAATACGATTTCATTCTGACCTTTATTTTTCTGTGAATACTAGGACGTATTATGACAACATACTATTAACATAAGGCATTTAAAACATAGGTTTTATATGACCTCGATATTTATTTATATACTAGGATAACCTAAACTTTTTGATTTATCAAATTTTAAAAGTAAAATTTTTGGTTATCTTAGAAATAAAACCAATATATAAAATTATTCAAAACATTACTAGAATGAGCATTACACTCTATGTATATTATGATCAAGTTTGTACAGAGCCCTTTATTATCAAATTATTCAAAAAAGTCTTGCCTTGTAAGCTACACGTATGGCGCTGTCTAACTAGAAGGTACTTTAAATTAATGTAAGACTGTCCCATGCTAACCTTATTACTAAGGGTATTTATTCTAAATTGAATTTATATTTTAAATTGTATTATTTAGGTTTTTCTTGCGGAGTGGGCAAATAGAGTCTAGTTTTCTGAGCTAAGTGCCGGAATTAAACGCCGCACTGTATCCAACCACATCGTAGAAACATCTAATCTGTCAATCCACATTATGAAAGATATTTTCTTATTCATTTGTATGATATTTTCCTATTACGATTGCTAACTAAAATTGCAATTATGTATAAATATGGCTTCAAAATCTATATGAAAAGAATATATCTAGACTTTTTATTGTTTTCACAATCCTTAGAACGAGAAAACAGCGGCATTTGCACAATACTGTTGGCAGCAGAAAAGTTGACAAAGCGGTGGTAACTCAGAGAGGCAATTCAGTAATATTTCGCCTTCTACCGAATTTCTTTCATTGTGCACTGGGCATTTAGTTAATAGCAGTCTTTTTCAATTGATTGATCCTAAATTTTATTTTCTAGCCCAACCAAACTTCGCCATGTCTAAGGAGAGAGATTGATGCATTTTTTATTTTCCACTTTACACTCTGCGCTAGTCCTGTCATTTGCTATTGAATTGTCCTCTGAATTAAGTATTATAGAATAAAATCAAAAATGCTGTAATATAAGTTGTTGTATATAATGCTAGTATAACCAGATATAAGCATAAAAATAGTTTAAGATTAAATATAAAGAAAACTTACTGAAGGAAATAAACGTGTCTCTAACTACCAGTAGTGGACAAACACCGATCAGCCCTTATTATTTACAGGATACAGTCGGCAATAACAAAACTATTGTTATCTCTTAATCATCGCTTACCGCGCAATAGATATCAACGATCCACTTTTTCGATATATATTAGTCTATGTTATTATTATTTAAATGTGTATTATAATAATTAAATATACTAAAATGCGTAAAGAAATTATAAATTATTATTATACATAGAGACTTACTTTTTATACAATATTTTGACATATTAGGATTCCACTACAAAACGTTAGGTACCACAGTGACTTGTTATTAGTTAGAGATTCTGTTGCAAAATATTTCTTTACTTAGAAAAATGAAAAGGTATCAGATCGATATTGGAACGTACTTAGTTATTCTGTAACAGAGCACGTAACCTATATTACTAACTCGGCATGAAAAGAATCCAAAAGAGGCAGACTCATTCTTTCCTCTAAGAATTACGACGAAGTTCAATACTATACTTTCAAGGCTTAAGAAAATCACTTTTGTTAACAAACTTTTTGTAATAAATTAAATTTAAAATGTGACATTCCCTTGAGTATATGGTGTATATGGTGGTTATTAGCATTACTTATTTCATTATCATAAAATTAAATCCTTACATATTTGCAAGCCGATATTTATCAGTAACTCAGTCAACTATGTCATTGGAAGCAAAGTACTGTACTCAATATTTAAATAGACACCTAATTATATATTAATACTTAATTTACCAAGACTTACTCTTTAATTAACTTTATTTTATGTGAAATGTGAATATTGTTAGGTTGAGTGTTCAACAATGAAAGAAAACAGCGCTTATTACGTTCCAATAGTAATGGTAAATGGTCGTTGCAAATTCTGAATTATGAATTAACGTCATTCAAAACTCTACAAAGGAAATACCAATTTACCGGAATTCTTGTTTTATTGCAATATCTATATTACAACTTTCTTATATATTCTTGTTAAAATTACGAACATTTGCAGTTCAGAAAATAACAATATGTGCAAGGATGGTCCACCATTGTGGGGCACATTTTTTTATCTTCTCACAACTTTACTTAGTTGTTTTTCATTTTAGTGTCACTTTAAAAGAATAACTGGTGTGAATTTGTCAATTATATTATCACCGTATTCATACTCCAGTTTGCACTTGATGCCTGAATGTATGTCGGATAACGTAAGAGGACGTTCTAGGTAAAAGTAATTAAAACCGATCAATAGCTTGTTATAGATTAAGAGATTAAACTGAGTATAACGATTTAGAACTGACGTAGTGCTCGTAATCATTTGTACGGAATTTAATTTCATGGAACTTGTTTAGAAGGAAACACAAAAACAAGTTTCGGACATGTCGGTGACAAGGGTATTCGTTGCCTTCAGAGCTTTGCAAATGTATGCTTTTATTCGCTTGAGGGCAATATGTGTGCTTATTTAGCGGATATCATTGGGCATATTATGTGTACATTTAACGACCGTGTGATAAAAACATGTTTTGTTTTATTTCATTGCTTATTTAGTTCATCAATAAACCTTAGCTCACGAATGTCAATATATTAGTAAGGAAGTATTATTTCCAATGAAAATATGTTAATTCTTCATACATTATAATTTTTAATCAAATTTAGAGTTTTTATCATGTTTCTAAAAATGTAAGATTAAAACAAACATGACAAGTGTCCTCATTTGAAAATTCTTTATATATTATTATATTGTAAATTTAATACAAGAGCAGACGACATAAACATGTGATAGACCTTAAAAATGTATCTGTAGTAAATATACAGTGCACGTGTGTCGACAGCTAACGAGCCGCTTTGTACTTGGATTTTTCTAT
This sequence comes from Podotricha telesiphe, assembly GCA_038994665.1. Taxonomy (NCBI): domain Eukaryota; kingdom Metazoa; phylum Arthropoda; class Insecta; order Lepidoptera; family Nymphalidae; genus Podotricha; species Podotricha telesiphe. The sequence goes on along the minus strand of JAOYRR010000030.1, from coordinate 296,780 downwards.
CCAACATTTACTTCATTTTCTCCTCTGGGACTTGAGATATGCCTGGAAATGGAAGAAACTATCATTAGAATCATACATTTTGTGAAAGTACGTATGTACTTACACAGATGTACAACCTACATATTAGTAAAGAAAATTATATGGGGGTCCATAAATTCGAATAACTTATAAAACTACCTAATATTCACTTGTTTTAGAATAATTCACAGACAGACACAAAATAGCAAAAAATAATATTCTGGTATATGTAGCGTGTATACATATGCATTTAGCATATATATACCATAATATTAATTTATTGACTACAATGGTTCACTATTTTGGCTTTAATGGCTTGAACATAAGATACTTACCTGATATTTTGGTCAATTCACACAATGTCTTTATTACTTGTAACCTATGTGTTATTCTGATGTATAAGCTATATTATTGTAAAGTTTTATTAAAATCCATACAGTAGTTTTTACGTGAAATAGTAACAAATATCCTTACAAACTTTCGCGTTTATATTCACATTATTGCATTCATAGTTTTCATTTTATGTTTATATTATTCCAATATATGTAAAAATATAAAATCATTTAATTCAGTAACGTAATTGAAAAATAACTACTGAAAAATATAATTAAATATAAAGATTTAACAAATTATGTTCTTGTTACTAAAACAATAATTGAAATATATAACCCGAGAACAGCTCTATTTTGCTTACTCAAATACTGTTTTTGATGACATTTTTCTTTGTTCTATCATTATTATCTTTGAAGCAGAGAGTAATTATTTAGTGCATTAACAAGTTTAATTCTATATTGTGACTCAATAAATATTCTATCACAAAGCAATATCTTGTAAAGTACGTCGGTGCAATAAGACGCGCACCTGAGGCCAGACAGATTGGCGACACGGCGTCCGCAGCCTCCAGATGAGACAATAACTCAATCTCTAGTAGGGATGTGTCCCGGTAATCGACAGAGAAATCACTCAGAATATATACTACATAAATATAACAATTTTATTATATCTAATTAACCAATAGTTTCGTCTGGTCTTAATAACAACTTTACTTTAAAAAGAATACCTATTATGGAAATGCAATCAAATCGTTTTTTAATAAAACACAAATTTTCGCACTTTTGCGTTTTTTAGCACATTAAACGCTGCACTTTGCTTTTTGCCAAACAAGCGCAAGGCATCAGAGTTAAACTCACAACAGTAGAGAGTACTAGCTGTGTTCAAGCCAACTCTGTCACCTCTGTCTCTTAATACCCTCTATTGCCAATTGTAGTGCCATATCACTTTTCTTCCTTTTTTAAGTTTTTGTCTATATTTTAGTGACCCACCGTAACATTCTGATATGAAATGTATTCTAATCGGTAGATAAAAAAATCAGATTTAAACTTGCTAACATCGTTTGATAATATAAAATAAAATAACTAGTGCATCAAAACCTACATTCATGATTTCTTGAATTATTCCCTTTTATATATATTCAGTCACAAAATCGTAAAGTGAATGACGGAGTGTCTTGACACCTTCTCTCTGTAACCCTATTCGAACATTAATGTATTCAGTTGTGTTTAGAATATTCTTTATAAAAGTAACAATAAGCGGTAATCTATTATTTGGTAAAATCTTAAGAAAAAAGTACTTGCGAATATATGAGGTGAAATAAAAATTTATTACGACCTCTGCTATCGATAGCTTTCTGATTGAGATCACATTTAGAATATATATTACGTGAAGTGCCTTGGCAACTTCCAGCTCCACTTTTTCATCTACATTTCATCAGTCTCATAATAATAATCTTGAGGAAAGTCTGGGTGTTTCTTTTATTCATTAGAAGGTTATTTTTTACACCTATTCAAAGTTTCTGTTCAAACAAGTAGATATTTTGAAAGGCTAACGAACTACATATGGGAGTTGATTATTTTATTTTTATCACAATATTTTCAAATTTAGTGATTTATGGCCCTAAAAGTATTTTACGTATTATCTATTATCATTTTGCATACATATATTATAATTTATATATATATATATAAATAAATTGGCAAGTACAAAACAGACGCCCTTGCTTCTCACACAACTTCCGGGATCGGTGGTATTTTTACCCACAACTCGTAGCTAACAGTCCCGTCTACTAACTGCACTAGAGTATAAAATATATAATATATTCGAATAAGCAATATTATGCAATTGTGGCGCAGTGTGATAGCGTTTGATATGCACAATGGTGATTGTGGATTCGATTCCTACAATAATCATATTTAAATTATTTTCATTTCTCCACTCTGGTGACAAGACGAAGTGCGGCGTAGAGTTCCACCACTCAACGCAATACCTTGCATTCAGGCGGAGAGTAGAGACCGGGTGACCTGGACACTACGTTATCTCTACCTACCCATGCTATGTAGGGAAAATCTTGAAGCTACGGATTAGCTTATACAATATTTTATACTACAATTTTACAAAATAGACATATATCTCATTTACAATGGTTAATATTTTCTTTATTAAGACGTTCATAAATATAATACAATTTATCAATGTCTCCTTGGCACTATCTTGCTACTGCACTCCTTTGAGACGAATTCTTATGAGTTTTTATTTAATATCAAGGTAGTTAATGTGTATATAAATAATTTAAAAAACCAGTTATTATGTCACGCCTTTTTTATTACAATTTAACCTATTTATATGAAAACACTTGAAGTCCGCATTGTCTAAAATATAATTGTCTTGCCTTAAATATTGTTACAAAGAAAGACAACATTTATTACTATTACAGTGTGTTAATACATTAATAAAAAACCATTAAAAATATATAAAGGTTATTCGAAGTGGTCTCCATTGCACTGCAATATAGTCCTTTAAACGTTCAGGCCAGTTAACAATAGCAGCAAATTTACTGTGACCTCCCTTTGCATACCGCTTAAGTAGTTGTTTTGATTTTACCATCCTATTCATTTTTTTAATTATCAGTTAAATTAGTAGTGCATCTCTTATAGGCTGCAAGTCCTAAGTCCTCTTTTTAAATACGCGACATGGTACTAGGTGCTACCTTCATCTCCTAAGATAAAATCTTTTGCTTTCGGACAGGACTTCTTCAAATTCTTTCCCTTACTGCTTTGAATGCCTTTTTCGTACGAATACTACGTGGAGGGCCAGATCTTTTACTGTCACAAACAGAGGAGGTTTCATTGTACCTATTAATAGCCCGGTGTTACCTTTGACTAATACCAAGCGTATGGAGAACTTTTAAAATGGTATTTGGCACCATACCTACTTTATATAATGCAATCACAGCGATTCAGTTCTCTTTATCACCCCACTCCATTTTAATATCACAAAATATTTGACAACATATTGGCGTAATATAACTTTAGTTCTTATATCACGTTATACTCCATATCCAGTTCATATATAATAAATAGTAATTGTATCTCACAGAACTATAATACAAACAAATCTTTGTAGTTTAAAATGTTCAAAAAGTAAGAACGGATTTGCTTCTATATTAACAAGATAAGAGGCAATTTTACCCTTAAAAAGACATAAAATGTTATCAGCTAAAATAATACCGTCTGGTGTACTAGAACATGAGATTACAATTTCATTATGAAAATATTTATTTGTAGATAATTTTTTATTTTATATACATATATACTTTTTACCTTTTTATTTGTTATATTATATATATTTATTTATATTACTTCATTGTAAGTGCTTTCGAAGTTGCCTAATCATAGCATATTTTTAAAGAGCCAGCGGAATTGGCAAATGACCAGTTTTACAGAAACCAACCGGCATTCAACTTCTACAACTCATTAGTTTCCAAGTAACGCTTTAACTTACAATGGGCAAATTTTCTAGAAATTGCAATTATTATAAAAGCTTTGTAGACATGTAGTATAGTTTGGCAGTTTGTTTTATACGAGTTTTTTAAATAAATTCACAATTTTTACTTGTTATTAGAAAATGTTTAATATGCACAAACCTACTGGCCATCATAACCACACTTACTTTCGAAATATAGTCGTTTAAGCAAAGTATTGATTTGTATATATCTAGCTATATGCTTATGAAATGTTTTTCAACTATGATCTCTTCGCGCGCCAACTCAAGAAAAACTAATTTCGCGTGTTTGACGTGGCAGTATAATCACACTTTCATTCCATCGCAGATTTTATTCAGTTATTGAACATATATAAATGTACCTATAAGTATTGACGAAGGTTTATCTCAGTGATTTATGTTTTTATCGTAAGAAATGTCTAGTAAATATAAGAGCGTATTGAAATATTGTACTGCGATCCACTTAGATAAATATTTTTATGAATTCATAGAGAACTATAATTCCGATTCACAAATTTCCACAGATGCTATGCTACTTCAGTAGCGGTCAAAAGCCGTTTTTACTGCATAGCATAGTGTCAAGACACTCCGTTCTTAATTTACGCCCGCAATCGAGAGTGGCGGAAAGCAACGGAGAAATGAAAATAATTTAAATGTAATCATTCCCCGAGTAGGAATCGAACCCAAAACCGATCGTGCTTATAGTCAGACGCTATCTCACTGCGCCACGTTGGCTTTGGCTTAAAATATATTATATATAAGTCCTTCTGACCTAAATTTATATTTTAATAATAGATATTAAAATATAAATTTAGAACTTTTACTTAAATATTACATATAAAATTGAAGTCATATTGATGTATTATATAAAAATAAAAAATCTGAATACTGTATTGTAAAACTTTTTTAGAATTATAATATCAAAATACTGTATCTAGTGTGATATTCATGGTTTGTCCTTCATTATTTATAACACAATAAATTCCATGTCATATCCAAATGAAATCCATCATAAACAGTTTATGCCCGATTATGTAATCTAACGTTAACATCTTGTCATCGTGAAATTAGTTTTTAGCTATAATAAGAGTTTTATTTTAGATTACAAAGATATTTTACTTAACTTTCGTCATTAATTTTACTTATTTTTATACGCTCTTTATAACTTTTTGGTAAACCATTTGAAATATTGCCAATGTCAAATGTTTTATATAATGAAATTTGACAAGGAGTTGTAGTTGTCGATATATAATTAAGTTACAATATGAAATTGGCCCTTAATAAGTTATCATTTGTTGTCTTATTATTGACTAAAACCCACGTAATTCATTATTTCTGAAAAAACTGCAAATGAAATGATAGATAAAACTACATATCTTATGCAATAACTTAGTTTTTAACACTTGTTTTTGTTTTTAGAAAATATTATATATTATTACCCTCAATGTTACAGCCTGCACCTGCAGCTAAATATTATGTGCATGCTCTATAATGGCTTTTAACTTTGTTTATTTCATTTGCAGACGCTAAGTAAATTATTTAGCATCCCACCGCTGCAAGACTACAACGTAATTCAATACTCTCCCAACATTACTCTATTTGCCCCTAGAATCCGGTTCAAATAATCTATTATGAATAGCTCTGTATAAATTATTAATATGGTCTTTCAAAAGACACTGGTTTTATTTGTAGATAATTTTCATAATCATACACTGCAAGGCCCATAGTGTCAAATAGAAAAAAATGCTTTTGTTTATCATTTCTGTAGGACTATTTATTGATTACATTTTCATCGATTGTACGCCCCTTACTACGTAATACTAAGTCTTTAATTTTTTTTTTGAGAAAGCGTTATTTGTGGCAACGCTATTCGAACCCACGCCTCTTGGAAACCGTCTAAACGCTCGGACTGCTAAGTTATGCATACATCCGGCTAAGTGGAAATTCTTAAACGCTTATTAATTTTAATATGGTTGGTAGAACCTCTGTAGAAGGATTTTTACAAATTCTTTCTACTCAAAAGATTTTTATGGAAAAAAATGTTTTTCATATCCTAAATCTGTGAATAGTACTTTAAAAATATGTAATACAAGTTCCTAAAATTTAAATTAATCTATGTATTCTATAAGACATCCTATTATAAAATAGATGAAGCTATAATTTCTTAATCTTGGTACTTCTACTACGTTAAATACATAGATGTATATCCTGAACCTAACCCAAATAACTGACTTTAGCCACATGAGTAAATATCTTGTAGAGATAAAGCTTCTAAGGAGCGCACTAAATTTATACGTATTTGGTTAGAATTCTCACATGAGATAAATAAACAAATTGTTTGTTTTAAATTTACATTTCAAATACTTTATTCGTAAAAAGATGAATAAAACATCAAATTTGCACCCTAAAATACATATATTTAAGAAACTGAACGACGGAAACCATAATATTATTATATTTTATTGCGAAAGCTATCCAAATATGTCTGGGAAATGTGTTTATGACCTACGTACATTAGCATTGTACTCAATACTCTTTTTATATACATACCTTGGCGAGGCTCCAAATGAGCTGTTTACAACTTGAAGAATTCTTATTTATTCAAAGGAAATAATCTTCGGATACTGAAGGGTATTATTATGGAAAAATAATTTAACTGACTTATATTTTTTAAACAGTTGATCTGCATTAAATATTTGTTTATTTTGGCTCTAAAAATAAAAATATCTGTAAAAGCTACTTTCAATTTCAATTCAAGCCTTACATGGATGGCTTAGCGGTCAGAGCGCTGGGACGGTTTCCAAGAGGCGCGAATACTGCTGGGTTAAACACTTTAAAACTGTTAAAAATACATTCAATTTATAATTACTATATATAAATTGAACTTTCACTTTCATTATTTCTAGCGGGGGTTAGTTAGATATAACGGAGCGCCAAACGCCTTGTATAGCGCCATACACTTCATCTATCGTCATCAACCAATTCATACATGCCCTCCGAAGAGTTATCGTGCTTTTTACGTTACCTCCTTACAGTATCATTGAAACTGTATTCTCAAAAATCAACCGAAATATCTCTTTTACCATTTTTTCATTATTCATCGTTACGAAGTGCCTAAACCACCTAAGTAAGTTCTTCTACATTCTTACTATAACATTCTCCTTTACGTCTGCCATTTTGTGTAACTCATTGCGTATTCGATTAACTAAGCTGACTTCGCATATCCTATATCCACGCAAGTAACTTATATATTTCTATAATATTAATAATATATTGTACTTATAAATTTATTTAAAATCAGGTATATAATATAACTTGAGGCACAAAGTACATTTAACTAAGATATATTGATTTTACGATTATCACTTCAGTTTAAAAGGTTTTAAGTGAGAGTTACACTTTTAAATGAGAGACTTTTCAAACAGATTTTTGCGTTATGTTCGTTTACTATCGAACTCCTAAGTTACTTTATCGTTGGAACATAATTATATATTTATTTTTTACTTTATCTCTCACTTATTTAAACTGATCAAGTTTATATATGAATTTAATAAAATCTATGTGCAAATCTGAACAATTAATTATAATTATTTGATTCTGAGAAATGAAATAAATATTGAAAACATTGGATTATTTATTATATTTTATTAGACATAACTTTCTTAATAATAATCGAACTAGATTTAGTTAGCTAATACAGTTAGGTTGCAAGTTGAGAAACAACCCTCATAAATATGTCTTGTTGGAGGCAAAGGGCAGTGTCACGTATCTATTGGGATTTCATCTGAAGTACTCGAGAGACCTTCTAGCAATGACTCACGCGTGTGATGGTGGCATACTAAAAGTATACCTTTCTATTAAAGTTGAAATTATGAATATGCTTTTTGATATTTTAAGTATAACTTTATCATACATAAATATACAAAATATTGGTCATATATATATATTCGTTTAGTAAAAAAATCACTAGTCCTTGCATTTGTAGGATACATTGCAAAACTATGAAAATATTCTGAACATACACAATAGAACAGTAACGCTCATATAATTATAAAGTTTGTATATTTTTTTGATTTTTAACTATTTTAGTCGTCGATCATTTAAAACGTTTGAATGTATAAAGTTTTAATTCAATTCTCGAACTTGGTAAAACGAAGGAGCTCCTGTTGGAAAGACATTGCCGCTTTAATCTTATTTGCCACTTCCTCAGCTACTTGTGCAATCAATTCCTATATATTTGAATCTAAAAGCATTAAATGCAACCGCAAACTTAAAAGCCTGTAACTATCTTGAACAACTACTTTGTTTATATCATATAATAATTGTTATATATACGCTTTTAAAATATCTTTAAATAGAGTAATGATTTTTAGATGAAGTATATTTTTTTAAACATGAAATTACTTTATATTTATAAAGTTAAAATATTGTGGCAGTTATAAAGAAAAGGTTTGTAATATTCCGAATGAAAGGTCATTGGTAATGTTTCATGCGTATCATATTGAAATATATATGAGTACGAAAAATATCAAGAACAGCTGACGATAATAATGGAATATATATTCCTTATTAATTTAAAAATACGAATCGTACAATTTGCTCATCAATATAAGCTTTTTTAAATATTCATTGTTGATCGCTACAAATCAAACCGAATTTTTGTAATGTTCCTTTATTACTATATATTTGAATTGTTTTAATACGTAATTATATATATATTTTAAAAGAATAATTTAAATAACGTTTTAATTATTGCTATATTTATGTCCATTTGCATAAAGAAATCAGAAAAGTATCGTTTCTAAAAATATTTGGTGCTTTTCCTATTACTTAGTTTGTCCGTATACGTTCTGTTTTTAAATAGATATAATTGCGATATATTTGTGTAAGATTTGCCACCCTATACTTGTGCCATTTGGTACAAAAACTGTGTTTAATTGTGTAAATAACACAAAAATGTAAACAAAACCATGTACATCTATGCCATGCAAATGTAATAAATTTAGCGTTTAAAACCGAGTATATGAAATGAGATGTGCGTTAATGAACATATTGTTTGCAGGTGAATTTACATGACAGAATGATATTTAGTCTTTGTTTAGATCATTCCTCTGCACATTGTCCCAGCCACCATCTAATAAAGAATTTCATTATCTACATTAACTCATGGCGCCACAGAATGCGCAATAAAAATTTACTACCCGAGTGTAATTAAACATTTCAATCAAATAACAATAGGAAATGGAATTATATTAAAGGAAAATCTAAATGAGATACAGGAACTACAAATATTATATTAAGGGTTTTTTTTAATGCACAGAAGTTATATAATCAAAGAAAAAATTAAAGTTCTCTTTTAAAAGTTATTTTCTTATTATATTTGCATGTAGGTATGTTCATTTACCGTATAGTTTGTGACATTGGTCCTTTTCATTCCTTCGTCCTAAGTAACGGTGGAATATATATTAAATATAGACAACATATTCTCGTGACCAGTATAAGGATACATATTTTATCTGTATACATTTGTCTCCTGTAACGCACTCGTTGTATATTAAATCTCATTAAAATACTCAATTGTACGACATTTATAGGCAATCGGTTTCAAAGTAATTTAAATACTTTCTTTCAACTATCAAACGAATTTTCTTTGTCAAATCCAAAGGTCTTCACACTAATCTATCTACACAATACTCATAAATTTTTCCTTGTGTCGCCGGTAGGATTGGTTTATGTTTTTCCCATGTGGTTCAGAGGAGGGCAACAGAGGCTCAAAGTAACTATACGTCTGCTAATAAAGCCACCGGACATTTCAACAAACGGTCCTAATTTATCTTTGCTCAAGCGGACCTCAAACGAAAGCAATTTCCCTTTAGGTTTCTTTTACATACATTTCTGTGACACAGATTAAGACCGTTTGAAGTATTCATGACTATTTTTTTAATATAGAAAAAGGTTGGCTTTTCTTAATTCCTTTTAAATATTTTATTAAATAAGTGACATAACTATATATTTTAGTTAGTAACTTGCTGAAAATCGGTCGCCTTGTTTTAATTATATACAAGTATCGTCACCAAGTTGCAAGAAACACAGTGCTAAAATATCATTGTACTATACCTAGAACACAATATTATACAGACTTTACTATAGCGTCTTAATTGAACATTTTCCAAACCCTACCTAACCAGGTAATGTCTTTGTCCCCTTATGTAGCTTAAGTTTCTAAAGGATACGTAATTTATATAATAAAATTTCTGGCGATTTTTACACATTGTGATTGTGATTGTTTTTAAAGCAATACATTTATATATCCATACTAATATTATAAATGCGATAGTAACTCTGTATATATATCTGTGACGTTGAAACAGCAGAACCGATTGTGATGAAATTTTATATAAAGATACTAGACTGCCTTATTAATAGGCTACATTTTTATTTAGTTTTTCCAGGAATTTTATTATTTTACGAAAAGGCCGTCGAAAATACGAAACAGGTATAATTTACGCGGGCGAAGCGCGAGCCAGTCACTAGTATGTAATATATAATTCAATGCCGCGATTTTTCTTACCAGACCGAGGTAATGAGATTAATTTAAACATAATCCCCAATTGATCGAGATCGAATCCACAACCAATCGTGTTCACAGTCAAACGCTGTCCCAGCCCGCCACATTCATACTATGATGACGATTTTAAAATTATTATTATTCAAAATTTATATCTCAGAATGTGAGTTCCGCAACAACAAAATAATACCAATAAACAGGTCTATATATCTTATTTGTAAAATCTGCTTAATTATATTGACACATTGAAAAATTCATATAAAAGCTAATATGGATATTGTTTATACTTTCTGTAATTAAAGTAAACAATTTATCGTAGTATTTAATTGCGGAATATGAAATGTATTGCTATTATTTCTTTATCATTGCTATGTCAGGGATATTAAAATACAATGTAAGTAGGAGAGGTAATTTATATAAAAACAGTAATAGCATGGCGATGTAAATGGTTATTTTGTTATTAATATCAGCACTTTGATTAATCAATCACAAAGCATGCCGTATATAAAAGCTTTTATAAAGAAGGGTTCTACTCAAAGCTGTGGAATATATGAATTTACCGTAAATAAAATTTACTTTTCTTTTGCAGTGACCAAATTCATCCGCATCGGAATAGCAGATAAAAATGACAACCCGCCGTATTTTGACAAGGAGCTGTATGAGGCGGAAGTTGACGAAAACGAAGATATTCAACACACTGTTCTTACCGTTACCGCCAAAGATCACGACGAATGTACGTACCTAGTTATAAGTATTGCTATTTATCAACGTTTAAACTAATAGATACGGATAGAGATGAATTATAGATAACCGTTAGCGATGTTTCTGACTAATATGAAACAAAGGCTGATGATAATCCTATTAGGCAAACCGTTAATTGATAAAACTGAAATTGAAAACAAGCGGTAAGTAAATGAGTGCTTAGGGTGCTGTAGTACTATTTATTATTTCTTTAAAAAAATAATTTGTGATAGCGATAGATTAAAAAAAACATTACTATATTTAATTTTTTCTTCAATACTGACAATAATTTTAGTATACATAAATAGAATTAGTAAATATTTAATGTAGATTAGTTAATACATAATTGGTTATTATTCATGTCTTTTTATGTTATAGTTATTGGTTAGGTTTCATTTTCAATTTTTTTTAAATATTCATTATAAATTTCGTTTTCTAAGCTGATCCGAAAACTTTCATAATATTTCACTAATGTTTTACGCTGGGTAAGAAAACAAACTATGCCTTTATCAGTAATTAATCTTTTTTTTTTAATTTATGATCATATTATAATTTAATATATACTATACATAGAATACCATACCTGCGAAATGCCTATGAAATTATGATGGTTATATATTCGAATGACGTTTGATTCACAATTACATTGATTTGAAACAGATAGTAGAACTTTTTAATAAAAGTAGAACTTTAAAATTTAGAACTGATTGTTCCATAACACATCCCTTAAATCTGAGCTGACTTTGTAACAATGCATATGCGTTTGTTCACAAAGGCTGTCCCAACGCCAGTATAGATCTACACAAAATTGCCTATATCGCTTTGAAGAATAGCTCGCCACAAAATGTACTCGTAATATTTTCTGTTACCTATAGAACGCGTCTTTGTGCGTCATATTCATTTACAAATTTGTGAAATATAATATTTTAAATAAAAAAAGGACTCTTATAAATTTATGTTGTGAATTAATTTAAAACAATATTCGACAAAAAAATCTGGTCAAGATATAGTGAGTTTGGTTATCAAATAAAAAATTCAACCACTCTTACCGTTTATATAACAAAATTTATGGTAAAGTTTGAAATTTTCAGTTAAGTAACTGATATTAAACAGGATGGGAGTACCATTCAATCTCAACGAAGTGAATTATTTATTGAAAAGCGTCATAAAATGAAGCCGTTTAACAGTAATTTCGACTAACTTCAAAGGTTGGTTGGAATGTCTTTGGAACTTGTAGTAATAAAAAATCATTGTAATTCCTTTAACTTAAAACATCTCTTGAATAAGTGTTTGAAGTAATGGCATCAAAATATTATGCGAAATAAGGATTTTGACATAATATAAAAAATATTCATAAGCAAAGGCCTAGTTTTTTTGTAAAAATACCTTCATATAATTTTAGTTTCTTCGTATATCACAGCTATCAGAAAACAATGATGTTCAGAAAACAAGCTAAAACAAATAAAGCTATGTATGGCTCTTTCTATTTCTCTCTTTTAGTCGTTCGTTATTCTTTCGACAATAATTTATTTCTTAAATCAAAGTATATAATAGTAGTAGCCGCAATATCATAAATAACATTAAATTATTACTTAATGTACATGCAAATTGAGAATATGTGAAGTGTAAATACTTTTATAGCAAATTTATTGTACCGGCAAGTTCACTGACAGCTACCTAGCACGTTTTCCCGCGAACCGGGATTACACAAATAGCTTTTGTATTTCTGCGGGACTTTGTTCTTTTCCTTTTGAATCGTTGTAAAATTAATTACGCGTCTAATACTATAAAATACCTAATTTTATACAGATAAATTATTGTTTTTATAAAAGTAAAATGGTATATTTAAAAGGAACGTAATAATTTATTAGATTTTCTTAAGGTTGACAAACATATTACACTGAGGGAATTAGGGTCACGTTAGTGACTTCCTCGCTCTAAATATATGCCACTGAAACGATATCCGGCTCGTAACATGAATAAAATACTTCATGTTTAAAATATACATTTTTCACTATATTAAGCCATAGATCTTGCGCTTAAAGCTTTCTATTTATATTTAAAACTAGCGACACACTCGCGGCTTCACCTTCATAAACTACATGACTATTTAGTTATTTTGCCTGCAAGCGTTCTCACTTAAATCCTAAACTTCGCTTAAATTTATAATTTAAATGGCTGTAACTGATTTATTTATGAACCGATTGAAATGAAATAAACACTAAATGTTAAGGGACGCTTACTGCAATAAAATAGTCAAAATTTCATTGAGATTAGCGTGCACAAACAAGCAGATGAAAAAGAAAATACCATCAATAATATTTTTTCTCATATATGTTCCATATACAGATAGCAATCAGTTACAATCTTATAACATGTGATTTTGGAAATTTAAACGGTCAACTTAAAGGAATTCTATGGTACACGTTCGTCCGACAAATCCATTGGAATGTTGCAGAATCAATACATGCTATGGATGTCGTTGGCTGAATTTGATCATGTTGGCTGGAGAGCTAGTTGGCATGTTCCAACTAACAAACTTCCGTATGGGCTGTGTACATGTTCGATCAAATACGTATTCTATAATATTATAAATTATAATAGAAACGTGCTAGCTGTGTTTGATCGATGCCTGTTGCTAAGGCAACCAAACCAAATATGATTTTATGGCCATGTAATGTGAACTTTTTCTTTATGTAGACGGCTGTCGACTGGTGCAAATTTTTAAATATAGTAATTTTATATCTTTGTGTTTGTTTAACACGTAAGTGAAGCAAACTGTGGAATGAGGAAAAATAGTAAGGCTCAGCGTATGTTGTGAATGAAAATTGTTGTCTACAGCGCTGTTTTTCAGTATTATCCTCATTCTTATAGTGATAACAAAAAAATAGATAAAAACAAATACACGGAAGGATATGTCAAACTGCAACAAAATACTAGATAAAACTAGTTTGTTTAAAAGAATAATAACACAAAAAGTAACAAATAAAAATATAATCATATATAAAAAATTAATCATATATAACATAAATAATTACACTAAATAAACAACACTTTCAATAACTTTTCTAAGTTCCTTACAAATACTGTAGTCTTATTTTCTCCTGGGATCCATTCTGAAAAGCATCGGCGAAATTGGGAGTATAATAAAATTTTCTGTTACTACCTCATAAATGTTCGAGGTCGTTGATATCCGATCGTTTGTTTTCAACAAGTGTGTAATGAATTTTGATCAAATAACCGTAGTCAGGTACTTGTCTAATTCTTATATATAAAAAATATATTCTGTATGAGTGACGATGGTGGATAATTTGTAGCATATTGATAGTTTCAACAATAAATATTTTTATGAAGCTTTACGCTTTTTCCGCATAGCAGGAGTCAGAGAGAACCTAGTGTCCAGACAACTCCGTTATACACTTTCCTCCCGAAATCGAGACATTGCTTGTTGAATGGCGTTACTCAACGCCGCGCTTTGTCTTTGGTACCACAGCGGAAAAATGTAAATTTTTGAAATCAATCCTCCGAGTGGGATTCGAACCCACAACAATTTTACAGCCAGACTCTGCGCCACCACTATAGATAAATATTACATTTGTTTAATATGTAAAAGTAATTTTTGTTCTAAAAAAAAAGTTTTTGTTCCAATTATGGCTCAGTTTTGAAGTATCTATCTGGTTGTGATTTTTATGACTTCGATTACTACTTGCAGAAATTCTCAGTGTGACGGTACGGCGCTAGTATCTACCGATAATTAAAAGCTTAATATGTGATACATAAATTTGTGTTTTAATTGCGAAATTTCATTTCTCGCTATATGTGATATTTTATTGATCTTTATTAGTTACAAGAATTAGTTTTTTTATATTAGTCTCATGTAGTAATTAACAGCTTTAAATCAATACGTCGAAACGACGAAAGATCGCGATCGCAATTGAGTCATGAAAGTATCCACTGATTAGTTCCCGAGTTTAAAAGTTGTTTGCAACGATGGATTTATTTGTCTTCAATTCTAAAACCTTTCGTAACGTTCTTTTTAAAGATGCTTTAACTTTTATATATAAAATTTATAGTTAAAATTTCCTATTTGTTAGAAATTTTATTAACGTTTTACAAATTCACTGTCTCGCATAGGTACTTATTTACGAAATGTATTTTGTTTAGTCCTTTTATCTTTAAAAACATAATTATTCATATCATTATATTTTTAAACAGTACCATATGAAAGCAATACATTCTTCCTCGACCCAAAAAATTATGATATATGTATATTGTATGTGCATTATTAGTATGTATATTTCATAATTTATACTTTAAAATAAATTATCATTGAAAACCATGTTTCCCGTTTAGTGTAACAGTGTGTTGGGAATTTAAAAAAATATAATTTTTATTTTACTATGAAAGATTGCAAAGAATTTTCTACGAAAAATTCTAAAAGTACTTGCGACAAATGTCGAATAATACTTCAAGAGACTTTTATTTCTACATTTTACAGTGTCTACGAATAATGCTTACGTACCATTTTAAATCGCTTTCTTAATATTTTTATCTCTATCTAAAGGAATTTTTGACAAAGATTTGTCTGAAAGGCAATTAAACCAGTTAAATTTGTTTTTTCGCAAAATTACATTTAAAATAAAATAGGATAAGTCTTAATTCAGAACTTAAGCCAAGTTATTCTAACGATATGTTTTAAGGTAGACACTTGGTACAGTAGTAATAAAGTATCCGAAATTCTTAACATCTAAAATAATAATATATTTAAAAATCTTTGCTCGGCTTCTTGTTTTAAACATTTTTATATTGTTTAAGTAAGTAACATATAAAGACTCCTCTTCTTTTATAATAACTGTGAAATATATCTTCCCATACTACTTCATCTTGCTATATCAAAGAAATGTAATACATTAGGCCATATTTGTACGGTATGTTTTCATGTACGTGCGTTATTCATAATGATCGTCTGTGAGCTTGAATAATATATTTGATAAACTAAAATGCTTTTGCAACTAAATATATTTAAATTATCTCTATTTAAAATTGTGACTATGTGTTGAAACAAATTTCTTGTAGGATTTGTAACAATAAACATTTAAAAATAATTCATATAATAATCATCTAATATACTATTTAAATTGATTAGGTAGTAAAAGTTTTCTGTTAACAATACGAAACGAACCTAACGTACAAATTTACACCGTCTCAAAGAACTTTATGATTATACATAATTAAATCATGAACATTAATTGATAATGCGGTAAAAACTTTATTCTTGGCATATTTTAAGTATATGAAATACATATTTAAATATAAGATATAGTATTTAGTAAATATTTATGTTTTGGTATACTTATGTGGAGAAATCTTATGGTATACATATAAGAAGCCTAAGGTTTTAATAAAGTATAGTCTTTAATAAATTAAAATTACGTATGATAAATACCTTAATGCCATACCCGAGTTGGAAATAAATTCGCTTCACAAGCAAGTTCTCACAATAAATCACCATTATAAGCTCAACTTAGTTAACGAGACAGAGAAAAATATATGTAAATATAAAAGTGGCGTAAAAGATTTGCAGCATACTTCACTGCCACGTAATGCTGGCTATTTGTTCTAAATTAAACTGAACAATTCGAACAATGCTAGTAGTGTGAACTTGTTAAACTATTAAACTCTTCCCCTAACTTTAGAAGATGCTTATGTCACTCGCGCCGTTTAACCGTGTTTCTTAGTTCTTATAAAACTACTTTGTTCGCATTAGAGAAACTAAAAGTAGAAATGTTTTACCTTTATTACACGTTGTAATTAGAAGTTATAAATGTATATAACACTATAAAATTAAATCATTAATTAAACATATTAATGATTAAAATGAGATCAATGATAACAAGTGCTAAATTAATACAAACTTTTGTTTTAAACGACGGTAAATGGCTTGAATAACAGATACCTTAAGTTATTCCTTCTGCCTATAAGTGTTACATTGAAGCGCCTCATTTAACAAGAGCTCTGGGTATAACTACCGATGTCTGTCGAAGGTACACTTTGTTTCATGAAACACGTACACCTAACTAACTCTTATTACATTGCTACAAGAACTATAGTCGTATAATCTGAATATATTGTACATCATTAGTATACACCATTAAGCTAATAAATTAGGAAAAGTATATATATATCGATATATACATATTATGGAAACATTTAATCGACTGGAGCAATGTTTATCGTGACTTAAAACTTGAACAGACGTTAGAAGAATGTTTTACGTAATAAGAAAATGTCAAGCCAGTCAGTCTATAGTCTATACCACTGAAATGTACAATTGTAATAATATTACGAGAGAATTGCAAAAACAAATAATATGAAACGTACCATGTAATACTCTCGTGACGGCTATGGGTTCGATTTCCACACGAATGTATTAGTAAAAGATAGCATTTTCAACAAACAAAACATATTTTAAAAAGAAGCTTAATGTATTTAATTTATGAAACATATCAATAGTTACGTGGAGTATAAGAATCGTGTCTTAATCCACCTCATGAATACTACTCTACTAATCATTAAATAAAATAAGTTAATTATAAATATCCCGAATATAATATAAAATAAATGTGTAATAAACTACTTTTTACTGCAATAAATCTATTCCGAATTTCCTCCAATAGCATTTATAAAAGGATCTTCTTACCAATAAAGTGGTAAAAGCTCGTAAAATAAAACTCCTCCGTAAGTAGAGCACACAAAGCTATTGAAAGCACATATGTATAAGCTCTAATAGATGACAATGAGCGAGACGCGGTTCACAGTAGCAACTTTGAAACAAAACTAGTCACACGAAACGTCTTGGCCAAAGTAACATGAATGGTTCTGCATACAATACTGTTCCACTCCACTATCCAGGAAAAGCTGGCGATGAGCATCGTTACAAGTTTGTTAGAGTTTTACCGTTGACACAATAAACCTTATTTCTAAAATTCATATATGAATAGTATTGGAAATCTATTAAAAGATAATACCATCAGAATTATAAAGTTCTTTTAAAATGTATCATAAGCTTTCATAAATTTAGATTGATTGTATAAATACATCTATATAAACGCTGGTAACCTTTCATATTGAAAAAACAGCTTCATTATTTTGAATATTGAACCTGAGCTAGGAATTTAAAGATACTCCATTCTCTGTTCCTGACCGGAATCCGATATATTGTGTGGTGATTAGCGGAACTCAACCCCACACAAAATTATATCTATTTGCAAATATATTTTTTTAGTCCATGAACCTCGTTAAATATTTCATAAAAAGTGTTATGTATGTCGGATATGTAATCAGTATAAGCACTTACTTACCAAATGATTACGAATCCACATTAGCTTATACGGGTGTGTATATACACGTTTGACGAGTACATAGTACTATATTACATAGACTTTATGTGTATTGGCGTATCGGAACACCTAATTGAATTAATGAGACCATCCTATACGCGTATACTTAGAGCGACTAATTCCAAATCGAGACCACTCATGTGACTCTTCATCGTTAATTGCATCACGCCGACCTGTCGCCCGAGCGGCTGAAGGATTGTCTTGCTAATACGCTACGACATATCAACGCCCATCTTGCCCAAAAAGCTACTTAATGAAAAACTGTGATTTATTATTAAGCTAAATATGAAATAAAATCTGCTTAATGATTTTTATAAATTTTCTATAAATGTTTTTCCCTGTCCCAAGTGTGTGAATAACACTTTAAAAATGTTAATGTAAAATAAAATTGAAATTTGCAATTTAGATTTTTATAGTTTAAATTTATTTGCAATATCATACTAATTTAAAATTAGTTAAATTTCAAACGAAATTCTCTCATTCCTGGAACAAATAATATATTATTTTGTGATTATTTAAAATAAGGTAGGTTAGTCTTTTAGTTTTTTTATTTCCATTGTTCCAATAAAATAAAATTATCTAGTTCCCAACAGTAATAATCAATATTATTGCATAAATATAACCCACCTATTCTTGCTCTTCAAGCTTTGTTACCGATAAAAGATACGAGTATGTGCATATATAGTTAGACTAATATAGAGTATTTGAACTGGTAGTATTTATGATCCTGTAATTTCCCTCAAGTCCTTTACTTTTTTCGAGATCAAATGGGCACTGATTTATTGATGATGTTGGTCGAACGTTCTTTCCAAATTATAAGACCCTTTTCGATCGTATCGTGAGTACGGTCCATCCTATGTCGACGACTTAGAAACGTAAGTGTAGTCAGCAAGAAGTTGGAAATTACAGAGAAATCGGAATGGTTAGTAACGAATGAAAAACATTCGTCAATACAAATTTGTATATTACATTGAATTTAGGTATTTTACCCGATAACTATTTAATTTAATTACTAGATTATCAAACGATTGCAATCTCTTTAATACATATTTACGGTATTATTCATATAATGCCCGAGCTTATATTGAATATATAACTCAAAATTAAATATATATTTGGCATTAATGTGTTAAATTTAACGTATTGTAGTATTGTTATTTTATGTACACTAAGCTTATTGAAATGTCCGAAGCAAAACTTACATTATTGATTATAGTGAATGTTAATAAAAGCACCTTTCCACCGCTGCACGCTGTGCAAAATATCTTTTTTGATATTTATGGATTTTTATTCATGATTTATAATATAAAATCATTCACGTAGTAAGATAATTTTTATACATTGTATTACAATAATATTACACCTCAGCCAACCTAGGGAAATTTATTTTTTTATTATTCGAAGTGTTATTTACATTATTTAAATATTTTTTGTTAACAAATGGTTCTGTTAATCTAAGTGTGTGAATAGATAACAATTTAAAAATATTAAAAAATATTAAAAATTAAAAATATTCAACAAATAGCATTGTTTTTTGCTAAATTATTTTTCTTGGAAGTAATCTCTGGGTACCTTGTGAAAATTAGTAAAAATATATTTAAAATAAGTTATAACAAACGTATAAGAATTTCGACATAGCTGGATAGAACGTATGGCATAGTGGTCAGAGCGCTTAGACTGTTTCCAAGAGATCTAGAGAATTTGCTACCTTCTCTAAAAATTTAATAAACCCAGGGTTATTAAAAATGTCGTCAAGAATACCATAATATTTGTTTAAGATTATTTTTCTAATTCCTCATGTAATGACTTGCATTAAACTGAGTCAAGATATATTCATCGTCTCCAGAAGAAACACATATTGTCTATAAATGTTTCTATAACGTAGCATAGTCAAATGGAAACCGAGACAAAAAATAATATATATGATATTTGCGGACTTTTATTCCAATCGCGTCTGACCAAAGGGGCATGGCCAACGTTTTCCGGCTCTAATTTAAGAGACTGATCGTGTTATTTCACCAAGTAAGTGCACGAGGCCCTTTGACAGTTGACAAATCAATTTACAATTTTCTTGCACAGTGTTAGCGGCACCCTATTTTAACTCGTGTACGTGTTATTCTGAGTATTAAACTTAGCTTTTTCGCTCCCGACTTAAGATTTCTGCGACCTTAATGGCGTTAGTTATGGTGCAAACTTTTGTGATTAACTTATAGAGGAACATTTAGGGAAACCTAAGCCTTTTACTTAGTGACAATATACGATTGCTATCTTTGTAGTAATATTTCTATTTTCTTTAAGTGTAATGCAACTAGGAAAATACATATTAGTTTTAGGTATTTAAAACTAAATGTTATATATATTTTAATTATTATAGCGAAATAATACTCTTCAAAATGGATTAAGCTCGGAGACCACAAATAGGCAGAATCGCGCTTACGTTTGGCAACTGACGCTAAATTCAGATTTAACTCAACCTAATTAGCACATAAACAGGGATTCTATTACACTGATAATAAACATTTTATTATTCTTATAATACTAATTTATATTTAGTATGTATACTATAGTAGTCGGTGGGATGTCAAAATAAAATAAATTATTTTGATTTCGACACTGTGGTGACGAGACTAAGCGCAGGGTTAAGGTCCCCAATGTATCGGGTTAGGGTGGAAAATGTAAAACGGAGTGTTTTGCCACTAGGTTCTCTCTGCCGTCCTACTCTCCTGTGCGAAAAAGAGTGAGGCGCAGTATACAATAGAATACTGCTCTTTTCCTTCCATTATGATTTGCATTTTGTCGAATAAGCTACTTAATCACATTTAAACAATTTACTCATTCATGAATTTTCATTATGGTTTAAAATAATATCTGTAAAGTAATATATTATTGTCAAATTAATGACAGTTGTCCATATTGAAACATAAATTCTGTTGGTAATTTCTTTTTCATTAAATCAGTGACACAATGACGTTATGTAGCAAAAAAAATGTAAACACGTTTTAATATAAGGAAAAGCTTTATGACACCCTACATTTACATTATGAAGCTATTAACGTGAAAATATGTGAAAAAAACTCATAATGTCAATCTTGACAACATATTCGTAGCAAAAAATTTGCAGGTACAATTTATGCCTCGGTGTAAATTTGGTAAAGTTTCGAAATGTTGAAAAAGCAGGCTTACATAGAAATAGTTTGTCATCCTTCCACTTGTTTAGTAGAGGTTAGCTGGTGTTGATTAACGTCATTTATACGAAAGTTCTAAATTATTCACATTACACTTTCACAGTTTTGCTCACTTGCCAAATGTTCGCTTATCGACAAGGCTGTGGCAGTCAAGTTGGTGGTATTCAAAGTTAACTAGTACAAGCTACGAGCTCAGTGTGGTTTTTGCTCGCCTCGCAAATAGCTGCCATAAAAGTCTTATTCAAAGGAAAATATGAATATTTATTTTACTGAGATAGTTTGCTTGTCTGCATAGCATGTAATTTTTTATATTTTGCTTTAATTTTAAGTAAAGAATCACTCGTTTGCTTTAATAGCTCGTTATTTTATTACACAGCGCGCAATATAATAGCATTGGGAAAATCCACTCTTTGTTGGAACAGATTTAACCGGCTGTATAGTTAATAATTAAATAAAAATCCAAAAGTCCCATCCACTTTTTCATTTGTAAGTACTTATTTCTTATATAATACTTCCATCATACTATATCAAGTTTCGTCCTTATTCAGTGATTGATATAATTTTTTTATGTTTGTTTTGTATAATATTTTTGTGTCGAGTGAAGAAAGGAGTGTTTTCTCTGACTACATGTTATGCAAATAAAGCGTGAAGCAGTAAAAAAAAATATTATTTTATTTCAAATTATACATCCCGTACCTTATACCGTTTCTCAAGTAAAAGGAGATTTAAGAAATATTTGAATATACTTATATAGCTATTGATATATAATATATATATTGGTGGCGGAACTTGGCTATACACTTTTACACAACGTTTATGCAGATCGGAAAAACTAAATTATTTTTAAAAAATATAAAATTAAAGTCAAACCATTGCTTTTTTTAACATGAGGAAATCCTTTACGGATACCAGCCTTATTAGGGTTACGTGGTTATATGGGACTCCGAACTGGCAGATAGGCCGTCCACACACCCACTAAAACCTCACGGTACTCCTCCTCGACCGCCACTAGCCGAAGCCACGATAACCCCAATCTTTCGTGAACCATTGCTAGCCAAAACCTTTCCAATTAATGTTGTTATATAATCTGTACACATTTATAATAATACTCGTTAAATATGCTCTTTCTTTAAAAGAAAAGTAATTTTAGCATTATAGCCACTGGTTTTTGCCTGATAAATTCAATGACGAAAATGTAGTCTTATTATTAATTAATCTGGATTATCCCCAAAGCAATCATACATGAGACAACAAGGTTATTAGAGGAGTCTTACACGCTGTTCGATTTCTGAGTAGGTACTTAAGCGTCTTTGATATATATACTCTGGAAACACGAGAGTTAGGTAAATTGGTTACCAAGACTACACTATATGTATATACTTAATTGCCATACATGTTATACATGTCTAATGTTTGAAGGCTTCAATTTCAATGCAAGATATACCGAGATTGTCTTATTGAAAAATAAATAAAGTTTATAAGAAAGCTCTATCTATAGCGAACGATGTATTATCTATACATATAATAAAAATGTAAGTGATCGCTGTTTGTACATGAAAGATATATGAAACAAAATATTATTCGGGGCAATCAATATAATAAAACCAAAAACAATGATTTTTAATTTTCTTTTAACGCAATCAATCCCCCGAATTGGGATACGTCCCACAACCAATCGCGTTTACAATCGGACTGTAGTCTACTATAGTAGATAACACAAGTCAAATATTTCAAGAATTATATATGTTAGGAATAAAACGAATAATTTTTCCTACTTTTATTTAAGAAATTATGCCGTTTTTGCTGCCAATATTATATTTTTTTATTGGCGATGGTATAATGTTTTTGCTAATAAATAGTATTGAATTTAAACAATCGATGGACATTGTGTACATCTACTAGAGAGTAATTAAAGTATGAAAGATTAATAAATGAAACATTATAAAATAATTTTGACACAAGATTTAAAAAAGGCACATAATAAACTAACCCATAAACGTTTAACTTATAGGTATTATGATGACTTTACATTCTTTAATCATATAAAAATTATATATTAGATTACAAAATGAGGTTACATGAAAAATATTAAGTTAGTAATATTGGGAATTTATTTTCTGAGGGTGGAGTACCATATAAATTATAATATTTGTGTCTTAGCACGTATTCATGTCGCGTAGAGAAGTTTCTTGCGAGCAGTTGCAAAAGTATCACACAAAAGCGGAACGGTGTCGAGTCGCGGCATAAGATGTTCTCTTAGCAGTGTGGCTTAAAGCTCCGGGTCTTTGTAATCAGTCCAGTCAATATTATATATACTTTTACCCCAAAATTTTCAGTCATTTTTTAACATTTTTTAAAGTATTAATCGCACACTTAGGAAATTGAAAAAAACATATTTAGAAAAGAGCGCTTGAACGGTTTTCAAGAGGCGCGGGTTCAAGTCCCGCTGCGTTAAATTTTTTATACGTTTTCTTAATATGTGTTTTTCATAGTCAGTTTAAATAATAATTACAAAATTATAACAGATTCTTGCCCACTCACACATACTTTTTAACCCGAGATTACTAACGGTCAGCTGAATTAGTGACTCGCTTATTACTATCCCGGACTTAATATGGATTTCAATTCGTATTTTAATTGTTACAGCAGTAAATCCGGGCATGCCCGGTGCAAATTCAGAGTATAATAATAGCCATGGGACAGCTTTACATTTTAATGATTAATGCGAGTCCTATATTTATTATTCAAAAGGACATAGTTTCTCGCTTCTCGTTTTAATATGCGAAATTTAAATGCTATTTATTTAGTAAACTAAATATTTCCGATGAAATTTTATTGCAGTTTAAAATATATTCTGTAGAGTAAATTATATAAATGCCTAGGTATTATAGGCATATTTTAATTGTCTAACACAAGGAAAATTTTACTGCTATCACTATATAGAAACGAATATGTATTCTTGTAGTAGCTTCACGCTTTTGTCCGCATAGCAGGGTGGGTAGTAAGAGAGAAGAACCTAGTGTCAAGACACTCCTTTGACTATTTCCAGAATTCAGGACCTTTCGTGTAAAGCAGCGGAACTCAACTTGTTCACCAAAGACGGAAAATATACATAACTTTTATATAATCATTCCCCCGAGTGAGAATCGAACCCACGAATACTTGCGGTTATAGTCAGACGCTGTCCCACAGCGCCACGGTGGCCTCTTATACTCTATATATATATATATATCTCTTAAAAACAAACAAAAGTACAAGTTCACATGGAACATCTATATCGTGAGCTTTGCGTAATTTCATTTGAATTGCAAGACTTTGAAAATATTATCCTCGACAATTAATCAAAGTTTAATGTAGAAAAGAAATTCGAAGAAAGCAACATTGTCATACAATTACCGTCACTTCCACCACGTCTTTTCTTCAAGATTTATGTCGTTGCAATAAAATCTCCTCGTTTGAATAAACATCTCTCTCAGCTGTGACAAATTACTGGGGCTTGCCGCCAAAAGCCAAGGAACATTAGCCGATATAATTCTTTTCAACAGTGTCAAATGGGTTCAACCTGCTAATTATTGGTATCTTGGTTTCCCTGAGGTCTTTCAATTATATATACAGAAAGAATCGTTTGATAACGAGGACGTTATCAGAATAATTTTAACATATTCAAAAATTATATTTGCCCAATCTTTAAGTTAGCCTATTATTCACAAAAATGTTTTAGTTGAAGTAATAGTTTGATTCCATTTGAGGCTATCTGTGTAAAAAAGCACGTGTACAGCAGCGTATTCTAAATGCCTTTATAAAACCGTTATAAAAGATATATTAAGACGAATAAATCGAAGTACTTGTAACA
The DNA here is from genome assembly GCA_038994665.1 of Podotricha telesiphe. Classification (NCBI taxonomy): domain Eukaryota; kingdom Metazoa; phylum Arthropoda; class Insecta; order Lepidoptera; family Nymphalidae; genus Podotricha; species Podotricha telesiphe. Next base: position 271,178 of record JAOYRR010000030.1, on the reverse strand, counting down.
AAAACTAATTAAACCGAACATCGGCATGTGTAGCCTCGAGGAGCAATACTGGGAGAGGGCGAGGACGGCCGACGGCAACAGACCGACTGTTAAAAAACAGCTTTAATTAAAGCAATGAGATCCTTCAACCTGATTTTAATTGAAAGCTCATTGCCGTAAGTTGTGCTCTCTTTGTGTGCACTAAAAACGATGATACCTCGCAAGGGAAGGCTTCTTTTGATAAAAATATTTATTTATTTACCGTTATTTTTGTGAAATGAATATTTTCGATATTTGCATTGTTCTTAATTCATTGTTCACTATTTATGCAAAATCCTTTATATATTTTCATACTCTTTATCCGGCCTATTTTTTCAAACTGTAGTAAGTATTTATGCGTATTATATAAAGCTGACACTAATATTGCACTTTCATTTTAGTATATTTTGAAATTTTATGTAGTAAGGCATAGAACAAACAAAGCTAACTTTTCAAAAAAAACCGATGATGCTAAAATAAAATTGGTAAGCTACCATATTTATACCTTATTTCCTTTTTATAACATTATGTGAAAAATTCCATTACGTGTTTCTTAAAAGAAATTGTGAACTAGAACAGAAAAATAGGGAAGTCAGAGCTCAAAAGATTGTGGGAAAGGGATTGTGTTGGTCCTACATTTTTACTCGCTATTTGAGAAGGTAGATTCTCGCTATATATTTTTTTTTATATAAGAGTATTGTAATGAATATAAATAATTACGTGACCCAACATTCCTAAGTCTTTATTTTTAATATGTATGCACGAAGCAAATATTTGTTGCATACATTTTGAAGGCAGAAGCCGAGTAAAAATATATATTTAAACCTATGTATATTATCTTCATTTTCTTGTTTATTTTTGAAATGTATTATTATTATTTGGTTTAAATTCATTTCTGTCTATGCAGTTATTTTAAATTTTAGTTAGATTAATTTTGAAGTATAATATAAATTCTTAGTAAAATCCGACACAACTTCTATATGTTACGATATGATCCTTTAGAAACTGTAACAAGTTTCGAAGTTGTTAAGAAAGGAATCATCTTCTATGTACCTTGCACAGCCAGGCCATATGAACTCTCACACTCCACTGCCACACTCGTGTACGAACGGACATAAGTTGACATACTGATATATTTTCTAGATATTATATTCATATTATATAAACTTAAACTTTAAATATAAGTTTATATTAATAAATCTTAATGAATCAGATATTGATATAACATTGTATATTTCAAAATATTTGCAACATTAACTTTTAAACAAATACAAACATCATGGCGCAGGTGGGCAGCGTCTAACTGTAAATGTGATTGGTAGTGGATTTGTATCCCACGCGATCGGATAGTAATATTAAAAATATTTTAAGTACCTAAGACAAAGTTGAGCTCTGCCACTCAACACGAAATGTCTCGATTTCGAGCGGAAAGTGGCGTACAGAGTACCTTCACACTAGGTTCTCTTTGGGATTAAGGGAAAAAGCGTGAAGCTGAAAAAAAGCTTTTTTAAATCATTTTACCATAGTTTCATTGGATACTCCCAAGGCATTATAAAATGCTTTAATATATTATAGCATTTTATATATAGAAGTAGTCGAAAATTGTATGCATTATTTAAATTCAGTATATGTATAATAAATATATATGTATATATATTATGTTTTTATTTTGTATTTACCTTTACTATATGTATGTAGATAAATATTGGTTAAACATATATACTAGTTAAAACTATACTCATTTTTCAAGAGGCGCAGGTTCAAATCCCGCTGCGTTCAAATTTTTATACGTTTTCAAAATATGTCTTTTTCAATTTCGTAAGTGTGCGAATAACACTTTAAAAGAATGTAAAAAAAAAAGTATACTCATTGTTTTTTTTAATGTATCTATCCACAATTATCCCCCAGGGCGGAAATCATACTATTTCCCTGCTCAATTTAATTATTTTTTACTATATTGCATCTAACATCGAATGAACAAAATTATGATTTTAATTTGTATAAAACAAATCATTTCACTGTATTAAGTGCCTTTGATAGTTCGTTTACATTTGATGAACATTCAAATTAAGCTTATTTGAAATATACACCGAAACGTGTTAGAGGGCAACGTCTGACTGAAAACGCTACGTTTGGATTCGAACCCCGCTCAGGGCAAAGCCTATATTTAAATTATCTTCTGCCGTGGTAAGACTGGAAAGACCTACTATCCGGAAAATAGAGTCTAGCTGAAAAAACATTTTGTTTTATATACCTGTTATACTTTTATAATTTGAATGTTATTTTTATTAATATTTAAAATATTAATATCTCAACGACATCCTTGTTACTATAATAGAATTCATACTTTATTGTTTTGCCTCATTATGAATAAAGTAAAACCTCTTTTAAAAACTTGTTCTTAATTAAAATAACTCTAGTTTCAAATGTTTCTTTAATAGAAGATTAATGTAGATGTTAATATAAGTAAGAGCTTTCATTTAATTCTTTTGTCTATCAATATTTGTTGTTTTGTTGAAATTTCGTAATAAATTGAAGAATAAGTGTTTTATTAAATATATTCAAGGTTACAATGTGGAAATATTTATGTATTTCTCAACCATTATGTACTTTCTATAATATACGCAAAGGCAAACAAAATAACATTTATTAAAAAATAATATCTAAGGCAAGTCTGTATAAATTACTTTCTACTCTTTAAAACTAGTTCAAAAGTTGAAACTCAATTTATGTAATTGAACTGACATGAAATATAATTATAATATATAATATATATATTTTTTAAAATCAATAAAAAAATGCTCGATATATTGTTGGTATAATGAAAAAGTTATTGGTTTTCATTAAAACAAGTCGACACGGTCTGTGTAGCACCGGTGACGGGCGGGGCGCCACGCGTCGGATACGCCGCACTGATATTATTCCGGTCCGGGGACCGCCTATGCATATTCATGCGTTCGATCCACAGGCGCGTATTAATTTGCATCCTGATCCGACAAGGGCCATGCTATCGTTGGCCGTTTTGGTTTCTTTAGTGCAACTCTCTTACTCTTACCAGCAAATGGAGTAGATGATTCAGAATAGAGACCGAGACAGAGACCTTTGTAGTGTAGTTCACTCTGAATAAGACCATTCATGAAAATAAAGTTTCTTAAGACAACGCACTCCCCCTGGTCTTCTATGCTACAAACGAGAGGCGCATGAATATATAATAAATGATACTAAGTGAAAAGTATAGTAAATTAGAAAGAAATTAACTGAGCGGAAAACTCTGATGGATATTTCCTTTTAGTTAATCATTTCTAACTTATCAATAAAAAATACTCTTGAGATTGTTTATAACACAAAGTCAAATAATAAAAATAATATTATATAGATGGCTCCCCAATATTATATATATATTCTTCTACCGAATTATATTTATCTATTCTCTATTATTTATAGCATTCTTATTTATAATATACGCCTTCTGGTGATTACCTAAATAATTAAGTCAGGAAATTCATCCAAGACATTGCTTTGAGCAAGTCGTTTGGCGCACGTGTTGAATATCGCCTTCTTTCGTGTCATTTATTTCGTTATCTACAATATGTAACCACGCATGCTTAGGCCAAATAAGACCAGCCCATATCCAATATTAGGACGCAAGAATTCGTTACTAAAAATTCCATTGACGTTATCATTTCGAGGCCCAGGCACATATTTTGTGACGAAATGGATAGCCATTGTATGTATATAGTATACAGTACGTATAGGACATACAATGAAAAAATAACGCGTATTAAAATCTATTTTCTTTTTATAAAAATTAACGATGATTTTTTTTATTAAATCTTATGGAGAACTATTACTTCTGCATGTAATACCATCCCGTCGTGATAGTTTTGAGGTACACACTACAATAGTGTAGCAAAGTCGAACAGCGTCTGAAGACGCGATTGGTTGTGGGTTTGATCTCCACTCGGGGAAACGTTAATAATTTAATTAATTTCAATTCTCCACTTTGGTAAGAGAAACTAACATTACGAGCAGCATTTCGTTTTTTTTATAATACAACTTATTTCCCTTTACAAAACACAGATTGTTAAAATATTCATTACTAGCGACCCGCTTGGGGCTTTGCCGCCGTGAACTATATCTGTTTCTTATTTTCAGCGGCCTTATCGTAAAACAATTAAAATCCTAGTAAACTATAAAAACATTCGTCTTTCATTCGTTCATCACAATCGGTTAAGCGGTTTGGTCGTGATGACGTCACCGGCAGACAGAGTTTCTTCGCATTTATAATATTAAGTATGGATTATATCGATATTTCCCTTCTATCATAAAACACGAAAATATATTTAGCAAAATAGCTTCTAATAAATGAAAAACATACTTAAAACAAAATATTATATTATCTTTACCGATATTGTCTATCAATTTAAAGAAAACATTAGATATTAAATTTTTTTAGTGTACTTTTTCTGCAAAAATCAGTGTCACCGATGTCTTACGAAATGAACATTGTACTGGAGTACTACCAAATTCTTTGAAATAAAAAATAACTCAGTAATATTTTCAAATGATACTGAAAGTCGAATATACTCGTAATTTGCCTCGCTTATTCCGAAACCAATATAACTTGGAAGACACAGTGTGACAAAGTCAGATTTTTAATTTAAGACTTTTTCTGTATTTGAGAATAATAAAGGGAAACCAGCTTATGTTACCCTTTTATAATAAAATCTTTGGTTCTTTCTGCGCACATACTAAGAATGGAGTCAAATTATGATTTAATAGCGAGTGTGGTGCGCGAATACTTGGGGTGACGCCGGCAAGAATTTCTAATATAATATTCTTACTGAAATCAGAACCAAAATACGTGACTATTTCCTGAATTGAAGTTTTAGTATCATAAAAGCCAATATCAGACAGTTGTCGGAAAGTTTTTTCGCCCGCAACGCGATGCCAATGCAAACAATAGAATAGGTCAATCGTATTGAATTCTTGTTGTTTGTTGGAAGCCCAGAAAGAGATGTATTTTATTTGTAATCAATTATAGTGATCCCAAAACATACATTGGTAGTGTTAAAATGTTAGTCGCAAAGCATCGCTTGCAAACACTTCATATGTGTAAAAAAAAAAGGACAAATTTAAAGTAAAATATGAAATAGTTTGATTAAAATAAAAAAAAATAAGTGCACTTATATTTGAGCTGACTACCTTAGTAATAATAATAGATCATATCTTCAATATCGTAAGATTTTTCAATATTTCAGAAGTTCAAGCTTTTCAGAAGAGACTACACAAATGCGCCCCTCTCGCTCGGGCTTCTATGAGTTCCATATGCTAGTTTTATTATTTTAAAAGCCACCATACTTAATAATTATAATTAATTAACTTTTTTCGTTTATGAATCCTTTATAGTCTAAATAATAAATAGTAACACCATAGATAAAATGTCGTATGTCATACACATTATTAAAGTCAAAGTCAAGTAAAGGAAGGTCTTGTTGTTTAAGAAAATAATGCAAAAAATACATTTTAGTTAAAGATACAAAGTAGAATGTCAAAAGTAATTTAGTTATTAAATTTTGTACTTGTAGTTTTTATTTATCAAGATTTACTTGCAGTCTAAGCTTGTCTTGACTATAAACATTGTTTCATAATATTTCTTCAATAATTCTTAAATAAGTAATATTTGCTGAGCCCGTTATAGAGGTATTATTATTTTATATTTTACAAGATATATCCACTTCAGCTGAATGTTTAGACACTTATTTTAACCTCGGCACAATCGTGCTGGGCGTGACGTAGCAACACAACCTCCCCCGTACTCTGAAACGTCAGGTGCTATATTTAAGTAGGTACTTTAGAAATAACAGTTTCTTAATTTATTATTCATAAGTACTTTTATACGGATATTATATAATTATGATAATTAGTAATTATTGTAATATTATAATATTTTTATCAATATGCGCTACAAAACTAATGTACAATGTACTTGCACTTATTAAAAAAAAATATATATCATAAGATTTCCCTGATATGCTAACAAAAAGTACAGCATTGAGTTCCGCAACTTAAAACGCAATGCTTCAAAATAGAAGAAAAGTGGAGAACGGAGTCACTCTTCAAAACGTTTACTGTCTATTCAACAAATAAAAATAAACGTAGAAACTTTAAAACGGCGAATTTGGATAAACTGGGAACAAAGGTTTTATATCCTTATACACTTTATTTTATAACTTGAAAAAAAAAATGTTTCTTCGCAACAATATAAGCTATTTCATATTTCTTTTGACAAAAACAACCAATAAAATATAATAATAACATACAATACAGAAACCATATTAAGCGTTTATATATTAAGCGTTATGTTAGTAACATTTATTATCACACATATTGTACAAAGCCAGCGATTATTTAATTTCATTTGAGCAAAGTTTAAATGAACACAATGGCTAGTTCGGAGATAATTAGTTTTGTGTCTTGTATATTTTTATACATCAAAACGTTACATTTCGTTCGTTTGTTTTAAAAAGTAAAATATTACTTAATAATATTTTACGTATTCTTTCCTTAGTATATTTTTTATAATAAGAATTATATTTTACATACATTTTTGTATAAATCTTTTAATAATATAAAAATAAAGAATAATGTGCACTTAGCACCCCATTAAGGTAGCTTAATGGCCAACGTCCGAACCGTTACATTTTTCTTCTTAACTTTTACGTGGCTTCTTACACTTCATTAATAAATTTGTAATGATTTAAATAAAAACTTTGAACAACTTTGTGATATTATTTGCTTTTAATGTTATATATTGGGTAAAATTTTATCTTTGTATCAACTATTTAAATACTGTAGGTATAACACAACTATAGCAAGAAGCCTTTACTGGCCGTATATATTGTAAATTCAAGTTTCCCATAACGTATTAAATAATGTTAATTAGATGTAATAAGATAAATATGTCTTTTTCAATTTCCTTAGTGTGGGAATAACACTTTAAAAAAAATGTTAACAAAATAGATGTAATAAGTTCTTTGATTTTCGCGATTATTACACATTTTGAAATGAAACTATTTCAACCAGATTAATCACGTATAATTTTGGTATTCGAAAATACATTTTTAGAACCCGACGTTTCGAACACTTTACAGTAGTCCGTGGTCACAGGTAGACACACGGGTACACAGACAGGTAGGGTCAGTCGTATTTTCGAATACCAAAATTATACGCGATTAATACGGTTAAAATAGTTTCATTTTAATTAGATGTTTTTAATCAATTATTTTAAAATACAAAATATTATAAATAACGAATAGAATAAAATTATAAATAATATTACATTATGATACGAAAATTTGTTTGTTAAATTAGAAAATTAACTCTATTTAATTATTAATTCCTCAATACTTACCATAAAGTAAACGAAAGATATAGTTTCATGAGGTTGGAAATGGAGCTTATTAGTGCTACTATATTCTTTGAATGAAAACTAACATAAACTAATTAATTGGTATCATAACTATGCTGTGCATTCAGTTCAGTGCGCCCAAAATCCAATACGGGTTCGAGTGTGTTTCAAACTCCATATATTATGTATAGAACGTAATAATGTAATCAAAACTGAATAACTACTAGTGTGATATTAGTTTCAGATATTGTTTATCTTCCAAGATGTTTTACAAGCTATATTTAGAATGTATCTATAGTACATTTATGGATTAACAATATTTTAATAAACATTTTTAAAAGCTAGGCACAATTTAACTTTTTTTTTAAATAGGAATTGTGGAAAGTATTCACTATTATGCCATCTTTATATACCGTTAGACCCAGTCAAACATAACATTGTGTGTCATTTATTTAAATAAATATTTAAATGGACCCAAAATCATACTAACATCCTTTAAGGTCGTAATTTTTCACATTAGCTGTTCCCGACAATACTCTTGTTAATACAAATATATATAACCGTACATTCAAGCGGGTATCGAACCCACAGCCACCACGTTTACGGAGAGACTTATTCCACTCGCCACGATGGCTGAAAAGTTCAATGATTTTCATTTGTTAAAAACTGATCTATCATGATAGAGCAATGTTATAAAGAACCATGGTTCTTTATAAAAATTTCCAGATCTTGAATTGTTATGCAGGTCAATTGGAAAATGCCTATCACGTTGAACCGTTTTTGTTAAGGGGGCATTTATTTATTTCTTATAGTTTTTCCATAGTAGTCCATATTATGGCTTTTCATCAAGTATTCCAAATGTTTAATTTTTATATGTCAAGGAAACAAATTTCATTAGGGCAGCTTATCCTTATGTCTTATAGCTTAGCAGGTCTATTATACTCGTAGTTCTACATCAGATGTTCCACTCTTGGTGATCAATTCTGTGCGCATACAAACAAATAAACAGATAAAAATACATAGATATTTTATTACTGTTTATACATCCCCCTAAATTATTATTTTGTAAAAAATATACAATGTACTGTTGTTGAGTTGAGTGTCAGTCGACTTAATGTTTTCTGATAATATTGGTACGTAGAACTATAGTCACACAAGAAAGCCATACCACGGAGCTAACGTACACGTTCTTAATAAAATGAAAATAACATGTCCAAGTTAATAATATCTTGTACTAACTTTCAGAATAGCATTATATTAGCATATACTCGTAATATAATTCATTTTTTATTTCAGTCAGTTTAGTCATAATATCTACATATTCTACGTATATTTAGTAAGTTATTTCGTTTTTACAGCTTTTATAAGCAATTTCTACCTAAAATTACAAACTTACTATTTGGCATGTTGACTATTTGATCAAGTTTGAATTAAATTTTTAATTGAGACGATTAACCAGACATAGTACTATCATATACAATACTTTGACTCTCATGAAAATTACAAAAGGGCTTTACAAGCTACGACTTCCGTAATATTTTAATATTCCACTCCCAGATACTCATATTAACTCGAGCCGTTGTGACGTCAACTTTAATATTACTCAATGCAAAAAAATGAGGACAATTAAAGGTAATCGTATAATAAAGAGACTTTATTCGAAGTGAGCTGACATCACAGTCGATTAAATTCCACCCCACGCTTATTTCAATTAACTTTATGTCGAAACTAACTACTTAATTTACAAAAATGAAACTGCAAGAGCTTAATACATAGAGTTCAACTTTATAATATATAATTATTGAAAATATACAATACAGTAATCTATAAACAAATAAATAAAATTGGAGTATCTGTTTGTAATATTAAAATAACCGAAATGCATATATATGCATTTAGTAGTAATAACATAGATTATAATAACATATTTTACAATGTGTCTGTTTGTTCCGGCTAATCTCTGGAACGGCCTGACACATTTTGACGGGACTTTCACTGGCAGATTGTAATATATGTAATAAGGAGTAGCTTAGGTGATGTATAATACGGAGTACATTTACTTTAGAATTCCACGTGGACGAAGTCACAGGCACAGCTAGTTTAAAATATCATGAGCCCATTATAATGTACACATTACAAGTGGTCTATAAACCTCCATATAAAATTATACAAGAGGTAGTTGTTATTCTATTTAAAACTACTACAATTTCTTTTATCTAACAATGTTTATCGTCTTGAGTATTCACTCTCTATGTTATTGGAAATTCCACCTTGCTGGTTTTATAGATAAAAAAGCTAAGGGAAAATTCACACGCACAAAGAAATGTAAATTGGACAATTCAATTTGGAATGCTATATTTTCGAGCAACATAGGTACTTATTTACTTAGTGTTATGTGACGTATTTATTTGGAATAGCTTTATACTAAAACTATAGGATAGCTGCAATTTTGCTTTCGTGAAATCCTGTTTTTCCGTTACTGTACTACTCCGTTACTAAGGAAAACCCTAAACCCCGAAAACATCACCCCGTATATTCATATTTTGTATATAAAAAATTATCATAGCTAGTTGTTTTCCTCACCTATCTCTTATTTTTATTATTCGAGGGTCTCGGTGAATAAATTTTATCACCATTGATTAAAATGTTCTTTTATCGGTTTTATATAACGAATATTGAATGTAATTTAAATACATTTTATATTATAGAAAATTATAACACAAATTGTACTTTCAATTATGTTAATCAGTGATACATTTAAGAGTGGGGATATTTTAAATTATATGAAGAATGAAGAAGCTAATGAAGCGATAATATATCATAAATAAAAATTAATTACAATTGAATTGATTTGTAATATGACACATACATAACCTCTGTCTAATGTCAGTCCCTCATGTCTGAGGTCGTGCCCAGCATCAGGGTTGCATCTGGACTGAATGATCTGCCTCCGCCAGTTTCTGTCCAGCGTGCGCTTTGCAGCCGTGCAGCTCAAATATGATAAAATGCTTTTCTGGCATATGAAATAGACAACTAGTCTATCCCTAATATAATCCTTTAATAGAGATTTTAATCTAAAATTGTATGTATAAGTTTTCAATGAGATATAAAGTACATCGAACAAGCCAAGGAATTGTTACTTTCTAAGATATAGTATAATAAGTAACTCATATAGTTTCAAACGATATCGCGCACGTACAGTAAGAAAATTACATAACAAATGCACAGTTTACTAGTGAAAAATATCCCCAAGAAATCCTTTCAAGCAATATCCAGCATTTATTAAGTAAAGTGTTTAAAATGCAGTTGCAGTGCACTTTATCTAAAAAGCTACAATACTTTTATGTTTGGTCACGTAAACGGTGCAGTTAGAAAGGTTTCCGCGGCGAATAAAAAATATAACATTGCCATTCAATTTATGAGTAGCGCGTTGTCAGCATAAAATGGTAATCATCTCGCCTTTGTCATGGCGTTAAATAAAATCCCTGAAATATCTTTTTGTGTGAAAGAATAAATATTCAAGTGATTTCTTATCAACATTATTTCACTCGAACGTTATTGTGTATTAAATTACTCAATTTTTATATTAAAAAAAAAGTTAGTAATTTTCTATTTTCATCTGTGCTTAGAATATTATAACAGACTAGTCTGTTATATAAATTATCATAAAGCTATAAGGATAAATAAATAAAAAAAAACAATTTGAACATTATTATTGACTGAAGCAATCTAAATGTACTTATTAATCTCTCTGTCCTACATTCATATTTCTATTTCTTATTGTTTTATGAGATTTGTTTTTGAAGTTTGTTTTGCTCATTACTCTTTTAACTTTTTTCTTTGATATTCGTTATTGTTCGAACTTTATCAATGGAAATATAAAAAAGTATTTATTGTTATTACGTCAGCGAACAACAGAATGAGAATAATTGAAATTTCATTTTAATAAAAAAAACCATGGAGTAATGTTAAATAAATGAAAGGAGATTTTTATTTTATTCGTGACTGTTATTTTTTATTAAGTTTATTATTATTATGGTAGATCTAATACATATTTAATAGGATACACTTGCTACTGTGTCAGTTATTTTGTGTTATATTGGTGTTCAAATATTTTATTAAATAGAATAATCAAAAAAAAAAATACTTGTCTGTAAAAGGACATACTGATGTATATCTGAAGCTACAAAAAAACCAAATTTGTACCAAAAAACCACATTTGGTATTTCAATAGTATTATTGAGACAATGCAGGGTGGTAGGTTCCATTCTAAAATAATTTAAATATTTTCGTTTATAGTCTCATCAAATTACAACGTGCATCCAATACGCATTTCTTAATAAAGTTGACAAACGATGAACAAAACCTTGCCATAATATCTCTCATCATATCATGGTTTTCTAAGACATCTACAACAATATTTATAATAATATTATTTTTAAATTTTTGCAAATGCCCTCTTATGTTCTTATTTCCACATTGCCCTTCTTTTCTTATTTCAACATTGCACTTCAGTAAATATTTTAAATATACAATTCCTTACTTCTAAATCACAGTAAATCATTGAGATTGACCACAATTTCATGCTAAAGGAATGGACAGCAAAATTCATCATTCATATGAGCTGAATTTCACGGACTGACAATGTATTGGTCGGGCAGATAATTCACGGATGAGCCTATGATTGTTTCCGCAGATTCGAGACTGATAGGCGTGAACGAGGCTAATGCCATATCTTCATTTCTCATGTGGAACACAAAATAATACCTTTCTATGAATTTTAGGTAACATTTCAGGTCAGTTAAGTATTATTACATAAAGAACTCAGTGATGGTAAATGGTGAAAATGTACTGCATTTTGTGGGCTCTAATTTTTTTGAACGGTACCTTAATTTTTTTATGTAGACATAGTCAAGTTACTTGTACTTGTAGTTTCAGCTCTGTCCGATAAATGAACGTCCCGTCGACATCAGTTTAGCCGTTTCGGAAATTTCACTAAAAAAAAACCTTTTAATTTACACAATTAGCATATACAGTTTTTAGTGTATGTTCTGTTAAAACTTTCACGTATTTCTCTCATTTTTTTATTTTCATATAACACAACGACCTATATAGGTTTAGAATATATATGTGTTAGTGCCATGCCGGATGCCGTTTCTTTTACTTATCAAATATGTACAAATATATAAACACTAAAAAACATAAAAATATATAATCGTTGTACTAATTTGTCTACAACAGATCTGTAATAAGAAAAATATCAATAAAACCTTAATTAAAATTCGCAATGATTTTCACTCACATTAAGTGAGCTTTTTTACAATCCTATATCATTAAACGAATTTGAAAATGGTAATTGAAGCTTTCCAACAACGAATTTAATTATAGAATTACTATTACCTATAATCTGTTGTTCCATTTATTTTATTTTAATTGTAAGAAACGCAATAATATATTAATCCATTATATTAAAGAAACGTCTAAGTTTTATTATACGTCGACAAAATGTCATTAACGTTTTTGAAATTCGTAATAATTAATAGAAATCTAATGCAAAATATTTGTATAAATATTAATTGAATATTAACTTGTTTGTGTACATGATTTCACCAACCAAACTGTGAATTATTCACAAAGCCCGGTCTTTGCATTTCTTGTTACGGTCCACTCGGTATACATATATTTCCAATTGCTTATCACACATTTCGTTTGAGGTTGGCCTCTCACATCTTAAAAACATTTTTGTTTTCAAGACAAGACACTTTTATACTACATTAAACATATATATTGTGTTATAATCAACACAGTTTTTTTTCTTAGTGCTTATATATTATATAGCAAAGGTAGCTTTGAAATGAGTGCTTGCGCTAATAAGATAGCATATAAAGTATTTCAACCAGTCTTATATATTCTTTCTAATACTTTAATCGGAAGAGTAAACATGGCAACCTTTTAGTTTCCACTTAAGAGAACAGCTCACTGCGTAATTTATGTGCCCACACATAAAACGAGGGGACTTGAGCGTTTCATCAAAATGAAAAGGTAAACTGTCCTGAGGCAAGATGGCATAGTGCGGGTAAGAAATGTGGGGCATGAATAGATAAAAAGTAATCACACGTTTTTAGTAAAAGCTTGTAACCTAATGAGACACGTGCACAAGCTCATCGGCCTGCGCAATTGCCGCTATGACTTTAACTGCAATAGCCTTACTTGTCTAATTCTTGTAATATTTAAACTTCCTAAATAACGAAACGTCCAAAATTTACATAAATCACTCGTGTCTTATTTAACACTTCTGGCTTGAATTTAAATAGGCCCCTATGCACTATCTCTCGTGATTTATGACTTGGGTTTTTAGATTTAATTTATTAAAGATAAAATATTTTCGCTTCTCATTACCTAAGTCTACGCTTTTGCTTTTAAACCAGTACTTTGATTAATGGCAGAGGTTTTATAGTACCTTACGAATATATACGAAAGTAATTTCGTAATGCTTAGGTACATATATTTTTAGACTACTTTTTTATCTGACATTTAGTATTTATCGTTAAAACATTTTTACCGTTACTTTGAGCTTAAGCAACGACTAAAATATATAACAAATTCTTCATAATTTTATCAAAAAATATATTACGGATTTAGTTTATATAAAGTCCGCTCCACAAGACGAAATTAAAACTCAGCTAAATAATGAGGACAGCGGTGAAACCTAGTCCTAATTAATTGCTTACGTTCACAACAGAAGGATATGAAAATTCTTTTAAAAATTAAAACTTGTGTACTCCACCCACCATGAGGAGTAAATTAAACCAACGTAATAGCCAGACCTCGCCGAAGTATTTACGTATTTAGCTAGCTAAAAGACCACCACGGTACCTTTGGTGGTTTACTTGAACCCTTGGTTTATACGCGCCATAAACTCTCTCAATTGTGCGTTTACATCTTAAATTAAGATACTTAGAAAAGGATTTTAAATACAAACAAAATATGTAATTGATTAAAATGGTTTTGTTTTAGCTCCGTAGATTTGTTTATAATATGTTACCGTTAAAATCACTCTTCAAGTTATTATTTTTGACTCTTGTTACTCGAAACTCCCTTAGGAACTTTTAATGTTTTTAACTACGTTTTCTCATTAACAATATTGGTTCAAAGTCGTTCTTAATTTTTAGACGCAATTTTATATAAGCCTTGTATACATTTTTTTTTTTGTTCTTTAGTATTTTATTTTAATTATAACTTTGCAAAGTACTTAACCTATAAAATTAAACGAAACGCCTCTAAATTTCTATTTTTATTACTAATACCTTTAACTTGAACTACAACATAATTTACTGGGAAATGCAAATTTAGTGATCATTAAAAATTGAATTGTAAGCTGTCATACATCTCAAGTTTGAAGTCAAGTTTTAATAACAGTATATTTTCTTTTTTAATAAACGCAAAAAACAAGTGTTACCGAACAGTTTTTGGCAAGTAGGTGGTATAAAATCTCACAGAACCTTTTTCACATTCATCATCAAAAGTAATTTGTTTATTAGGTTATAAAAAAACTAAAATCTCGCCGTCTAAAATTTTGGTTATCGTTCTGCACGGATATTATATCGTCAATTTTTTACACGATCTCGATGTTATTAAAATAAAATCGTAATCGATGACACACCAAAAATATATAATAACTTTAAAAATATATTATATAAATTTTCATTATATACTCATTATATAATACGTCAATGCCAATTCAATGAAGACAGTTAGATTTATATACTACTAGCTGCATCCGCGACTTTGTCCGCGTGCAATTCTAAAATAATAGTCCAGTCGTTCCAAAGATTAGCTAGAAAAGCATACAAATATTGTAAGAAATGTTATTTTGGTATATGTACCGTGTATAAATACATATGTATTAAGTAAAAAGTGGTTATTTTAATATAACAAACAGACACTCCAATATTATTTATTTTGTTTAGATTAGGGAATAAAGTCAAAATTAAAAATATCTGTTTTTAAATATTAATTGTTTAGTGTAAAATCTACTTAAGTAAAATAATTATTTATGACGTTGATTAATGCAAGTTAAGGTAATGGATAGCTACTTAGTTTCAATTAAATAAGGACTGGCTAGCTGCAGTGCCTTAGTACCAAAGCAAGGAAAGAGGACTTCATGCATAATGTATGAGCGTCTCCGCCATTGGCATCTGATCACCCGATACGCGATCCTTGTTTACACAGAATGCGCTAATCCAGTACGGCTAGAAGATAATATCGATGATATTGCAATGTAATTTTTACGTATAAGTGACAAATATACGGTATATATATAAAAGTTAGATTTTAAATTTTGAAACTCTATTATTTTAGTAATATATCAGAAAATGTCTCTATATATAAATATTTGTAGCACAGTGGGGCAACATCTGACTGTATACGTAATTGTTGTGGGTGTGAATCTTACATAAGGGAATGTTTATAGTTAAATGATCACCATTTGACCGCTATGGTATGGTAAAGCGCGGCGTTGAGTTCCGGCTCTCAACACTGAATGTCTCGAATTCGGGTGAAAAGCACAATATATAGTCTCTTGACAAAGTCTTGCAAATAGTGTCTTGACACTAGGCTCTTGAAACCGGAAAAAATGGTATAAATGTGTGAAATTTAAGCTTTGTGAATTAATAATTGTAATTTTAAACTTTATTTATACATGTTGTTTGAACGTAACAAATTGATTCCTATAAACCGGATGGTTCGAAATGCTATCTAATTATCTTCATTAGTGAATACGAAACCAACGCAGAGTTATTAACTGATAACATATAATACACATGCAGTTCCACGAAAAATGATTTATGATAAAAAAAATTAAACTTGAATTTCCAGAAGATTCTTAGTAGTAATTAGTAATCTATGGTCACAGGTTGCTTACCTGTTTAAACAAACGAAAGATTATAACATACAGTAGACCAAATGTACGCGATTAATCCAATATAGTTATTGAAAGCATAACTACTCTTAGTTCGCTCAGATACAGATACAAATGTTTGAAGGTGGAATATAGTATAACTTAGTTAAAAAAACCTATTGAGGTCATATAAATGTACAAATAATTTTAATTGACTGCTATAATTTTAATTATTTTTGAGAAAAAATTCTGTAACAAAGAAAAAACCTCTGGATTTAAAAGAACAAACAGAGTAGTATGTAGCATAAAAATTTGAAACATAAGGTCCCAGATAATTTTGAAACCCTCTAAACAAATGTTCTTCTTATATTATGTTATTTTTCGGTATCTCTTTGTATTGTTTTCTTATTTTTCAATGTGTTTTTTTGTAATGTCTATTATATGTTTCTACATTTTATTTTCAATGAAAGGTGATTTGTATCAAGTCGATATATATATAAACTAGTATTTTCGTATTTTTTAAACAAATGTTTTATCGTAGTCATGAATTGTAATTTGTGACGCTTCACAAACCTATACAAACGCAGTTGAGTTATTGTATACGAGAATTCATCGCTTATGTAATGTAGAAAAAGCATGTGGTTGTACATTTTTCACTAACAAACTCTTGGCCGTTCTCCAGCGAATTATACCAGGGATCAACAAATAGTGGATTTTATTTTTTAGGTCTTTTTACACTTTCAACTTTTAAAGTTCAAAATTATTGGGTCGGAATAAAGGCCAATTCTTTTTGTATAATATTTCTTAAGTGAAATTTGCTGTTTAATTAACGTTGTAAATGAATATTTCTCGAATTCAACAATCAAAAGCTTAGTGGCTCTTGCAGGTCGTGTCGATACTTCGTAATGAACAAGACAATATTTTATTGTCCGCTTGGACTAGGATAAAGTGTGATAGATTATGGCCCGACTTCTAAGGATCCGAGGTCAACTCTATTCGTCTTCCAATTTATTCAGCGAGCAAGAATTCGCCTAGTTCCTTCTACTTTGTTACATTTAACCTTTAACTTCTACGAAATACCACGCTTGTGTTAGAAAAACGAGATGACGTTTTTAACGTGTACACTCGCCTCATAAAATGCGAACATCTGACTCGTATATTGCATCTTTTTGTTAGAGTAGTCGACAATATTTTTTAGAAAAGTCCGCGCATAAATATACTGAATATGTTTTTCAGTCTCTTTCATAAAGCTGTAATGACGCTTGATCATGTATGATGTAGAAAAGCCGTCCATTTAACTATTCATTTATGCACAAAGTAAAAGAGAGCACGCAAAAATTGTTTCCTCCTATTCTGTAATTAAAAACCAGCCTTGATAAAGTTTTTTTGGGCGGTTATGATAAATATTTATAATATGCCTAAGCGATACTTTACCCTAAATATATTAGTTACGTTATTATATTAAGTATTTTACGACCATAAAAACAGAAACATTACTTCACTCCAATTTCCATTACTATATATATTTTAGATGTCTAAATAAGGTTCATTAAAATTATGTATAAAATACAGCCATAATTCATCACGGTTTGTAAGTATACTAACATCGTTATATATATAACACTCTTATAAAATATTTAATGTACATACGTATAGTTTGCCACAAATATATTATTTGTGTGGAGATGAGGGATTGTTGCTGGCTATGTTATATTGTGGGCGATGTTCACGCGACGCGATTACTCCACGTTGTATACGCAAATAATAATAGAACAGATTCATCACATTGTCTACAGATGATTTAAATCTTTCCTCTATACAAAAGATTCTTATTTATTTTATTTGTATTTTGTTCTATATATATTTTGCTTTATAGATTTTCTTACAAAAAACTGATCAATTTTCGGAATAAAAATTTTTACACTAAATATAAAATAAAAAATGTTAAATATAAAATATTATTTACTATGAATAATTTACAGTAATGAAATGAAACAAATTCTTTCCGAAAGAAAAGGAAAGATTTTATTACTGAAACTACGCCGACTCCAGGCTATAAATTTCTTTAATCATTTTTTTTGCTATAACTACCCGTAAAGAGGAATTATAGATGTGGTCTATATAACGATCTAATCTGTGATTTACCGCGAACCGCCGGGTCACATTATTGAATGCTCTGTTCATGGGAAGAAAAGTCGTATATTTTGACATGCCTGTAATTCAATTTATAGCTCTAATTCATCCACTTTTCAAATGGCAATTAAAATCTGAATCTAAAACTATTAGCGAGCTTTCACTTCCAGTCTATTTTCTTTTAAAGCTTCCGGTTTTGCAAAGTAAATTATTATAAGTCTTATAGGTAGTACTCATAACTCTAGTACAAAATCTTAACTGTATTGAGAATAATTAATTTATATCTTCATAAGCGAAATTGATATTTGTAGAAAAATCGAGAACGTATGTTTTTACCGGAATATATCCACAAGTATTTGGGTGGTATACTGTAATACAGATTTTCGATGTGAACGGTTATTGCGCTCTTTATCAGCTTTCAGCAGTCGTGTCAAATTAAAACTAACCCGTACTGTACTCCCGAGTCCAAAAATGTAAAAACATAAAATATTAAGAGTAAATCTTCTAATACTTATTTACGCTTTAATATAAACACACTAATATTTTATTTTAAACCAACGAATATGTTATTTTACTAGCAGTGGCCGTGACATCGTCCGTGTGGAGTTCTAAAATAACAGTAGTCAAGTTATGCCTTATTACGTCAGCTATCTGCCAGAAAAAAATCACTGCAAACTCGACTAAACATTAAGAGATACGGCAAATGACTAATCAAGTCAGAACAAACAGACAGACAGACAAATAATAAAAAAAAAGTTATTTTGTATTAAAAATTTTGTAATTAAATTTTTCAAATTGCATACATATGAATTTAGCAAAAAATAACTATTATTTTAATAAAACAGACACTTCAATTTTATTTATTTGTATAGAGTTAATTAGCATTTATAAAGAAATAAAAAAATAAGTTTGTGTATTACTTTTTCTCTTTATTATTTCTATGACTAAAGTTATATACTTGAATCTTTAATAAGAATTACTAAAGCTTTACATTATTTTTCTATTTGATTAATAACCCATTCATTAGTTACAATAAGGGAAACTATGAACTAGTCAATATCGCTTAATAGGCATATTATAGCAGCCTATACACTGTATTTAAAAACTTCTAGCAACACACAGGGGACTAACAAAGGGGGCCTCGTCAACCATTAGCCCAGTCATTAAGTTGTCTCCACGTAAGTGTGCTCTCAGTCACTCTATAGTGTATGCGATATTGTCCACCGAACATCAAGTATTTAAGATCATCGATATCTGTAAGTTTGGTAAGAATATTGGAAGATATAATAAATTAAACTATTTTAATTATTTATAAGAAAGTCATGCCTATTCTACGATTGACATTGACTTAAATTTTCACGTATGGCCTAGTCATTATAAGTAACACTTATTGTGAAATTTGTTTTCACCAAAATAACTCTGCCATACCATTTGGCACTTGTGTAGACGGAAACATATGAATAAGTAAAAAGACGAAGCGAATTGGTGACATGTCTAGTCACAGCTGTGAACATAGCGCATAGTTGTATAAAAACAGGACTGTCGTACCAAATTTTATTCTACCTAAACTTGCTAGTGCAAGTTCAAACAGTTATGATATTATGTAATGCCAACATAAAGAATTTATATTTCTATGCTAAAAATTAACCAAATATAATATTTAATCACGTAAGCGGACTATATTTGAATAAAATAAATTGTGAGATGTACTTAAGCATATATTTTACACGATTCGTCTATAAATAAAGCTCCGTACAGATATAGGAATAAAACAAAATGATTATTGAAAATTTCAATTGCTTATCAAATAGAACGTATTTGAGTTTTTAACTTTCAAATTTTATTTTTATTAAAACTACATACAGCATCGCATATCACAAATAAAGTATACCTACATGTAACAACTTTCATAACGAATAAACCATAAAAGCTGAAAAAAGCTTTCCATCTCATTCCTAATAATAATTGCCTGTCAATATTTGATATCACTTTACTATTATCCCATATAAGGGTAACAAAAAAGCTGGGGACTAACAAAAGAGGCCTCGCCATTAACCCGGTCATTAAGCTGGCTGCGCATAAGAGTGCACTCACTCTGTGCTACGAGTACTGTAGTTCATCAATATCGCGAATGGAAAGTGTATAATTGAAAACGAATATTGTAACATTTATGACTAACCTCAAAAGAATTAGAATATTCTTCTTTACACACTGTTTATTTGGTATCAACGATTTCTTGAACAAAAAAAACGCAAATATTTTTATCTAGAATAGGACCCACATCAAGATAATTTGTTGTATACTAGAAGTAAGTACATAATCATTTAAGAGAAACAGGCTTATATATAGTCATTATAATACTCAAAATTTCAATGTAAAAGCTATATGTATAATCAAAAAAAATGTTTATCTAACCTTCACAAATCTGCGCAAAACAAAAGAACTTTAATGAACGAACAACGAGACGCTTTTTAACCTCATGTTCTTAATAGAACGTAATATATAATAAATAAATTACTTATCCATTATATTTAAAGACAAAGCTCACAAAAAGCTAAAAGGTTTTTTGTCTTAATTCGAACTACATAGATTCGTTTGAATAGAAATTTTATATTCAAATACGCTCGTTGAATATTAATGTTACGTAAATATGAGTAATTTACGCGACTGTGGTTAAAAGTTTGAAGTAGACATCAAAATTTTTTGGTAATTACTATTAAAATGTATATAGAAAACATTACCAAAGTTAACAACGTTAAAAGCTTTGGTTTGATTTATTATATGACGTACGACATTAAGAGTAAAAGCGTGTACTGTGTCGATGGGCACGTAATATAAAATTGTAGAGTGTAAAGGAAAATTCCGGTTTCTCGAGCGTTTTTTATAAGGCAATTAACTCTTGCATTGCGGCTTCGTCGATAAACCTACGTACAATGCACTCGAAATGTTCTAGATTTATTTACTTTAAGTTTCTACTTAGTAGTTACATTATTTATCAGATTACATGAAGTTATATGTGAGTGGATGTATGGCATATGCGAAGTTATAATTATGAAGTAACTAGTAATTCAATTGCTATTAAAACAATTGTTTATATTATAAGTCGATCAATTATTCTATCTAAAAATATCAGTAGCTGTTCCGGCTAATTTTGCTCTTATTAGGATTAATGATCATTATATAGGGCAAGTTGTAAAAGGAAATGGGAAGCCGTATACAAATTGTCTTAGGGGAATGTAAACTTGGAGTTAAATTGGATAAATCGTAAGCTAGGTATGTAACAAATATTATGCAAGAAGCATGATTTGAAATTGAACAACTTTAATAGCTGTACGGAACTTTAATATGGACCATTTTATTTTATAATATATATTATTATTTATATTTTAATAATATTAGTACTAATTATTTGAATCAATGACCTTACAAATAGAATCAACTGATCATAGGCATCGTATACCACTATTGGGGACAGCTACTGACTGTAAACGTGTCTGGTTGTAGGTTCGTTCCGCACTCGGGGAGGTGATTATATTTAAATTATTTTCGTTTCGCACGCTCTGGTGGGACAAATGCGGGGTTCCGCCACGCAATAAGCAATGTCTTGATTTGAGGCGGAAAATGGATTACATAGTAACTCGGTTCGGACTCGGTTCTCTCTGACTATCATGCTATATGAAGAATGAATGAATGGAGAAATCATGTGGCACAAAAAAAACACTTGATATATATATTTTATAATACATCGTCATGCTTAGGTATAACAAAATAGCAAAAACAGTGAATTTTGCCTGTGTTTGGAAAGTTATCTGTGATTATTCATATTTTAGAAAATTATCAAAAGTAATTGGGCTTTATACACTAATCAATATAACAAATTGCATTTTATTTAGTAGAATTGAAAATGTTAATTACTGGACTCACATCAGTTTAAAGATACATATTATACAAACTACATACAGGATATATATACAAATATATACGTATATCATATTTTTAGAATTTTATTAATATTCAATACATTTTACCATACATATATTAATGTGACGTTAAATTTTCAGTTTTGAGTATACGCAGGCAGTGCGCCGTAGCCTGTAGGTATCTAAATGAATTGCGTGCAGCTAATAATATTAAGTTTATTGCACGTCTTGATGGGACGTGTTGCTTCGCGATATGAGTTTCTCATTAAGTAGAATATGCTTCATTTTACTTCATACTAACAAAATAATTAGATTTCTAATCATAAAACAGAGTTAAGTAAATGTATAATAATTTGTAATAAACTAGCAGCCTTTCTTGGAAGCATTGCAATAAACTGTATTATATATTATCTTTATTCCTGTTTAGTTATACTAAATTATTTGTTAAGTTTTCTTAAAAAATTGCCTTTAAAAATAGTATTTCATCTCTTATTTTATTTTCTAAGAACTAGAATCAGCACTTTATTAGGATATAATATAAGTATATAAGGACATACCTATAATAAGGAATAAAACATTTGAAGCACTTTCTAGTAAAGTTACAAATAAGCTTCTCATTGAGTTTCAGATATATAGGTGTAATATAAAAAAACAAACAAACGATATACAAAGAAACCAAAAAAAATCTTTAAAATACCTGTATATATATTTAAATATCTAATTTAATTGAATCACTTCCAATCTAAGGTGAATAAAGTAATTTGAATAATCATTTAAAAAACTCGAATCAATCAAAGCGATAGCATCGCAGGTAAAGAATACCCATGGTCTAGGAATAAGAAATTTAAGGTTCTTGCAATAGATTTCATTTATATTTTTTTACATGTTACTATTTCAAAGACTATTTATAAAATTTGAAAAAAAATCCTCTTATAATCATAATACGGGAATCAAAAGCTTCGTACTTCTTTTTCAAGTAACAGCTGTGATAATTACTTGATGGTAGTAAATTGTTTGTCATATTTGCAGATTTAGAACAAAATTGGAATCGAGTAAGCTTTTAATTAAAAGTTTAGTGCAGATGGTTTTCCGATTTTTTTATCGCTTCACGTTAGATTTGGATAAAACAAGGAAAAGAGTATTTTTTTTGTTCCTCTTGTCTTTTGTTAAAAAATAAATTAAACATGTTTTAAGAAAAACAAAATCCATAATTTAAAACTTCATATTAACTATATTAATGGATAAAGAGTGTAATTTTTTTATATTTCCTTAAAACATTATATCAAGCGAGTACTGTTAGAGAAATAGCTACGATTTTTCTTACTAGCGCGTCATTTGGAAGTTGAGGCGTGAAGTTTAGATGTTATTGAGAGTTTTATTATACAGACCTAGTTCTAGATTAAGGTTAAGTATGAGTTATTAATAATGTTGCTACATGTGAGCAAAAATTCACTTACATTTTAAATGTACTATTCTTCTTAATGATGTGAGATACTTCTTAACTGTATAATGCGATTACAGTTTGAATAGATTATGAAATCGTACATCATTTTCAGCTTTACACTTTCCCGTCATAGCAGGCAGGCAGAGAGAACCTAGTGCTAAGACATTCCGTTCTCCTCGTTCCACCTGAGCTAGAGATAGTACTCAGTCACTAGAATGAACTCAATCCCGTGTATTATTCAACGAGTGGGAATGGAACCCAAAACCATCCGGTCCCCCTGTTCTACAATGGCTTCTACATACGTAATTCAACCGAACGTACATGGATAAAATTCTAATAGATATATTACACCAACTGTCGTTCTAGTACAATACTGTCTTATCATGTATCCAGTTGAAGTATTCAGCTCGTCTAAGCAATTTTGTTTTGTTGCAGCATCGCGTATTCGATATGAGATCACGAGCGGGAACATAGGCGGCGCATTCGCTGTCAAGAACATGACCGGCGCCATCTACGTGGCGGGAGCACTCGACTATGAAACTAGGAAACGGGTAAGCTACGTCTCTTTAGATCTGACTAAGCCTGTCTCATAATATCAAATACAGATGGATCCTCCCCAGAAATATAGAAGCCACCGAAATTTATATTGATAGTTTTGTCTTTAGTGATCATTAAACAAAGTTCAAGTTAAAAATATATAAAGCTTAATATATATAATATAAAAAAGTAAATGAATAAAAATTATAGTAAAAATTTATTTAAAATAAGATAAACTGTTTAAAACTCTAATTTTTAAAAGTTTAAATTTAATTCTTGTAAAAATTTTTTAAGTACATCTCCACAAATGTTAAGAATACATCAACGTATTGGACTTCAGGTCACTATCAAGCTTCTATTTTAAATTGTAACAACACTTAACAAATGCATACTTTCCTCTTTACCTGAATGCAATGGAACATATGAACGTTTTCCACACAATTTCATGAGATATTGTATCGCGAAAGCAACAAATATTGTCTTCTGACATAGCATTGAATCTGAGCGTGCATACAAAATATCATTGAATGTACGTAGCATTCATATCACTGTTTCGTTCCATATATTTTTTATACAGCCGCTCTCTCATATCTTGCTTATCCTTTGTCATTATTAAGATTATATTTATTGTTATTTATAATATTTTGTACATATGTACTTCAACATTATTTGTCAAAGAGCCTAATCAATAGTATCGAAAATTTACTTTTATATATTTAAGTATATTGTTAAATATTGCAAGACAAACCCCGATATTAATTTACTTTCGTAATCAAAAAAAAAACTTGAATTATAATAGTATCTACTATTATAATTCAGGTTGTAGTGGATAAAGGAACAATTTCCTTAATTCTCCCACATGTTCATTGAATAAACACCATCATAAACTACAGTAAATTAAATTAGCAAAACATTGTTCCGAATATTATAATAACTTCTGTCAGTCTATTTAAATGAAAGATAGTAAATAGGATTCAGTAAATCATAGCCTTTACACAGCAACGGCCTGTGGCATGACACTTTGGCCGGAGCTCGATACCATTATTTCAACAAAATGGACCAAGGGCGTAGGTCAGCCGTTTACAAATGACTGTCGTCATAGTGCCGCCGTTGGCACTTGCACAAAATTCTCGATACCTATGCAATAACATAATAACCTTTACTTTAAATAGTTGTATAATTCTTATACGTTTCCTTAGAAAGAACAAATTGTTATAATATAAGGAGTATCCAAACGTATATATGAAATTTAAATGTACACACATATATACCTGTTTGCATAAGAACAGAATGATATCAAAGCTTAGCTTTACTCTAACTATTTATCACTATTGAATGTTTCAGATGTAAAATAATAATATAGAATCCTTTTTATGAACAAATATAACATTTATAATTATTAATACCCGCATAAATATAATTGCATATCTACGGTTTGAAATGATGGAAACAACAGTTGCCAAGTAAGTCTCTAGAGATTCCGAGGATTTCCGGCTTTGCTATATTGGTGAAATATCATAGATGTTTGTTGCCCCCGAGGAGGATTCATCGAACTTTTCTCGAGATAAATAATTTATCGTTTAATGCCCATTTAAGCAAGTCGGTGTTGAAACTGCCTAAGGCTTAATCGGTATTAAATGTATGGATCCTCAAAAAAGTTAAAGAAATAGATACAACTCTGTTGATTTTAGTTTTTAAAAGGCTAAACAAAGTTAATAAATAATTAATATTTATCAATAGCCTTCGATATCACCACGACGCGCGAGGTTGCTTATTTTAATTAGAAGCCACTGTGGCTCAGTGGCACAGCGCCTGACTCGAAACGTGATTAATTGTGTCCTCCTTTGAGGCATATTTATATGATTTTATTTAGACAGTTCTTTCTGAACCTGATTTGTGGAAAAGAGAGAAAGTATAAGAACAAAGCCAAAAAATATATTGACAAACTCAGTAAATAGTAACAAGGATCTCAAGAATTAAATATCTATTTGGTCACATTTTCTCTAACATTTTTAACACCATTTCACACATTAAGTTAAATATAATTCATTATAATTTTGTATAATTGAAATCTTACAAATTTGTCAGATTTCAAACATAAAAATAACGTATTTATTAGTATTAAATTATATCCAATTTATTGTAAATGAACTAATTTTCAAGTGAAAATGGCAATACTTTAAATTAGATAATGCGCCCGAAATGACTTCTGAAACAAACATCTCTCTTGCTTGGAAATAACAGAGTGACACCGACAGATGACGCCAATAACTTGCTCGGGTCGCCACCACAAATGCCGCCTCTCTATTGTTAAAAGCCGAGTTCGGCTTTATAAGATTTTATCGTTTTAGTTCACTTATATTTTTTCATAAACAGGATATTTTGACTTAAATTAAAATACAAGAATTTGCTTTTACTTAATAAACTTCAGAAACTTCTACGATCGTAATTTGCAGTCAATTTTACTTTGTGTAAACTTTTTAAATAACTTCGTTCATCTTAATTAGAATTACTTATCTTCAAAGTCAACGAATTCTTAATTACACTTGTATATATTTTTGCCGTTTCAGAATATTAATGTAATTGTTTGTGATGTATCCAATAGTGTATTTTATTTGTAATTCGTATTGTTCTGTCTTATTGAGTCTATCTTATTTATGTTCATTTGTGGCGAACACAATAGTACGAGTTGAAGTTGGCAGCCTCTGACAATCTCAAGGAAAACTATACAACTGTGGTGATTCACGTGAAGGACGTGAATGATAATCCCCCAGTGTTCGAGAGACCTACATATCGAACTCAAATCACTGAAGAAGACGACCGCAATCTCCCCAAGCGAGTGCTACAGGTCCGCTTCGAGGCGATAAAAAGGCCTTATTTCATTCTTTACCCACAGTCACCGCTTTAGCTTCCGAAGGGAATAGCATGGGGTGACATTTACCGATTTGTGATTGGATTTTGTTATATTTTTTTTTTCATTTGCATGGCATGGTTTCTATTATGTCGTTTTTTGTGTAGTTTTCGTCTTAGTGCTAGTGTTAGTGTGATTTTTGGTTATTTTTCAACATTATTTACTTACATTCTTTTATTTTACATAATGAATACAAAAACCTTGAAGCTTTGCTTCGTTTTTTATTTGCAATCATTATTCGGAAATAAAAATACGTATTTTTTTGTCAATTCGATATATATAAAGGAAATTTTAATTTTAAAATTATTTCAGTTAAAATTAATGTGCCGTTTAATATTCACCTCACATTTCTTCAATTGACAAATATATCCATTGATACCTTTAATATATAGGGAAAATCACCCAAATCGTTCCATGCATTTTCCAATGTCTGAAACAGTAATATTGATAATTTTTATGTAATTAAAAAATATATATATATATATATATATATATATATATATATATATATATATAAAATAGCGTTGTTTTTTCCGAAAAACTTAATAACCTTACACTTTACCACATCAGTGAACTAAGAAAATTAAAAGTTGGGTCGTAAGTCAATCTCATGGCAAAATTTGTTGAATATGAAACGTGTTAATAGGACAACACAGTGTGAAGCATTCATTGAAATGGAAAATATAAAACTGTGACAGAAGTGTCTTATCGGCTGTAAAAATAGGACATTGACTATGTATGCCTGGTTCAACTGTGTTTGAAAAATCTCCATTAGTACATATATTATCATATCATAATAGGATTTTTTTGTAAAGTTTTCTTGCTAGGTACCCAAACTATTTAACGAATGATAATTATATATTTATTCTTAACCGTATATTATTTTTTTATTTATTTGTATCACATAATATGAAAAATTCTTGGTGTACATCCAATTTTATTCAATGATTATAACATAATTTCACCATGATGTTTATTTTTTTTTATTTTACATCATCAATAGCTATAGTAAATGTAAATGGCATAGTTGTTTCACGAACTATTTCGATATAATACTACTAATTAAAGTATTTCTTTTAAATTGAACAATTCGTGCGCCAACTATTTTGCATGAGCATGAGCTAACGCGTGCGTGTGCACAGTACGAGCTGACGTTGGTGGCCTCTGATGGGCGCAACGAGAACTCCACAAGCGTCGTGGTTCACGTCCTCGATATCAACGATCTCCCGCCTCGGTTCACCCGCAGTGCCTACGTCACTCAGGCGCTCGAGGAAACTGGCCCTTACCCCCATTTCCTTATACAGGTTTTGTTTGTTTTTTTTGTTTACTGTTATTTTATTATGTTCTTTTGAATTAAACCTTCTTTCTCATCCCAGGTGGTGGCTGATTTAATTTATTTATGTTTTGAATGTTCAGTTTTTGTTTCATTATTTCATTTATTACTTTTTATTTATAATCCTTACCCTGAAACATACCCTCTAATTAACAATAAACATGAAGTACCTCAAAATTATTTCTGTAGTATCTTTATTTCTACAGCTTTAAGGTAAGTGAATTTCGCCTCATTAGAAATTGCTTTAGATTTGCGCTTGATTTCGGTAAAAACGTTTGCACTGATTGTAGATATTCAATAGTTTAATGCACGTTAAATCATATTGGAATCGTGTGAAC
Organism: Podotricha telesiphe; assembly: GCA_038994665.1. Classification (NCBI taxonomy): domain Eukaryota; kingdom Metazoa; phylum Arthropoda; class Insecta; order Lepidoptera; family Nymphalidae; genus Podotricha; species Podotricha telesiphe. The sequence continues at coordinate 242,234 of JAOYRR010000030.1, read as the reverse complement.
TTATTATTAAAATTATTTTATTTATAAGCGGTTTACCACTTAAGGTCTTTTAAACTTGGCCTTTGTTCGTTTTGTTTACTTAATTTAATTAATCGTCTTTGCGAAGTCATTCACAGGCACAAGACAAAGTAACGGATTACGTTTAATGTATTTTCAATCTAATATAATTTGTATGAATACAACTTACAATCAGTTTGTAATGCTTCGTTTCTGACAAGTTCGTCTTAATAGTAAGTGTTATGAAATCAGAGCTGCGTGAAAATTCTTTTCAAAAGTATGTAATAACATTGTTTTTAAAAGTGCTAAGTAATATTTTAAAGCTTCGTTCCATTAAAAATATTAGAGGTAAAAATGTCGGCCCGTCTATCACAGTGACATGGATTTTTCTATAATTGATCTAAATTCGCAAATAATTCGCGTAATTACACAAACGTCGACCCTCTTCATTTCTATAGCGCTGTTACCGAACAGCGGAGAAATGGTTGGGCTCCATTTTCTTAACTTATGCTATTGAGCTATGATTGAGTTAAGAAAATGGAGCCCAACAATTTCCATTTGGAAATTGGCATTTAATAAAGGTGTATCGTACAGACATTTTGTTCATAATAGCTCGTATTTTCTATAATTATAGTTTTATTAAATTTACGAGTATAGAACAATAATAAATATTCTTGTATATTATACGTACATAAAATATAAAATGTTGCAGAGGGCATTAATTTACATTTCTTCTGCATTATCCAAACTTTTTGAAACTTTTAAAATATCATATTGAAACTTTTATTTGGAATCACCAAAAAAGGATGAACTTTACTCCGGTTGTTGTGGAACACCCGCTGTCAAGCGCCGATGCAAACAATCTGCCGGCGTCGGCGACGTCATAACTTTGAAAAACTTTTATAACGCGTAACGGCGCACCCACTAAATAGTAATTTATGGTCACACTTTTTATGCTTTTTAATATTAATTTCTTTTGAGTTTTTTAAGTTCTTGTTATATAACTTATGTACACATAATATTATAAGCATTACAATTCATGTACATAAATATGAAATGAAACTAACAATTCATGTACATAAATATGAAATGAAACTAACAATTCATGTTAATAAATATGAAATGAAACTAATGGGTTCTAGATTGAACACATGCAGAAGAAATGTAAGCTAATCGTACTGACGGCAGCTAATTCGTAACTAAGCTTATTGAAAATACAATCAAACGTTCTTCTTATTACCTCTAAATAGTAACAAAAACTATTGAAATTTAATTTTTAAGATGTTATTTATATACTGCCTCTTATATAAACAACGGTACAATGGCCAAGGCTCAAGAAAATGTCGTAATGTATCTAATATTTTAATATTTTCTTATTATATGATATTTTATTATTTCAAATATGAAGTATATTCTGAATACCTACCATAAATTTGGTTAATGGAAATATTTAGAAACTATTTTCATAAACACTTTTTCAATATTTAAACCGTTGTTTTATTACACCATAAAGTTACGACGCGTCTTTTTTACAAATTATAAGTTACTAAAGAGTTTTCTTTAATGTAAAACAGGTAACGGCAACTGACGGCGATAAGGATAGACAACAGAATATTGTGTACTTTCTGACTGGCCAAGGTATTGATCCTGACAACCCATCAAATAGTAAATTTGATATCAACAGAACTACTGGAGAAATATTTGTGCTGAAGGTAACTCTAATAGGCGCTTTTTAGTAACAAATTATCATTTAATAATTTACAAAATATTAATTCCCTATGTCATTACAGCCCTTAGATCGTGATCAACCTAACGGGAGACCACAATGGAGATTTACTGTATTCGCACAAGATGAAGGTGGTGAGGGTCTTGTAGGGTATGCTGACGTTCAAGTGAATCTAAAAGATATTAATGATAATGCGCCAATATTCCCACAAGGAGTCTATTTCGGCAATGTAACCGAAAATGGAACAGCAGGAATGGTCGTCATGACTATGACGGCTATTGATTATGATGATCCTGCTGAAAGTAACAATGCAAAATTATGGTATTCTATAGAGAAAAACGTAATTGAAGAGGAAACAGGATCTCCTATTTTTGAAATCGAACCGGAAACTGGTGTTATCAAAACAGCTGTTTGTTGTTTAGATCGAGAAAGGACACCTGATTATTCGATACAAATAGTAGCATCAGATGGAGGCGGGTTAAAAGGAACAGGAACAGCGTCAATAAGAGTAAAAGATATAAATGATATGCCTCCTCAATTCACTAAAGATGAATGGTTCACAGAAGTTGATGAAACTGACGGTACTAATTTACCTGAAATGCCAATCCTTACAGTGACTGTTCATGACGAAGATGAAACTAATAAATTTCAATATAAAGTTATTGAAAACAGTGGCTACGGTGCCGACAAATTTACTATGGTTAGAAATAATGACGGCACTGGTTCATTAAAAATTGTACAGCCATTAGATTATGAAGACCAATTGCAAAGCAATGGCTTTAGATTCAGAATACAAGTTAATGATAAAGGAGAGGATAATGATAATGATAAATATCATGTAGCTTATTCATGGGTACTAGTTAAATTAAGGGATATTAATGACAATAAGCCTCAATTCGAACGAGCCAATATAGAAGTTTCTGTCTATGAAAATGCAGAAGTAGGCAAGAGTCTTGAAACGTTTAAAGCCACAGATCCTGATCAAGGTGGTAAAAGCAAAGTTTCATACGCTATTGATAGGTCCTCAGATAGGAAACGACAATTCTCCATAAATCAAGAAGGAACTGTGAGTATTCAAAGATCATTGGATAGAGAAGATACACCTAGACATCAAGTAAAAATATTAGCTATTGATGATGGAGTTCCTCCTCGAACAGCAACGGCAACTCTAACAGTAATTGTGCAAGACATTAATGATAACCCCCCAACGTTCCTTAAAGATTATAGACCCGTATTGACAGAACATATAACGCCAAAAAAAGTTGCTGAGATACTAGCTACAGATGATGATGATAGATCAAAGAGCAATGGTCCTCCTTTCCAATTCAGGCTGGACCCAGGTGCTGACGACATAATAAGAGCATCCTTTAAAGTAGAACAAGATCAAAAAGGTGCTAATGGAGATGGTATGGCTATTGTTTCGTCACTAAGATCGTTCGACAGAGAACAGCAAAAGGAATATCTTATACCAATTATAATTAAAGATCATGGTAATCCCGCAATGACCGGCACAAGCACACTTACCGTGGTAATTGGAGATGTAAATGATAACAAAATGCAACCAGGATCTAAAGATATTCTTGTATATAACTACCAAGGTCAAGCACCAGATACGGAGATTGGAAGAGTATATGTTTACGATTTAGATGATTGGGATTTACCAGATAAGAAATTCTTCTGGGAAAGCTCCGAACACCCAAACTTTACCCTAAATGAAGAAACCGGTATGATACAAATGCGACATAAAACTAGAGAAGGTAGATACCATTTGAAATTTAAAGTATACGATAGAAAGCATACACAAACGGATGTCCCCGCTAATGTTACTGTGTACGTAAAAGAAATATCTCACGACGCCCTCATAAATTCAGGATCTATTCGAATATCGGGGATATCAGATGAAGATTTTATCCGAGTTTGGAACTACAAAACGTTGAGTGTGTCAAGAAGTAAATTAGATATATTTAAAGATAAACTCGCCGACTTACTTAATACTGAACGTGAAAATATTGATATATTTAGCGTTCAGTTAAGAAAGAAACACCCACCTGTAACTGATATTCGTTTCTCAGCACATGGTGCTCATTACTATAAGCCAATAAGATTAAATGGTATTGTTCTTATGCACAGAGAAGAAATTGAAAGAGCTGTGGGAATTAATATAACTATGGTTGGTATTGACGAATGTCTTTACGAGAATCAAATGTGTGAAGGTTCATGCACAAATGTCCTAGATATCAGTAATTTACCATATATGGTCAATGCTAATAAAACTGCACTTGTTGGAGTGAGGGTTGATGTTATTGCCGAATGTACATGTGGTGCCAGAAACTTTACGCAGGCCGAAACTTGCCGAAATTCGCCTTGTTATAATGGTGGAAGATGTATTGAAGGCAAGTATGGGTTGGCTTGCTCCTGTCCTCCTGGGTACACAGGACCACGTTGTCAACAAACATCAAGAAGTTTCAGAGGCACTGGATGGGCGTGGTATCCATCATTAGAGATGTGTGATTCCTCTCACCTTAGTTTTGAATTTATAACTAGAAAGTCAGAAGGCGTTTTACTCTACAATGGACCTATAGTACCACCAGAACCGGAAGAAATTGTGGTTTCTGATTTCATATCTGTAGAATTGGAAAGAGGAAATCCGAGGTTATTAATTGATTTTGGATCAGGCACACTAGAACTTCGAGTGAAAACAAAAAAATCCTTAGATGATGGCGAATGGCATCGTATTGACATATTTTGGGATACTGAAAATGTTAGAATGATTGTTGATTACTGTAAATCGGCAGATGTTCAAGAAATGGAAGATGGTACTCCACCAGAGTTTGATGACTCAACTTGTCAAGCAACTGGTTCTATACCACCATTTAATGAATACTTAAATGTCAATGCGCCATTACAAATTGGTGGATTATATATAGAACACTTTGATCCCACGCATTACCATTGGCAATACATGCCAATTGGTAAAGGTTTTGATGGCTGCATTAGAAATTTAATACATAACAGTAAATTATACGATTTGGCCCATCCTGGTTTATCACGAAATTCAGTGGCTGGTTGTCCGCAGACTGAAGAAATCTGTAACCAAGCAGATACTACATCAAGGTGTTGGGAACATGGCACTTGTGTCGGCAGCTTTTCAGAAGCTAGGTGTCAATGTCTACCCGGATGGACTGGTCCGTCTTGCAATTTACCAACTACACCTACTAGTTTTCGACCTCAAAGCTACGTAAAATTTGCGCTAAGCTTTGAACCGGATAGATTTAGTACCCAAATACAGTTACGATTCAGGACTCGCGAGCCGCATGGAGAACTTTTTAGAGTTAGCGACCAACATAACCGTGAATATGGAATACTAGAAGTGAAAGATTCGCGTTTACATTTCCGGTATAACTTGAATTCTTTACGAACCGAAGAACGTGATGTTTGGTTGAATTCTGTATCTGTTGATGATGGTCAATGGCACATTGCCCGAGTTAGTAGATATGGAAGCGCAGCTGCGTTGGAAATCGATGGCGGCGAAGGAAGAAGATACAACGAGACGTTTACATTCGAAGGACATCAATGGCTTTTAGTTGATAAACAAGAAGGTGTCTACGCGGGAGGTAAAGCTGAATATACTGGTGTGAGAACATTTGAAGTGTACGCCGATTTCCAGAAAGGTTGTTTAGACGATATACGACTAGAAGGAAAGCATTTACCTCTACCTCCGGCAATGAATGGCACACAATGGGGCCAGGCTACTATGGCCAGGAATTTAGACCGAAATTGCCCGTCTAATAGTCCTTGCATTAACGTTCACTGTAACGAGCCATTTGAGTGTGTCGACCTCTGGAACGAATACGAATGCACGTGAGTACTGTACATATTTTTCTTTTTTGAATAAAAGAAACTAGGCACTTAAAAATTTAATAGTTAAATATTTAAAAATCTCTTGTTTTTTTTATTATTAATTTACTGACACATATAGAGTAAATTCATATAATGATTACAATTGAAACATTGATATAATGATTTTCACATTTGAACATGACCATCTGAAAGTATATTTTATTTAAATTGTGTTTTTGAATACTATAGGCGCGCACTGAGTTTTCTTTCATACATTACTTATAACCTTATCGATATATGTCTTATAATATAATAACATTTAACAAATATAACGCTTTCTATAACTTCTTCGCTTTCATATATCGCATACATGTACCTATGATAATAACTTATATACTTATATGACATTATACTTTGCATATAATTTGTAATAATATATTATGTTTATGTTTAATAATAGTGTGTAGTGTATTAACATATTATCGTGTCTAGTTGCGGTGAGGGTTTGGTATTATCTGCGGACGGCAAGGGTTGCGTAGACAAGAACGAGTGTCTCTACTTCCCGTGTCGCAACGGTGGATCATGTGTCAACCGGGAGCCGGGCTATCGCTGCCATTGTCCTGAGGGTTTCTGGGGCGAGAACTGCGAACTCGTTCAGGAAGGACGCACGCTCAAACTCAGCATGGGCGCTCTCGCGGCCATCCTCGTCTGCCTCCTTATTATCATGAGTGAGCAATATTCAAAATGGATTGGCGAATTTGTGGCATGCGTATCTTTTATAGATTTATCTTTTATTTCCTTTACCATTAATTTACAAATTAGTAATTAAACTAACACGCATTTGCTAAGTTCGCCATTCCTGGTCTAGCGCATCCCGCGTCTCACTTCACCCTCTCGCACTCATTATTACTCGTATCATATATACCTACATAGTGCATGCTTATACATACACACACATCGTATATGGGGCTCAGTGCGCGTGGCTAAGTAGCCGACGTGAGGTAAAGCGCACATTGTATAGGTGTCCGGGAGGATCTACTCGCGCCGGCGGCACTTGTGTCAATGTGAACGAGTGTGTCCACAACCCATGTCTAAACGGCGGTACATGCCTGGACCGAGAGCCGATTCGACGTTACGACTGCATTTGCCCCTTCGGTTACACCGGACATGATTGTGAACTGGAGCTACTCGCGTCAGGAATCATCATGCCCTCCAGAGATTTCATTATAGCTATCATTGTCTGTTTGTTTTTGCTTTTAGGTGAGCACTTTTATTGTTTTGCATGTTTTTATATTCCTCTCGTGTCCATACATGTGTTCAATGTTCACTTAATTTTGTATAAACATATTATTGTAGTAAATCATCAGTAAATATCAACTTTTGAAATATGTCGAATATATAGAATCATTTAGTGTCTAGAAAATAGTACTAGAATAAATATTGTGGTCTAACAATCATTATTTTTATAAGTCTTGAAAAGCCCATATACGAATTGATAAAACAGACGTTCTAAAAGCTCTATCCGAGTTCTCTTGCATAGAGCGTAATTGATCAAATCGCTATAGACAGCTTCGTAAAAGCGTGCTTTTGTCGATAAACTTTGTATGAATATGTGTATTAATAATGTATGGTAAATTCTACTCGCTATAAATTTGAAAACAAAATATTTCTTATTTATAATTAAAAAAGTCATTTTTGTTGAATAGGTAAATACTACATTTTTAGTTTCTTACAAGTGAAGCTACTGCAAATAATAAAGTTAAGAAATTGATACATAGTATTTTTTACATTGGTTGGTAACGTTTACATGAAATCAACAGTCATGTTTTAAGCTAGGTTAATTTATTTCATAAAGAAATAATAAAAAAACAGAAGTATAAATGCAAACAGTGTATATCTAGTCATCTTCTAAATGTTGCCTATTTTGGATACAAGGTTGGAAAACCGCCAAAAGTTATTATAATACTGTGTTACAAATCCACTTATAAAGCTACGTAAATCATACTCGAGCGCTCGTGGGATCAAATTTTCAGTTGCGATGGTAGCTTCCGATAAACCTCGTATTTGGAAAATGAACACTAATACCGCTAATACCTATTTTAGAAGCTCGTTTATGTGCCACAGTCACACAATACAACCATATATTAGCTCAAATCGTTATCACGCATTTGCTACATACTAAGTTATATTGAAAGAAATAATGCTTTACTTTTTTTAATTCATCAATCATTATTCACAGTATTGGTGTTGGTGTTTGTGGTTTATAACCGACGTCGGGAGGCTCACATCAAGTATCCCGGCCCAGATGACGACGTACGTGAAAATATTATAAATTACGATGATGAGGGCGGCGGCGAAGATGACATGACGGCCTTTGACATTACACCTCTTCAAATTCCGATTGGCGGACCTCTCCCTGATCACGTTCCGGCTAAAATGCCGTGTAAGTTTTAAATCTGTTATATATATATATATATATATATATATGTGTGTGTCTGTGATATTACATCACTTGCATCCAAGTGTGCTCTGAAGAAAGAAGAAATTTGTATAAAAGTGAAGTATAGTATAGTATAATATTGATATATAACATAATAAAGTAGGGGTAATTTACTCGATATGCGAAGACTCAAACATGCATTCATATAGGTATGTATAAAGGTATATCGATATATTGTCTTTCAACTTATGAAACTACTGATACGATTTATACGAGTTACCTTTTATATCTCACTGGTCTTTGTGCACGTTTCTCTTTAAGAATAAATCGAAGTTCGAAACTTGGAAAATCGTTTATATCATAATAGTTCTTATAGTTTTATACGTTCATATATCATTGCCATGCAATAGGGCTAAAAAGCGGCGTAGAGTTTCGGCACACGCAATGTCGTGATTACAGGCGGAAAGTGGAGAACGGAGTTTCTTGACACTAGGTTCTCTTAGATTACCCTGCTATGGAAAAAGCGTGAAGATGCTTATTCTTTTGTTCATTGCAGGATTTTTTGATTTTTGGCAGTGTGCACTAAAGCGGTAAGACTAGGCTTTTTTTCAGTATAACACTGATTTCATTTAGCCCAAATGATAATTTGTACGAATATTCACTAACAGTAACTAACTCTGGTGGATAGTTCTCTGTAGTGTCAATTCCAATTTATTGATAACAACGACAAACTGGAGAAAAATCTGTGTACTGTAATTCAGATGACTCGCTAAATCGGAACAATAAAATTTAAAAAGGCAAAGTTTTCTGCTTTGCCGAGACAGGAGTATTTAATTTGCACCAACTGCTTCTGTCCGCTTATCCCAGCTCTAAATTAGGCTTGCTTTAAAATCCACTTTAATTCTTTAATCTAATGTTAAAGAGCCACCACTCGAAATATTTGTTTAACGAAAATACCAGCATAATCTGTTTGTTTAGATATATATGATTTAAGAATAGTTATATTAAGAATCTTGTAGAGTGCGGTGAGTAAAATGCAATATTAATATTTTTGCTTAGATCCATTGATGGGAGTTGGATTAGGGGTCGGTCCGATGGGGGTTGGTGTTGCACCCACAGTGGGGGTACCTCTCCCGGGAGAAACGAATGTGGGCATGTTCATCGAGGAACACAAGCGACGGGCGGACAGCGATCCCAACGCGCCGCCATTTGACGACCTGCGGAACTACGCGTATGAGGGTGGCGGTAGCACTGCTGGCTCCTTGTCCTCGCTTGCTTCCGGTATGTAATAGCTTATTATAAATAATTTTATTAACAATGAATATATCGTCTTATTGATTCATAAATTGACTTAAATAAAACTTTTGTTATGTGAGTCAATAAATCAAACTTCTTACTGCTCTATTAATTCTATCCGATTTGTGAAACTTGTATGAACTTTCATATAAGTATGTACATAAATTTTCTTGTACAATCAAAACTTATGGGAACCCGTTTATTTACTCACATATTTACTTTTAATCAAATAAAGTAAATATCACCAAAATAAGAGTTACGTTACATAATATTAAGTAATTTTGAAAGTCCATTGTATCAAAGGGAGTTTGAAACGCAGACGCTAATTATCTTCTGTTCCATCCGGCACTTCTTTAACTTTTCACGCTTTTTATACTTAAGTAAAACTTTCTTCATGCATCTTTCATAGGAATGTTTTATGTTGAAAGATTTGATTTTCATCAAAGATTCACACTACAGAAAGCTTAAATGAGCCGTGAACCTATATAGGTTTAGGTTATACATTTTCAAAAACGTAAAGCAAAATGTTTATTTTTAATAAAAAAGCTATTACTGTTGTGTTTGCTCGCATATTAGCATGAAATAGAAGAATGCTGAACGAGTAGTGTGTGCTATTGCTATTATATATCAAATATACACACATTTATGCTAATAAAAGCTTATAAGCTTGTAGACTGCGTGGAAATTAATTGAATAAAATAAACTGTTATTCAATAGAGCTACCTTATTTGAATACGCAATGATAATTGTTTTTTGTATCAATGTAGCTAAGGCTCTTTGTAGAAAAATTATAACAATATTTTCTTTCAGGAACTGACGACGAAGTACATGAATATGATTACCTGAGCGCGTGGGGACCCCGATTCGATAAGCTGGCAGATCTGTACGGACCCGATCTAGACGAGCAGCTGTAAACTGCAGGCGGCCGAATAGTCAATTGTATCCCGGTGGCGGCTTTAGTGGTAGTAGAATCTCTTAACATTATGGCGGTAGCTTGCTAACTACAATACTTCAATTTCATTGTTTCATGTACTCAAATCGAATTATAATCTTATTTCATTATATAATATTTTCTTTGCTATATAAAATTGTAGTTACAAAGTTATCTGACTATGTATATCCTTCGAGAATCAATATCACAGAAGATGGTCCCAAGCTACTGAAGCCGCACCGGCTTCCCATACCCTCGGCTGTTGGATCCGCGAAGGTCATCACTCGAACGCCGTGACTCGCGTTTCTTATCGATTTTCTACGAGTTTATTTTATACAATAAAAAATTGTTAGCTTAAGTACCTCTACGTTAAGGCATATATGCGTTCGATTGCGTAAATTTTTATAAGGTCTGAGCCGGTATCTTCACCAAATATTTGATATAAGTTTTATTCGAGTTAGCCATATTACGAGTCAGTATTTTATCGGAAGTCGAGATAAGTGGATTTCTGCAGGAGGGCCAGATGTGATTCTGATTCGTGGGTGTTTGTAGATAGTGTGCTATAAATGTGAATAATTTATACGAGTATTTTGTAAGTCCACAGCTTTACGTGATATCACTTGTGTCGGCCCTTCCGCATCAATCGACGTACCTACTATTGAAATACTTTATATTTTATATTAAATATAATATCGAATGTCCGTTTGGACGTCGAGTAGCTCATTCGATATGCAAATATTCACGGGGGATGTACATACGATAATTAACGAACTACCCCAATTATCTTAGTTAAATATAAAACGATTTTCATTCTACTTGAAGTTTCATCGTAAGCGAACTGTACAGTAACTGGTGTTCCTCTCCTCCATGTAGCGTTAGACGTAAAACTAGAATATCTATAAGTCTACGGTCTACTCGTAATAGTAGCTAATTTATTGATAGCTATAGGGAGCTCCCTATGGAGGATCTCTATGGAAGTGCGTGCGTGTGAGAGGTACGTCTGAAGAGTGCAATGGAGATGCGTCGCGCGGCCGCGGCCCACTCGGGGGTGACTAGCACATTCGAACTTGAAAGAGCTGTTGGGCTCGATCGCATTTCACTCACGTCCGTTGGTCCCGAAGGCGCGGCCGTGCGACGCTCCGAGAGTGTGTATGAAAGTGCCAAGGACGCGTCGGCGACGCAGCTAACGACCGTAGAGATAAGTGTTTGCACTTTATTTATTCGATATATTTAAATATACATTTAGTCGCACCTAGGAAAATATCAATAACTTACTAAGAGTGTTGTGCTAGAATTATTCCATCGATTTTGACGTGAGATAGTTATTGCGACCGTTAGAAGTCACTAATTTAACGCTAATGTATAAGAATTTATAGTAAATTAATTAATTAAATTACAGGTTATGAAACTGTCTCACTTCGACGTCGAAATAGGATCGATGTACATTTTAGAATATATTGTATTGTGTTAAAATGACTGATTTTATTATGCGTTCGAAGCCTAAGATTTTGTAGATTCGGTTGTTTAATTATATAGACTTTGAATATCTACTATAAGAACACCTCTAGTTTGCACTCGAAACTAAACTACTCAAGTCTTAATAATAAAGCAATTCTCGTTAATTACTAATCGTGTAAGTAGAAGTTTAATAGCTGTCCGAGATCGACATCTATGTATCTAGGTTTTCTTATTCTTTTATAATATCATTACACTGCCAATAATTATTCATATGGACGAATTACAATGTGAAGAGTTTCGGTCCGTTTTTTATATTTGAGTCTTTACTATAAATTTAGTTTTTTTGACTGTTTATTATCAAATTATACTTCCACCCCTTGCGACAGAATTGTGCATTTAAATTTACAGATTAGTTACGTTCTTTTAAGAAGCTCTGCGTTGTCTGAAAACGTGTACTTTAGAATTAGATATAATATACATACAATATATATCTACCAAAGACTTAATTAACATTTTTGTGTGCCGTGTGTTTCCGATGAATATTGGTCCTTTTGAAGTTTTATATACGAAAAGCTATCTACATATTGCGTTTAGATTCGAATAAAAAAATAAGAGTATGTCTGTTGTCAAATCTGGAGAATAAAATGCAAGTCTTCAAAAACATGTTAAAATGGCTATTGACTTCATGTAAAAACTTATTCACGCTTAACCCGTATCAGGGTTTGTAACACGCTATTTGCACTATACCTTGATGACTTTTCTTAAACCTGTACACTTAATTAAGACAGCAGAGCACAGAATCCCAGTACAAATTATAAGGTGCGAACTCGCTCCGCGACCGACGCCGGTGCACGTAATTTTATTTTAGACATTAACTATAATACCTACATAGTTATGTTTTGTTTCTACTGTGATTATTTAGTTGTACAACTCTGACGATTACATAAAAGAATGAATAAAATATGAAAAAAAATGCATGTTTCATTTTATTTCTCCCTATATCCTTTGTCTAGAAATACATTACAAGAGAAATACGTACATTGTAGAAAATATTTTGCAAAAATACACTTGTTCACAAGCAAATGTAATATTAAATAAACAAAGCTTTTCATGCAATCGTATTTGTAATCGCAACAAAAGCGTGATCAACTGGAAAATTAAAGCAAAGTTGTAAAAAAAAAACAAGTTTAAGAAGCGAAGATATTGACCTATTGATTTTAGTTTAATATCGCTTGAATGAAATATCCTCAATATAGATCATTAAAGTGGAAGATTGTTGATTGTGCTACTAAAGTAGTAAGTGAAAATAATATAATATATTATACCAATTTAAATATATTTTGTATTTATAGTTTCTTGCAATTTGTGGGTACAAACTCCGGAAATAATGATAAATAAAACTGTATTCAACAATGAAAAGTATTATTAATTAAGTACGTAATATGTTAAACATAATCGTTATAAAATAACAAGTAAAAAATTGCCGGTGTATTTTGAAATTTTGAATGTTGTAATTACGTAAGCACTTATAGCTTAAATAATAAACTATCTATCTATACTTTAATAAAACAGTAAAAAAGTGGTGTCTGTACATTTCACAAAAAAGAGAATCTTTTGCATTCAATATGCAACGTCTCTAATTCGGGTGGAATGATGAGAAGAGAGTGTCGCTAGGGTTCTTCATGCCATTTTACCGAGAGAGAAAAGCAGCGTAAAGCTTAACAAAATTACAATCGTCTAATGTGGAATATAAAAAAACTACAATTATAAAGAATTTAATTATAATTTTGGGTCAATTTCAATGCTTACGTGTGCTAAATGTCTGTCTGTCTATGATTTCATCACAGCCGAACCACTGAAACGATTGTGATAAAATTTTATATAGAGAACAGCTGATGAAGAAACATGATAGTCTAGCTAAACTATTAGAAAATAGCAAATGCGTTGAATCGGCATTCAATTAACAACGACTCGGAAAAAGAGAAAAGCCTTAAAGTTGAAAAAAATATTAGAATCGTCTAAAACATCTGAGGTGGATTTAAGAGACAAGAAAATAACGACTTTTAAGGAATTATAATAATTTTTGGCCCAAGTATCAATTTCAACATCGAACGAATCGAACAGAACTGAGCCGAACTTAGGGTATAATAAAGTTCACGTGATGTAGAATTATTATAGATAAGCTATACTACAAGAAATAATTTACTTATTTAGCGGCCTCCACAATTTGTTCAGCGTGAAGAGTATAGAGAGACTGTCAACATAAAAATTAAAGATCTGATGCAACTGAGGAAGAACCATAATGGTCTAGATAAACTATAAGAAATAAGTAAATGCTTCTATAGTAAAAGTTATACAGTACGGTAGGCAGTTTTCGTTAACAACTATTGAACTTTTGTGTTCGATTAACGAAAACGTTGTGGGTTCGATTCCCACTTAAGATAATGTATATATTTGATTTGTTTTAATTTTTTTTTTTTTTTTTTTTTTTTTTTTTTTTTTTTTTTTTTTTTTTTTTTTTTTTTTTTTTTTTTTTTTTTTTTTTTTTTTTTTTTTTTTTTTTTTTTTTTTTTTTTTTTTTTTTTTTTTTTTTTTTTTTTTTTTTTTTTTTTTTTTTTTTTTTTTTTTTTTTTTTTTTTTTTTTTTTTTTTTTTTTTTTTTTTTTTTTTTTTTTTTTTTTTTTTTTTTTTTTTTTTTTTTTTTTTTTTTTTTTTTTTTTTTTTTTTTTTTTTTTTTTTTTTTTTTTTTTTTTTTTTTTTTTTTTTTTTTTTTTTTTTTTTTTTTTTTTTTTTTTTTTTTTTTTTTTTTTTTTTTTTTTTTTTTTTTTTATATTTTTTTTTTTTTTTATATATATATATATATATATTTATTCTTATAGTATACCCTAGGTATATTTTTATGTTTTCTTGTATTCCGTCTTAAGTGTATGCTGAATAATAAATAACTAGGTAAAAATTACTTAGCATATTAAATGAGTTTTTAAATAACATTAACCCAGTACAAAAATAATATGTTAATTAAACACTTATCCAAATCTCTGAGTATGCCAAAAAAATTAGTACCAAAATCAAAATTTTCTTTTTTCTAATAGGCATTTCCAACAAATTTCGAATAGTCAATTAACGTAAAAATGTCAGTACTGTCAGTCCTACAGGAAGCTACCCTCGGCTCAGAAGGCAGTTCAATATTTTGCTAGTTTTCTGTAATGTTGCCTTTAGACATGGTCACATAATGAATAAATGTTAAATGTTACAAAATATATATTTTTTTTTACATTTTTTAAATTTTTAAGTGTTTTGCACGGTTTTCAAGAGGATTTACTTTTTCTAAATATGTCTTTTTCAAAATAAATATATATATATATATATAGACTAATGTAACAGAAAATCTTAGTTTAGAAATTGATGAAATTAATACAAAGGTTTCCGTCCGTTTTTTATAAACATACTATGAAATTAGATGGACGTAATCTTGTTCTGGCCGTCAAATTATAATAATCGAATTGCTCTGTACTGTGGGTGGAGATCAAAATAACAAAAATCTAGAACATATGTTTAGAGATACTAGGAACTATGAAATTCCTTGAAATATAATCAAATAAATTTGAATTATAATAAAAATACATATGTATTAAACATTTTTTATACACTTAGGCAACATTTATATCTATTATAATAAACAAACATTGCGTCAATAAAAGTTTAATATCCTATAAGTAAGTTTCCTCGTAACGATTTTTCCAATCCCTTTCACAGTTCCAATTCTAGCTAATGTCATATAAATAATGAATTAGCTACTGTAATAATATTAAATATATATTTTCCTTCGCTAACTAATTAAAATTATTATTATAACCTACCAGTCAAATGATACAATCAAAGATCAAAGGACCTGAAATTCTTTAAAGAAGTCTACTAATATGCGTAACACTTTTAATGTATTATTTGCACACTTAGGAAATTGAAAAAGACATATTAAGAAAATGTATAAAAATTTTAACGCATCGGGATTTGAACCCGCGCCTTGAACGGTTTTCATGAGGCGCGTTCAAATTGTTATACGTTTTCTAAATATGTATTTTTCAAAACGACTTATGTTACCTTCTTGGTGCAATTAAAATGTGTATTTTTATTATTATTCCATGTGTTCTTGGTATAAATGTCACATTTATTTACAAGAGGACATCGAAAGGCTCTCTCTCAGCGCCACAATAATTGAATGACTTGATAATAAAAAAGACTGCTTACATCGTGGCATCATTACATGCCTTTCTTTTATGTAACTATTAGACTGTACTACAAAGCGAACTATTTTGAGCGTAATTTATTCGCTTTCATCATTTATGTCACTGAATTTGTGGTCTATGTGTCGTTTGTGTATAGAACTCCACGCTTTCTATGATATAATTGCTCTACAAATTTACTTTAGACAAAAGTTTTTGATTTGCTCTTAGGGCCAAAACGTTACATATAACCTAATATGATAGGAATATAACGTGTTTCCACATTTTTTCAAAGGCATTACATTCATGGTGTTAAATTGAGAACGTTACACAATATTGAAAATATTTTTTAGGTAATAAATATAGTGATTAACATTTCATGAATCTCATTATACGTACTTAATATACCTATTACATGGATTTCATTCAATAGAAATATTTTATAAATTAGTTTTGACTAATATTAACACTTTATGTTTTACGTTGCAAACATAAAAATACTAAGCAATAAATCTGGCTTCGTATAAATTTTTTTTTTCGTTGTTTAGAACTTGCAAGTTTTCACCTCCATTTCACATTGCATACTGCTAAACTATAAAAGTCTAATATTACTAGAAGCCCCCCGCAACTTCGTTTGCATATTCTTAATGTTCCTTCCCACCAAAATACCGATTACGCTGAATTACTTTCTTATAGCTTAACTGGGCTATAATTAATTTTACACCATGACTTAAAAGTGACAACGAAAATAGTTAATAAAATAATTGTAGTAAGATACCTTTTTACAAAGTTTAAAAATATAAATTAAAATTACAGCATAATTTAACTACCATTTACTTATTCACATTCTAAGAGCTGAGCTGAAAATTTTGTATTCTTTCAAAAAGTACATGTATGGTTTACGGTGTGATCTTAAAAATACTTAGCAATAAATCTGGTGCATATACACTTTTTTTTGTGATTTAGAACCTGCGCCTTTTCACCTCCATTTCACATTACATACTTCTAAGCTATAAAAGTGTAATAATTTTCGAAAAAAACAAAACGAGCTCCGAAATATTCCTGGAGTTTGTGTATTTTTTTGCAAAACTTTGATAATAAGCTGTACTATATTAACATTGCACACAAACAAACTGTGCTGCACGTTACTTTCTTTATTGTCTGATTCAACGAAGCGAATCTTGGAAAATTGTAGAAAGGCTAAAATATGCTGCAACTTCGTGTGAAGTGCTATTGATTTTTGTGTCTAAACAGAATGGAAACTAGCACAACGGCTAGAACGTGAGATGGAGTACCGCGGCTCACTAACACAATATTTCGCCGGCATACGTATTGCCATTGATGTTACGAATGTACGAATAAATATCGAACCAAACGGTTTCTCACCACAATTGGCAGCCCTAAGTGGTAAATATATAAATATATTTGAGTTGCAATAAACGGAGTTTGTATAATTCAAAATCTAGTTCTGATTATATGTTTAGCACGTGAAATTAGTAATTGTATTTTTTATTAAGGATATCCTATATATTGAAAAAAGATATAAAACTACATAATAACCTAATAGTCTCACAGTTCTTAGCTTCTATTCAAAATCATATTAGAGTCTATCTAGTAGAAATAAATATTATGCAACATCAAAACACTATGGCATTAGTATCGTAACAGGAAATGACAATTTTAAAATTAAGCCGAGTAAAGTAAATGTATACAATTTGTTTGTTTTTCAAACATAATAAGCTATAGAATTAATTAATATACACATACAGTATATTATTTTTAATATGTGACGCTTAGATAATTAGAATTCAAATAAAAATTTGCATTTTCAAATAAAACTTGTATGTTCGCTAAGTTATAAATTCGACGAAGTGTTCTCGAAGTGAATATCACGTGCTGCTTCGCATCCCAGATATTATAGAATCATTATAAATTCGAGAAACGACTTTGTCAGTTGCACATGTTATTACAATCTCACAACATTTTGACGTGTAAAAAAATAAAAGTCGTATGAAGAGTTAATTAGCGTTTCAAAATATAAATGTAATGTATATATTCAAAATATAAATGTAATATATATATCAATTGCAGAATAATATACAGTAAAAATATTTATAAATAAAAAATGGAGTCACCAACAAAGCACTTATGAATGTCTTAAAATACGTTACTAGCAAACTATTTCACATTAAAATCCAACTCACACGGACGAGGACTAAGTCTTCCTTAACATAAAAAAACTTCAACAAGGTTCCTTTGTCTAATGAGTTATAATAAAAATACGACGATCTGGCTACAGGAAAAAAGGAACTCTAAGTGGACGCTAGGATCTAAGCGTATTAAAACAAATCGAAAACCTCGTTCAACCAATATTGTACAAGATAATATGAAATACAAACCGAAGCCAAAAGAAAAAAGAGCCGAAGATTTGTGGTAGCTAATCATAAAAATGCATCTTTTTAATGATATAATTCTTGATATCATATTGTGCAAAATTCACATATATTGTATACTAGCGACCCGCTCACGGCTACGCCTGCGTTAACTACATGACAACTATTTCGTTTATACCCGCTGCGTTCTCAGTTAAATCACAAACTGCTTAAATTTAGAATTTAAATAGTTATAACGTTTTTATTTATGAACCGATTGAAATGAAATAAACATTATGGGAAACTTACCTAAATACAATAGTCTAAACTGCATTTAAATCGGTTAAGCCTTTTCTGGGATTAGCGTACACAAACGCACAAACATAAACTGAGAAACAGAGAACAAAATTTAAAATAACTGTTTTAGGTTCTTTGATAAATGATAAATGCCCCCATAATATTTTTTCCGTATATCTTCCATGCACAGACAGTGGTGAGTTTCATTTTTATTATATGTATAGATTGGGCTACTCTATATATTATCTTAAGGAATAATATAAATTCATATTCATATTCGAGATATTCATATTAACGTCTTATAGCAATAAGTAGGTAATCGTTTAATGCACAGATTTTACAGTAAAAATATCTTATCATTTCATTTTAATATCTCTTATTGGGGTCAGAGCTTTTTATTATTATATGGGACGAGCAGAGCAAAAATATAGTTTAAAATTTCATAATAAAATTTACTTATATATGTGCTATATTCAATATTTGAATATAATTACAAATTATAATGAAGTACCGATATTTACATAATTATCATTCGATAGTGTCGATATATAAAAAATATTTTTTTCAATTAAAAAGGTAAATTATTTTATATATATATATAAAGTTCGAGTATTTTAAACAAATCAATCAATTGGAAAATATATTTTAATCCGATGTTTTTGTTTTTTCTTTTCGCAAGATTAAACAAACATATACATATATGATTAAAATATATCCCCTTTTGCATCTATGTATGTAACAAATTTTAAAACGCACTATAGCAAGCGCTAACTTTAGTCAAACTTTTCACTCTTTGCTTGAAATCCATTAAATTTTCCATCTGCCTTTGTTTAAACACATTGAAGTAAGTGAAAATTCATATTGAAGTCTTTTTGAACAATGAATGATATCCATTATATATATATCAAAACTTAGTGTCTGAAATGTTCTGGAAAAATAAGACGTAGTTTTTGAATCTTCCACGTCTTGTACCATCGATCAGGCATGATAGCGGCCATCGTGGCGCAGTGGGACAGCGTCATGCTGTAAACGCGATTGGTTGTGGGTTCGATTCCCACTCGTAGAAATGATTATATTTAATTGGTACATAAGAAAAACCTCGGCTTTAAGTTTCGCTACTCAACACGCAATGTCTCTATTTCGGGCGGCAAGTGGAGAACGGAGTGTCTTGACACTAGGTTCTCTTTGACTATGCGGGAAAAAGCGTGAATTCCCTTGCACCAATTGTATAGGAATATATTGATATTTTTATTTGTTATTTTATAATATTTTGTAATGTTACTCACATTGAAAGACATATTTAAGACATATAATTTAATTTATAAAGTTCGAATGCAGCGGGATTTGAATCCGCGCCTCTTAAAAACCGTTCAAGCGCTCTGACCGCTAAGCCATGCATTCTGAGCGCGGGTTCAATTCCAGCTACGTTCAAATTTTTATACGTTTTCTAAATATGTTTTTCAATTAAGAGAAGAGTAAGAGAAACACTTAAAAAAATTAAAATTGTCACTCACATACTAAATAAATAGACACATGATCGTTTTAAAAACTAACAAGAACATTATATCCATACTTGAAATACCGTGTTATCGTCGGATATGCAATCACGTGTGCAAGTTTCCAAACAAATCGGTGGAAATGTTAGAAATGGATAATAAAATTATAGCTATATTATTGCTAGATTATAGATCTTCCATTTATAGACATTCAACCTAATTAAAACGTGGTAAAATTGTAATATTCCTATTAATATGCCATATAAAATTTCTAAGGTAGTTAGTTTTAATCTCTCTATATAAATATACTTTTATTTCAGCTTCACGCCTTTTGTTGCATATGAGTGTAGTCTGTTCTCAACTTAAATGGCGGAACTTAACGCCGCGCTTTTTCCTTAAGCACCAGAGAGGAGAAATGAAAGTATTTTAAATGGAGAAGGAATCGAACCCATAACAGTCAGATGTTGTCCCATAGCGCCACGATGGCCTCAATAACACTTCAAAGTATTCGACTATTATCGCTATATAGAACCCTCTCTCGTAAAATTAATATTTGTCAGTAAGTGTGGAGTCGTGTGTAAAAATATGTCTATACAAAGTAAAATAATAACCGTATTAATATTTTTATGTTACTATCAACGTATTGCTTAGTTGTTTAGAGCGTTTATTATATATTGTATATAGATTTAGAATGATGAAATGATACGAGACGAGTTGAAAATGAAATTTTATTAATATATTTGTAATTTTCATTATAAATATAGGTAACATTTCAACTCGTGTAGATTCTACTGTACTGTTCCCGGTAAGCCGAAAGTCGTCTATTCCAAATATTTGACAATTGGCACAATTATGATTTTTAAACGTAACCACATCAGAGGCCATTATGGCGCAATAGACAGAGTCTCACTGTAAACGCGTTTGTTTGTGGGTTTGATTCCCACGCGTAGGAATGGTTATATTCAAATATTTTAATTTCTTCGCGCTAGTACCGGACACAAAGCGCGGCTTTGAGTTCCGCCACTCAACATGCAATGTCTCGATTTCGGGCGGAAAGTGGAGAACGGAGTGTTTAGTTTTCTCTTACTACACTGGTTTGCGGGAAAAGGCGTGTCGCCGAGTATGTAACGATATCGCCACCAAAGCATAGATTTCTGTGCCGGAATAGTTCAAGTGTAGTATTGAAAGATAAATGGTAAGTAACAACTATTACCTGAACAAATTTAACGAATACGAAAGTTGTATATTATATGAAAAGTAAAAAATATATTATTATTTAAAAGTCATTCTTAATTTTTTTTTTATACAAAACATTTAAGAGCTACGCCAACTCACTTTATTTTTTTATTCATATTTTCGATTTACTTCATTAAGAAACAAAAATCATAAACCAGACAAGAAAGCGTTTGTAACTTTTTATATATTCCAACAATTTGTAAATATTTCTCACAATTAAACAGCTATTTATGGCAGCAGAAATATTTTATTTTCACCATATTGTTGCTGGCATTTTAAAAATTCGTATGTTTATGATACCTTTTCGCGAATGCCGGCGCGCTATGACCTATTTTTTTTTACTTTCCACTTTACCGCCTTTAAAGATGGCGGTCTTTATTCCGACATCTGAGTAACTGTCTAATACAAGTGTATCATATATTTTGATTAGCGTATTTGTAACTATTGACTAGTTAACAAAAGTCTTTCAATTGTCTTGTGTCCGTTAAAGTTTCTTATTTACTTTTCAAGTATTGTACATTTGGTCAAGAATTGAAAGCTATAGTCAAAACAATTTTCTTAACAGTAACATTGTTCTAGTATCTTCTATATAATCCTGATTTTTAAAAATATTATTCTGAATAAGCAAGGGTAAAAATACAAATGAAAGGTAACCTCTAAAAACAAGGCCTTTACTGAATTCAACATAATTTAAGTAGAGATGAAAATAGTTGCGGTTAGTTTATCGCAAATTTTTAACTCTCAAAAGTTTCAGAACTCACTATGCAAATATTGAAATGTTCTTATAAGAATAAAGCGATCAGAAATATTCGCTCTAGCTTTTTCTAAAAATTCACCGTATTTTAAATATATCTGGGGTCGCGTACCCGTATGCCCAAGACCAAATACCGGACAGGTACTTGGAAGGACATCCTCTTAATGGGTTCGCCTATCTTTTAATGTGCAACGCTTTTTACACCACATTGCAGTTTGATTTGCTTCAAAATCTACATATGTGTCCGAATCCAATGGCAATCATACATATCATGAACCTGGTGTCTTTGTCATGACGACCAGGATAAGAAAAAATTTTTTAAGCATGTTACTGTTACTTTTTTTTTACACTAATATGTTATCTGTATTCTCTTTTTTTGAACGCAATAAAATTGACATAAGTGCATGTTTACATAAAATAATAAATAGAAGAACAAATTAAACAAATATTCATATAACAACTAGAAAAACACAATAAAACTATTAAATGAATATGCTTTACAAAGGAACACAATCTGTGTCACACATACATACATGTGTCTACTATTGAAATGAGTGTGGATCGTGATCTCTCTGAAAACTATTCAGGTGTGTCAAGAGCTTACCTTTGATAAAAACGTATTGAATCAAGAAGCACCATATCCGTAAAACGAAACTGTATTCATAATAACTATAAAGCTTAGTCATTTGTATCTTTAACTTGTATTGTGGAGGACATAGTGTTTTGCCACTAAGTTCTCTCTTCCTGTGCAAGAGTCCTTCCTTCCTTCCTTCCTTTTAAAAACCCTTTTGTATTTAATTATGCTATGAAACTACAGGCACTTGGTTCATACGCATTTTATCCTGGTGTTAAATTTGTTTTTGTGTGATTACCTATCATATCATATGGTTACCTAAAAACGAATAAGCGAGTTATTTCTGTTTTCTTTTTGTTACATTTACGAAATACTTTTTATTAATTTGTTTTTGAACAGACTGTAGGTGTTACATTAAATGTAAGAACTTAAATATAGGCATACGATATAAACAGTTAAATGTACGTCATTTTAAGGTTACAAGCCTAAGAATTTTAAGGACTACAACCGATAACACGTTGAATGAAACACAAACTTACTTAACTTTAACAAAATTAACATTGTTATAAAAACTTGATTTTAAATTAGCATTATCTTTTTTTCCAAAAATAAAAAACTTGACTCAAAATTAACATTTACACAAAATTAATAAAAGTAAAAATAATTTGTAATAATTAAACCTATTATAAATAATACTTAAACTTATATATTAAATACGTAAGGTGAAATGAAATGAAATTGGACGACCGATTATGTACTAAAATAGTAGTGTGTGAAGTATATAAAATAGTAGAGCGGACACAATGACAAGTCTGACTGAATAAGATGGACTTGGGTTCAAAGCCTAGTTTTCAACAAAGGATTCGTTTCTCCGAATTTCACAATAGAGAAAGTGCAGGGTTACCTTCTCCATAATTAATGAACGAAAAGTAAAAATCTTTTAATGACTAGGTTACAGTAATATCACTTAATAAAAATTCACATATTGTTATTTTATATTGAAACATTTTAAAAATGCTATTTACACACTTAGGATATAATAAGCATTTTCAGAAAACGTCTAAAAGTTTGAACGTAGTGGGACTTGGAAACAGCGCCTCTTGAAACAGTTGAAAAAATAGTTTTGTAATTTTCTATTAATAAATGAAAAATGTACAAATAAACAATCTATTACACTGGCGCCCACTTTTTTATGTTCGAACTTTCTCGCTCGTTTTTAATTTTTGTTGTTACTTAATTCAATTTTAATCCACTTTATTAAATTTATTTTGTCCTTATTGTATTGTATGCCGTCCATCTACGCTGAAATGTATTTATATTTCATTACAAAGCAATACATCTGTTCTGCTAGTTTTAAACAGTAGGGAAAGGTTTAGTTCTTACCTTTCTTCTTGTTAACAAATAAATAAAATTTAAGTGTATGTCTTAATACAACAATACATTACAATTTTTGTCTGTGTGTTTGTTTCAGCTAATCTCTAGAATGGCTGAACGCTGGGCTGAATCGATTTTAACAGGATTTTCACTAACCGATAGCTAATGTAATAAGTAGTAACGTACTTTTTTTCAGAATTTCACGCGGACGAAATCAGGAGCACAGCTCGTCTTACATAAGAATCTTTACTGTCACTTTTAATTTCATATTTTATCTGTTGTATATACAATATTATTATATTAGAAAGTAGTTTACATTTGTGAAAATTATGACAGATGCATGAAAATAAAAATAAATGTATTGAGAAAGCAAAAGCAAATATAATAACCATTTTACTGAAATGTCCCCGTGATAACATTATTAACGAGCCATAACGACCTCAAGAGAATAAAATTTTCCATTTAAAATATATCCGTGACACTGTCGCAGAAATTAGAATGATTAATTATGTGCAATATCTTATAAATAAATATATTAATTGATTTAAATCTTTAACACAATAAGAAGTATGTATGTATGTGTGAATTTTGGTATTAAGCGTGATGGCATTGCTTAATGTTGTTGAATTGTAGAATTGTGTTGTTGACACATAAGTACCTTAAAATTTATTAATTACCTTAAAGTTAATTAATAATATAATTTATATTTTTTGTTGATTAAAATAAAGTCTGACTATGAACGCGACTGGTAGTGGGTTCGATGTCTACTTCGATATTCGGGTCTTGACACTAGGTTCTCTCTGACTACTCCGCTCCTATCCGGCGTCCGCTCCTATCCTAAAAAGGCGTGAAACTGCAAAATCAAAGCTTTAACATGTATAGCAGAAAAATATCAATAATTACTCATTATTTTCTCATTGTCATTAGCAAAAGTACTTGAAATATATTAAAAAATCTACGTTTGCATATTTCAATTAGTTTGCAGCCGCTACATCAGCTCTCGACCTTATGCTAATTAATGGAAGCTCATTTAATATCTCCATTTATTAAAACAGGTGAGCGAGTGCTAGTTATTTTGAACATTTTCCTGTCCACACCATCTATGACTACTGAGTTAAATATACAATATTTACTGACACGTTCGAAGCGCGATAATTAAAGAAATTAACTGAACTAAATATACAATATTAAATGTAATTATAAAACATTTAATTTATATTTAGTTCAGTTCATACAATAAACATAATTTATAATGTTAACGCAGCGGGATTCGAGCCCACGCCTCTTGGGGACCGTCCAAACGCTCTGACCGCTAAGCCATGCGTTCAACTCTTAAGCCATACGAAAATTTTATACGTTTTCTAAAAATATGTTTTTCGATTCGCACTCGAGAGAATGATTGTATATATATATATATATATATATGCATGTTATATGTCTATATATATATATATATATATATATAAAAGACATATAACATGCATAAATAAGAGACAATACCGTTATATAGATAAAGATATATGTATAATATATACAGATCTTGTCGATATGGCGCTGATCTGAAACACTCTCTTCTAAGTAATAAAATTAGATAAACGTCAAATTGTCGAAGGCGTTCCCAATTACAACTAACAGATACCGTTGATATATATTTCAAATAAAGAAACTCCAATTTCAGTTATTTGGTCGAGCAATGTTCGTTCGATAATAATTTACAACTGCTTTTACAGTAGCTAATTTAAATCTCAAGTTTGAGACAAATGCCTGTATACTTTATAATTTTATTATTTATTTATTGTGGGTTTGATTACCGCTCAGGGAATTGATTATATATATATATATATATATATATTCGTTTCCACGCCCTGACGAACAAGGCAAAGCGCAGCGCTCAGTTCCGCCACTCAGTACACAGTCTCAAACTTGGGCGGAAGGTCGAGAACGGAGTGTCTGGACGCTAGGACTGACTATTTACTATGAGGGCAAAAGCGAAAAGCTGAAATATATCTATTTTTCTTATTTCAAATAACGTAAGTGAGTAACATTTTAAAAAATGTGTTTTAAATCGTTATCATCGTCACGATATACATCGGTAATGTATACGTATACCTATAAAATAAAATATAGTATAAGTATCTATAAAACGGTAGTGATTGATGTTACCAATATTTTTCATTTGAACCATACATAGAGAATCAGCTCTCTAAAGCATTCCGTGTCCGAGCTTTTAATGAGTAAACTATAAAATAAATAAAAAGATACAGAGTGACAAAGCTGATACTACTAGCCGTTGAAAACTAAATCTTGGCATGTAGGTTTCTTGGAAAGTCTAGCATAGCACATTTTATGAAAATCGAATAGAAAGTGGAAAATTTACTATAAAAATATTTAGGGTGGTGAGAAAACGATTGTAGAATATGAATGATTTTGAAATTTATTGTGTGTCTGTGTATCTGTATGTTTTGTACGCCAGTACAAGATGACATAACATCTTGGTAGTGCTAGACGGATTTGAATGAAACTTTTGTGGTCTTATACCACAAAAGATTATAATTGTATTGGACATCTAATGAAGAAGTCTTAGAGACAAGAAAATTAAAGAAGAAACCACTTACCATAATGGAAGTCATTATAATATTGGGTCCAAGTTTCAATGTACACATGTATTGGTGGTAAATAGAAGTAGTATATCATAAAATTATAAAATCCACGCAAAAAGTGTTAATAAGTGAGATTACTCGTATTATTGCTAATTACATATATAATAAGTTCTTTGATTTTCACGATTATTACACATTTTGAAATGAACCTTTTTTAACCGGATTAATTGCGTATAATTTTGATATTCGAAAATACATTTTAAAAACCCGATGTTTCGAACACTTTACAGTAGTCCGTGGTCACAGGTAGACTGAGGTGGCACTTGTCTGTCATTTGATACTATCTCAAACTACCGCCAACGATTTCTTAGTTGTCTCTCGTACTGCCCTGGATTCTTGCAAAATGAGCTGACTGTATCTTGCTCTCTAGTGTGATCGGATTGAGACTTCAAAGTTTTCAGTATTGGGTCCCTGGCGGTAGAAAGTTTCCTACCGTCTTCTCTATTGAAATTTGGGTGTTTTTGTATTTCAATAGCCTCGCGGATCATCCTTGGGATATATCTGTTTTCCCTAGCGAGAATATGAGATTTATCAAACCTGATGTAATGGTTGGGTTTATCCGTTGTATGCTCACACACAGCTGACTTCGATACACGCCCATTCTTGATATCGGAGATATATTCCTTCACCCTTATACCCTCTTTGTTTGACCAATGTAAGACAAGCCACAGTCACAATCTATTTTGTATATACCAGCACAATAGAAAATATAACCAAATTTATGTAGAGTTAAAAACCTTTTATAACTTTTAGACTAGAACTATAATAATTATTATTTATAGTTGGAGGACGTCACCAAAATGATAGTAGCAAGGCAGTTAGCCGGAGTAACATTTATTGTAGCAGTCTATGGTTCTCTGCAGTTGCACATAACCCTATTTATATGTAATTATATAAATGTTATATATTATATCTTAATTATGTTGGGATATCATTAAATGCGACGGTTATATGCTTATATTTTAGTCAGGCGATGTTTGATATGTAGGATAGGTTTATATACCTAAATTTAATATTTTTTATTCACTAGAGTGAGTTTAATATATAAGTGGGACATTCATTTGAATATTTAATGTACTTATATGTAAACTTTAAGTACTGTTAATGCTCTTTGATTTCCCAATTACCATACAAAAAATCCCCTCTTGGTTAAAACACAGAGTCGAGTTAGAATATAAAACAACTTTTATCTTTAGTTTCTATCAAAAATTTTAACCATACCTATTTATCCGCCTATATCTAATATAATTAGCATAATTCATAACTATAAATAAAAAAAGTATTACTCTATCTTCATAGTTGAGTAAATTTGCATGTTTAGTTAATATACAAAGAAAATATTTACAAGAGCATAATATAAAAATATCTATGAGGTATGCCTCTTATATAACTTTTTGAGGGCAATAGCTTGCCTTTTGCTTATAAATATTTGTATTTGTATTTTTAATAAATATTCATTTGTATGAATATTTGTTTCGGTCCTTGTTCTAATGCGATGACTCCAAACTACGTGACTTATGCCTCTGATTACGCTGCAAAGGATAAAGCACAAAAAAAACCGTGAGAGTATTTATATAATATTTGTTTTCTTCGTCGTTACACTCCTGAGAGAATTCAGTCGTCAGTTAAGCTACTCCAATCCTCACGGATGTATTAATAGCATTCCTGGTGCAGTAATAGCGCTCATTTTTTTATATTATGTTTCAAATAATAATTTACCTGTACTCGGTCACATACATAATTTTCAAATAGCTTGCAATATTTTAAAAGTGTGAACAATGTACGTAGCTCTCATAAAATTTTATTTACGCTTGTTTTAAAACCATCTATTCTGCTTTGTAGACACTAAACCAGTGTGCTAACAGCGGGGTAAATTATAAGTGAAAAAATATTAGTTTTGCAAAATCTCGCATTCAATTTACTAACAACAAAATTTAAAAATGTATATTTCAAATGCTGAAAAAATATATATTCTTGCGTAAGCCAAATAAAACTTTGAACACATTAAAGTATAAACTGTCTTTGTTACTATTCATATTTCTAATTAATTTGATGTATAGGTATAAAATAAATAAAACAGCAGCTTTACGCCGACTATTGTAGCGCAGTAGGATATAATCTGACTATAAACTCGATGTTTGTGGATTCAATCATCTCTTTAGGTATTATTATCTTATCAAAAGTTTTGTTAAGTTCCTCCAGTCAGTACACAAAGTATCTCGATTTCCGAAATAAAATGGAGAACGGTACGTTCCTTCTCTCTCCGTGCGGTCCTTTGGGGTTAAAAGTGAGAAGCGTTTTTTCTATGTGGGTATGAATATTTATAATTAAATATGATTACATAAGAATGAATACATATAAAAAGAAACTCTCGACTCCGACCGCTATGCTTAACGTAGCATTAATAGAAAATTATTTACGCGCAACGGGTTCGATTTCTATAGTGAGTTAATATATACTCGTATTATGATGTAATATTATACTAGCTATCCGCTCGCGGCTTCTCCTGCGGAAACTACACGACTAAACTATTATCTTTCTTCGCTCGCCCGCGTTCTCACTGAAATCACAAACTTTGCTTAAATGTATAATTGAAATTGTAACTCTTTTAAACCGGTTGAAATAAAATAAACACGAAAGTTAAGAAAATTTTACCTCAAAACAATAGTCAAAACTGCATTTAAATCGGTTAAGCCGTTTCTGAGATTAGCGTGCACGAGCACGCAGACAAACAGATAAAAACTAAAAACCATGGTTTTGGGTATACTGCCATCATTGTATACATTGATAAATGCCCCTAATAATATCTTTTTTCATATATCTTCCATGTACAGACTGCGGTCAGTTACATTTTTATTATATGTATAGATATTTTAGTACTGTAAAGGGCAGGTTATAAAATATATACTTATTATCATAATATATTTAAAATATATACTTACTATTTTATCATATCATAAATAGCAAAAGTATGAACTTAGTAAAGAAATTTTTAAATCAGTTCAATGTAAGGAAAGTAAGGTTTTTTATTAATACTTGTATGTAAATGCACATTATTGGATGAAGTTACTACATATGTATTTAAATAAGATTTATAACCATAGCTTGGGTATTATGACAAGGTTTTATAAAGTGTGATCCACATACATAAGTGCAGACAATAAAATATATATAAGTATTATATATAATTATATATTTAAATACATTCTAACTTTGTTTGTATTTTCACACTGAAAGCTTTAAAGATTTGTAACTCGGTAAAATATGCTACCCTCCTTAACACATGCTGCTCGTGCCAAATTCCATAGACATTAAGTCAAGCAATTTAGGTAAAGACGTAACTTGTTTACATGTAACCAGTATTATATAACATTTTGGTTGCATTATATTTTAGCTTTATACATAAAGGCAATTAAACACACATATATATATTTATATATATATATATAGATAAATATACAATAAACAATTCTCTTTCAATTCAAATAAAAAGGAAACAAAGCTATAAATAAACATTACTTGCTTTTTTCTATAGGATCATCATCATCATCATCCGCATATATGAAGGCTTTAACAGCGACGTTTCATTTCTTCTAGAAACGAAAATCTCAAAAAAAGAATAAATAACTTTTGTGTAATATGTCCTATTTATTTTAACAAATTAATATATTTCTAATGTAGTAAAACGTTTCTTTAAAAGTGTTTAATAACTTTTCTTTCACGTATTAATATATAAATAAAGGTTACTCTCATAAAACTCTTAGTCTTAGTGACGAAAATAATTAGTTTAAAACGAAATTTTATTATAACTCTGACTATTTTGTTCTGTGTATGAATGTTACTTATTAATGAAGTAGATATATAAATATAATTAATTTACTAGCACTGCGTTGATCAGACTAATGATCATATCAATTTGATATGCATATTTAAATATACTAAAGTCCTACTAGTCCTGTCTTATTGATGCGTATATCCCGTGTTGCGTGGGATTTCTATCGCATTATTATGAAAAAAATAATAGCTTTATGCACATTCTCATCTTAACAATAAACTTTAACTACGCCAAATTTAATACTCTTCTGTCTGTAATATTATAAAATAAAATTAGAATTTTTTTCCTTCATCATATCCACTTTACATTTATTGCTTACTAATTAGTGTATAAGAGTTTAAAAGAAATATTTTATATGGAAACCCCAATATATTTCGCAGTATAAGTGTTAGAGCTAAACTTGTTGGTTTCATAAAATATTAATATGTTATGCTTACATTGTGTATAAATAATTTTCATAATCTCGAATAATTTACTGCAGAAGACATACTTTCATACAAAACAAATTAACCATTTTCTGCTCTAGCTTAAATAAAATATGTGTATCATTGTTATTATTAAATCATTAACGTCGGCATTAACATTAACTCAAAATAATAAATCTACAAGTATAAGTAACTTTCAATATAAGGAAGTCGACTTACTACTTGGAACAAACAAACTATAAGGAGGTAAATATACTATATACTGGTTTTACAAATATATAATACTAGCGGCCCGCTCGCGGCATCGCTCGTGCCATACAGGTAGCTGTGGAGCAGCTATTTCGTACATTCGATATCTTCAGAGATACATCAACCTCCGATATCTTCAGACATATATATATTCTGTTTAGAAAACGTATAAAAATTTGAACGCAGCGGGACTTGAACCCGCGCCTCTTGAAAACGAAAAATGAAGTGAAGCAAATAACAGTTTAAAAAAAATTTAAAAACATCTTTAGAAAAATTCATTTTAATGACATGTAGTAAAGAGCAAAAGGTAAGGTAGAATTTACACAAATGTTCAAAGATGTTTTTTTTTCTAAGTTCAGAAAAAAACAGACTTTAACAAATATTCATCCAGTATTTTACCTGTGTATTTACTCATCTATAATAAATAAAGTTTCATACATGTTTTTTGCAAACTTTATGACGGACTTTGATACAAACTTTCAACTCCTATTTTGACAGCTTAAGAGTAGAATTTCCAAAATGTCTTTCTTATTGATATTCTGCTCCATAAAATCATGTGTCCAAGTTTAATAGTTTACGCTTGACGATGATGAATAAGTTAGTCAGTGAACCCGGATAAGCTCTTGATAATTTATATTATTAATATATTATAGTGAACACGATTTCAAATATTATATCACTAAAAAGTACTAGTGTCAAGGTGCACCGTCAAATAGAATACGTATGCCGGAAAACTTTCTACCGATATTAGAGGGCACTGAAGTTCAAATATAGTACAAGTGTACTATATATGTATACAAGTTTAAAAAAACATGGCCTTCGTCTATATTTTTGTTACATCAGTATACATTTTCGTAACGATTAAATATATCGATATCCTACAATGATCTATCGTTATAAAACACACCTGTGTTTTTACGCGTATCTATTTACAAAAAACAAATGGAATCAACTACAATTTTGTGTTAAATTAAAATTGAAAATTGCTGCGGTAAAACGCCGCGCAATCCGCAATACTAACTTCGGAAACTTTGTAATTTCAAAACGCAAGTCCAACGATATTCTTCCAGCATTCGGAGCAATTAGCAGATTTGTATCATCTTGCTTATTTAACTTAAATTAAATTATATAATTTACGCTGAAGATTTCTGCTGTGAGCAAATAAATTTTTATACATAATGAAAACTTATTGAAACGCTTGTCAGATTTACAGAGGTCGAGAATCCCGCGTGTGCAAAGAACCATGGTTATTATAACATTGGTATTAAACAGCTTCACTACTTTTCTCGCATACTTTCTTGCAACTTAGTGTCAATTTTTGATCTAATTATCTGATCATATTGCTATTAACAAATCATAAACATCAGGTATGTCTAAAACATAAATTTTCTTTAGAAAGAAAAAAGAACATTTAGCAATACAATTTTACTTTGTTAGAGATTCTGAAATTAAGATATTTATATTAAAAATTCAGAAATATATGTTATTTTCATTACTCAGTCAAGACAGCATGCCCTTTAGAGTAAATAAAAAATGAACACGGCATGTAACTTACTCATTTTTACTTTAATTTCAATATAATTCTTTTGTAAGCATCTACTAGATATTTTTAATCGCATCCATTTTATCTACGAGGTCAATATTTACAATCCCTAGTGACGTTTGACTGAACAACGACGGAGCGAACTTTGTAAATAAATTTCGTAAACCTTCGCAATGACTGACATTATTCTATATATATTAATTAAACGATGATAGAGATTTCACATCGTTTAAAGTTAATGCGACTCGATTTGTAATTTTATTTTAGTTACATTTAAATGAATATTAAAAAACAGGTGTATCTATTTTTTGTACACAATGTATTGTAATGTTATAATTTCATACAAATATTCTTGACATACTTAATGCTTGTATAATACACACATTATATGAGGCCTTCGTGGCCTTCTAAACGAGTTGGTTGTGGGTTCGGTCCCCAATTGGGGATTCATTTCTCTACTCTAGTCCCTAAGACGGCGTCAGTGCGGCGTGTTGAGTTCTTCACACTCAACACCCAATGTCTCAATTTCGGGCGTAAAGTTGAGAACGGAGTATATTGACATTAGATTCTCTCTGACTGCTCACTGACCTGACTGACCCTGCTTTGCGGGAAAAAGCGTGAAGCTGTAGAAGTATTCCATATTTTTCTTACAAACAGTACTAGCAATGCCTATTACATGTTATAAAGATTTTTTTAAATTATTATTTTTAAATACAGATATTTTGTTAGCTACACAAATTTAACATTTATCTACCTATATATTATTATGACTATGACACCAAATATAAAAAAAAATTACATTCCAGAATTTCCGCATTTTGTAGAAAAGCCCGAGATAATTTAGTAACCGACTCTCACTTTGTTCTGCAATTTCCGGAAAAAAAACTGATATGATTATTATGAATTTATGTGCTGTTGAAACTCAATGACACGCGCTGTCTATCCTGACCGGGGAAAATTCTATATTATAAATCTATGTAATTTTCCTAAGATGGGACTTTCAATAAGCGACAAGGCTGTTAATTATTTTAAAATTGTCAGAAACTGAGGTTCACATGACCCTTATAGACAGGTATAAGCCCACTTTAGGTACTTTTAAAGTATTTTGATGTTATTAGTGTAAAAATATACTAACTCAGCGGTAAATTATCTCGACAATATATTATACAAAAAGCAATATGTTATAAGCATGTATAATAAATATATTGTCTGGCTGTTCTGTCAACGAATCGTCGTACATAATAGCTTCTTCACTTTTCGTTTAAATTAGATCGGGTCGTTGGTAGATCTAATTCATGGCGCCTTTGCCTAGTTGGGACCAGATATCCTTTTAAAATTATATTTTATTTTTCCTTTTTTAACTTCACACAATCCGCATAGAGTCTTGTTGCTCTTATTGAAGAAATTATAAAAAAGGAAAAGGTAAAGTAAAACGTCACATTTGGTCACATTTGTCAATTTACGTCATCATCATCTGTCAACATCTCTAATTGTGTATAACTTTTTCTTTTCTTCTTCCTAAAAAAAAAAGACTTTTTTTAATTTACAGCTACATTTTATTGTTTTGTTTTTTACTGTTTCTACGGAACAAAAGCCAAAAGATAACCTTTAAGAGAATGCACTTCATTGATTAAACCATTACTTGAATGACGCCTCTATTAAGGAAACTGATTAAGCATATCGACTTTTATGTAACCGTATGTACATATAATAATAAAGCAATCTCTACCATAAGCCGCTATAAGCTAGCTGTTACTGATGATATATTTATTTTCTCTGTTTTAATTTCAGCATGTAATTTAACATGAGGTCACAGTGGCGCAGGGGGACAGCGTATAACTGCAAGCGCGATTGGTTGTAGGTTCGATCCTCACCCGGAGTAATGATTACATAAAAAATATTTTAATTTCGTCGTTTGTGTGTGCACAATGACTAAACGTGGCCTTGAATTCTACCACTCAACGTGGAGAAATACATGAGTGTCTTGTGACTAGTTTCCCTCTAACTAACCTGCTTTGCGGGGAAAATAGTAATATTTGTTTTTAAATAACATATACGTTCTTACATTAGATTGCCTTCTTCGAGAAACGAATAAAAAGTGTATAAAATAATAACTTTACTGAATGAAACTGTAAACAGGCCACGGAAAATTATGAATAGGAAAAATTGTAGGCTGAAGCTGAGCTTTTTATTATCATACGCGTTTATTACTTTATTTACAAGTAAAGATAAAAATGATTAAAAATAATTATGTTTTTCATCACAAAAATATTGAATTCATAAGTATTACTGACGTATTCATCGCATAAATTCTTCCTTGACCTTATTACACGTTACATGTGTAACTACAGAGGTCCCTCAAACCGTCTGACATCAGCACATTAGTAATAATGATGAATAGAATTGGCACATCAATAGCGGGCCGCAGTTGGTTCCTACTTCCATAATAGGTACGTACATGCGAAGTAATTGATGATCGTCGATTAATTTAATTGGTGAACGATATTCGACGCAATATTTTAGCAGTATAATTTTCCAATTTCTGAATCATTTTGCTATTGTCTTTTTGATTCCTGTTCAATTTGAGCTACATTGTGTATAACCACTCTTATGTCTTATAATTTTTGGTGAATTAATCATTTATTTGCTGATTATGACACATGAGATTATAGTAATATTTGAGTGTTGGTACGTTGAAGAGATTTCATTTAACAATAAATATATATATATATATATATATATATATATATATATATATATAAAGACTAGAGCAATTTAACCATTCGCTAGGTGGCCTTCGAATTTGATATTTGAAAGGAACAATTTCTAGTAGCTTAGGGCAGTGGTCCGAGGAAGCTTCAAAAACGTGCAAAATAAATGTCAAAATCATTGTAAAGGTAAGATTTAAGTTGCTTGGTATTATTAAATACAATAAAAATGGAAACACGAAACACCTGCAATACAAGAATAAATATATTTAACTTAACAATTTTTCACTTATTGGGTAATATTGCTAAAACAATAATTCTAATTTACAGACTAATTATAATTCTGTAAAACAAAAATAAAGTAAAGCATAGTTCGTTTGAAAGTTATAGCTTATAGTTTTTATAAACTTTATAACATTGCTATTATAATCCGCCTTCGTGGGACTGTTGAGATGTGTCTGATCAAACCCGTCATGTACTGTCTCTAAGAAAGGACAGAAAAATATTAATAACAAATATAAAGGTTTATATTTTGTTAGGTTAAATTACTTAGTATTATTTTGCTGAACTAAATAAATAGAGTAGTTGAACGTACTCGACAATATAAAACATGTTTGGCTCTAACACAGCTAATGAATGGAATTTCCTCATTCTCAGGATGAAGGCGAACTTACGCCGAGATGAAAATACAGTGGCTTCGTGCCTCGCCGCGTCATACCGCCACCAAATTCCAACTTCCTAACTTTTGTAACTCAAACGAAAATTCGAGAACGGTCTTTCTATCTAATGCTCTTATAAATTTATATCACTTTTGTTTCTACTAATGACCCTCTTTGGCTAAACAATTATATATTTTACTTAATAGAAGTAACTTTGGACATCAACGCTCTACGGACGGACGGCGGTAAACGGGGCCTGAAGGGCCACTGAGAACTTCTTACAAGAACACTATGTTAAATGACTTACTTACGAAGTACTTGTAACAGTACATTTCTATTTTGTATTCATTATGCCGTACTACCCTAGGGCTACGTAAGATCTAGGACTGCATCACGGACTGCCGGAAGCGCCTATTTTTGTTTCTACTAAATTTCTTATTTGTTTTAAGAAAATTTATTCTTTAAATCTGAGGATTATTATATACATATACAACTTTATTCATCTTATCTTAATGCTGACGCAAGGAATATGTGTACAAAGTTTAAAATGAAATTATTTAAGAAATTAGAATATCCAAAGTCATTTATTCAAATTCTAACCCCCTTTTTACTCTCTTAGGGAGAGCGGGAGAGGTCTTTTTATAATGCTTGAGCATATAAGTAATTACATCACCTGAGGGCCATATATGAAGAGTTTAATGAGCAAACTCATTTTTAAACCAATTGCAACCACTGTATTAAATAATAAAATTGTAACTTTTTTATTTGAAAAGAGCCACTGTTGATTTTCTCGCCGGCTCTTCTCAGCAGAACTGCCTTCCGAGCCGGTGGTAGCTTTATGTTTATTTGACAATTCAAAAATGAATTTGAATGCATTAAATATATAAAAAGTCCAAGAGCTGTTACCTAATTTTACTATTTATAGCTCTGTATAATGACACTATGTGATTGTAACAGATTTGAATTTTAGCTTAATTGAAGCTAATTGCTGTTTAATTTTAGCTAAAGCTGTAGGTGAAACTGAACTGACCAGAGTCAAAAATTGCCGCTGAAACTGGATTATTTTATGAAGAGAGACCTCTTGATTTAATGTGAGGATTAATCAATTGATTGATATAAGAACTGCTGTGCGTGTGTATATACATTTCGTTACATACGCATACAAGTGCACATTCAATACCCTTTTGTTCAAAAAACGAAGTAGATGTAAAGTCAAAACTCTGTAACGAGCTGTCACTTTACTAACAGGGATCGTGTTCGATAGCAAAAATATATAGAAAAATAAGGGAGGTAAGAATTTAATTTTTTTAAAGCTAAGCTTATAACAGTGAAGTGTTCGTCAACATGATTTTGATTGATCGCGATTTACTATGTTCTCAATATTCTCTTTGTATACACCAAAAAGTAAATTAAATTATTTAAATAGACCTAAGTAAATATTAGTTCAATGTTTTTTTACCTCTACGTATCTTCCGCATAGAGCAGGTTAGACAAAAATAACATAATGTAAAGACACTCCGCTCTCTGTTTCGACTCGATTTCGAAACTTATCGAAATTTGATATAATCATTCCCTCGAGTAGAATCGAACCCAGAACCATGATGGTTAGTCATAATAAATAAAAGAATAATTAATATATAATCTAAATGCCATACTAATATATTTATATACTATATGAATATTGTAGTTCTCTTATATTATACGGAGTAGTATTTCTCACCTTTCTCGAATATTAATAGTTGCACTCGGATGTGAGTTGACTTTGATATCTCTATATACATACAAGCTGACTGACTGACAGACAAACGAAGTCTAAACTACTGGCGTAGAAAAAAGTACTCCCTGAAATTCTAACGGCAACGCGATTTCACGTTTTATATATAGGATATATATAAAAATCGCACTTTGACTAACCAGACTGAGTCTACGGGTTTTAAATTCAAAGCTTTTCTTAATATTTCAACAGTGTGAAAATAACAGTTATTCTTTTTTTATTTTTACAATAAATAAATAAATAAGGCATTTATTAATAAAGGAAAATTAAATAAACAAAATTAAAATGAACCTTGAAAGAAGACACTCCGTTCTCCACTTCCTGCCCGAAGACTTTACGTGTGGAGTGGCGGAACTCACCGCTGCGCTTAGTCTTACGTACCAGAGCGGAGAAATAAAATATTTGAAATACATTCTTTTTCCGAGTGAAAATGAAACCCACGACCACGACACGATATGTTTAGAGTCAGACACTGTCCCACTGTGCCACTATGACGTCCTGAAAATAGGAGATGATATTTTGCTAAATCACTATACCAATACGAAATAATGAAACTGGTTTTTTAATATGCACATACAATCTAATTGATGGTCGACAATTAAGTTAATTGATGCGCAGTGACTCTGGCAATATACCGAGTTATAAATTTTGCCGTTGTTGTGACTTTAAATATTGTCTATTCGTAACGAACTATTATGAATGCGTAATGAGGCAATTTAACATTTTATTATACCGCATATTACTTGCACATATATGTATTGTGAAATTAATATTATTATATAACTATGATATATATGAATTTCGCACTCTCTTCTTCCAGTATTTTTGACAGTGCTTTAAGCAACCCAACGCCGAATAAGCTTTCAACTTGCTCGTTGGTAGATACGCATAACACATTGATGCACAACGGGTAGTGGCAGCGCTTTGAATCACTTTTAACTACGAGGATGACGTTCAGAAATTGAATTACCAATAATTTTGTTAAGTGAAGCAAGAAGGGGTTAAACGAAGCATATTTCCATATTCCCAGTTCTGATATACAGTGTCGATGATACTGAGAGAAATACACATATATAGTAGTGTAATCATGTCTGAAATTTAAATTTGAGATGAAACTATTTTTAACCGAATAAATCGCGTATATTAGGTAGGTAACATTGGGAAAGTATAATCTAAGTACCGCTTATATATTCTGGGAATACATGGTTCAGTGCTGAGGTCTATCTCCTTAAAGTCCTCCATGTATACATCTGCTATAACTGGCCACCTTAGCCACCTCAGTCTACCTGTGACGGACCAGTAGTCCGTAGTGTTCGAAACGTCGGGTTTTTAAAATGTATTTTCGAATACCGATTCGATTCGATTAATCCGGTTAAAAATAGTTTAATTTCGAAATGTGTAAAAATCGCGAAATTTATAGGTATAAATAATAATAATAAATACTTATTAAAAATAGACATAATTTATAACAAACCTACATCCTTTAAGTTCGTGAAGGCAATAAAATTGTCGGGAACTAGTTTTCCCCGGACCACTGAAATATAAGGTGCAATAATGTAAGTGTCTTGGAAAAGAAAATATTGCTTCTCCAATAGTGTGTTGTGAAAAGATTCATAGTAAACAATACGTAAATACTGCTGCTAATAAAAATGTCTAATCGATTATGAACATAGAAAAAGAACTGTCTTTATATAATTTGAAAAATATCTATTTTTATCGACAAATTACAAATAATATATAAAATATCACATTATATTTCGAATTAAAATCATTGTCAAAGTATGCATTAAGTTTTATTTAATTTTTTGTTTCGGTTCACACATCTCCCGCAGATTGGTCTGGTGAGCAGATAACAAATCAAATATTAGATACCAAGAGTACATAATTACTTTGGAGATAGAACTCTAAAAAAAGACCTTTGCCTGAGGACATACACCTTGAACCAGTTTTCGTAATATTTAAAATAAAAGTAAAACAATACTGTTTAAAATGTTGAATTAAGAGACTCAACTGATCCTACAATCTACAGATTCTATATAAACAGTTTTGTCTGCGAAATATTCTTTTGTAAAATATTTCGATGCATAATAATTCAATAAATAATTTTAAATCAAATCAAAATATTCTTTATTCAAAAAGGCTATCACATCGACAAGCACTTTCAAATCGTCAATTAACATAAAATGTTTGTAATGTCAGTCCTAGCGGCAGCTTCCACCAATTGGCCAATTATTTAATAAATGTGGCCTATGGATTATTAGGATATATATAGGATATAAAATGGATTATTATAAATAAATATTGATAATAATCATAAATAAACTATGAATAAATATTAAGCAAAAATATTTTATCCAACATCCATAAATATTACTTTATTTCTTAAATATGTACGTATTAACTTTATTTACAGTTTAACTTTGAAATATCCTCGTAACTGCATAAGTTTACATAGGTACCTCTACACAGAATTTCGCGGTAGATTAGAATTTAGAACAGAGTATTAACACCTAGGGAAATGCATTTAAGTTACTAACAGTGCGGCGCGGCGGAAGCACACGCGCTTGCGTGATGCAAATATAATATCCGCATACATATTATATATTAATTCAAGTATATATTTTATATGTAAAAAAATCAGTTAAACGTCAAATTTAAAAAGATTTAAAATATGTCTTTACAAATTGAGAAAAAGGTCATATCATTGAACGGAATGTTAAACGCATGCCCCAATAAAGATTTACATTACATAAAGCATTTTTAAAAAAGTATAAAAGTTATAACCATCCCGCTCGGCTTCAAATCCGCTGTTTTTCTATTTAACCGTTCAAGTCCGCTAAGCCATACGTTGACGTAACATATGGCTTAGCGGTCAGAATGTTACGACAATTTCTATGAAGCGCAGGTTCGAGACCCGAAACTTTCAAAGTTTAATACGTTTTCTAAAAATGTTTTTCATATGAGTGTGAGTATGAGTACCACTCTAAAATATTAAAAGATTATCGTATTTCACAAATTTTAATAACTTTGTAGAAATTTGGCAAAGTCATCAACCAACAAGTAAAAACAAGTTCTCATGATTTTTTATTATCAAAAAGTTTGTAAAATTATCAACTTTATCAATTACTTTAAACATAGGTATTTGTTTAGGAAATTAAATTAAAATATATACTTGTATTCATAAATTATAATATTACATATATATACAAATTTAAATGTTTCATACAGTATTAAGATATGAAATGTAATGAAAATCATATGCAATAGTAAATATCGGTAACAGCATTAAATTACAAATACTCGAAATGATTGTAAATGCTTTCATATTTAATTACCTACAGTTAGTAATTTATATATGAATACTAATGAACAGTAATTGTCAGTATTCCCACACATTTTACACAATGCAAAATTATAAATTGCATTGTAATCAGAATATAATACGATTTACTTTTGCATCTGTATTAATTTACTTTCTAAAAAATTTTATATATCAATCAATATAAACCACATTTGTATTTCTGGCGGAAAGTGGAGAACGGTGTGTCTTGACTCTATGTTCTCTCTGAATACCCTGCTAAGTGAGAAAAAGCGTGAAGCTGCATATATTATGATTTATAAACAATAGTATCGATGTCTTTCCAAATAACATATAAAATCATTTTAAAAATATCAATATCAAGATTTTTTTCTTTAGTAAGGAGGAATAGATTGAACATGACCACGAATTACTTTAAAGTGTCCAAAAGCTGAAATATCTAAAATATTTATATACAATTATTACTGTGATTTTATGTAATGTTAAAATAATCATAAACAACTTATTGTCTACTAGCGATGCGCTTCCCGGCTTCGCCCGCGTGAACCACAACTGTTTCGTAATTTCGGCCTACAAAACTAAAAAATGTGAGAAAAAAGTAGCTAAGTTCATCCCTAGACCTAGATCTTTATAGTGGTATTTTTTTGATTCTAAGTCTTCCACATCGGATAATAGTAATATTTTCAGGTTGACGTTTTTCTCTCTTGGCAAAAAGGACCTAGTGACTCTCCGTTCTCGGCATTCATTTCATTTCATTCATACATAATAAATAAGTAAATGCTTCATTAGTAAAAGTTGTTCAGTATGGTGGGCAGTTTTCGTCAATTATTGCATTGCGGCACAATGGGATACGAAAGTATGCGTGATGGTGTCGGTTCGGTTCTCACTTTTGAGGTTATATTTGTATAGTTTTCATTTTTGTGTTGAGCCCAAAAAAGAGAAGTATTCAATATGCAATGTCTCGAATTCGGGTGGAATGCTGAGAACAGAGTGGTCACTAGGTCCTTTTTGACGAGAGAGAACGTGAAGCTGAAAAGAAATTAAAATCGTCTTATGTGGACGACTTACAATAAAAATACTATAAATAAATTAATTATAATTTTGGATTAGTTTCAATAGTTTCAACACGTAGTAAATGAAAGTAATCCATACTAATATTATAAATGCGAATGTAACTCAGTCACCTGTCCGTGACGTCATTGCAGCCGAAGCACTGAACCGATTGTGATGAAATATTATATAGAGGTACTTGAGGGTCTAGGCATGAACATAAGGTACTTTTCAGTTTTCCTTGTTTCCAATTTCATTGTTTTACGAAAAGTCTCACGCGGCCCGCTTGTACAAAATAAATAACACTTAAGATATTTATACAGACCATATAATTATCATTCCTTGTAATTTCCACGCAATAAAGTGGCATAATTATTATTTTACAAGTAATATCACTACTGAAGTTAATATATTTCGCCAGAGCGAAATCTGTCTTTTATCATTTTAGAGCTTAGCTCTAAATGAAAAGATCAAAAAGCTTTTATTTTAATAGACATCAAAAAAAGGACGCATTTATTCTATTTGACAAGTTAATTATTTTGACTCAACACGCAATATTTCGAATTCAAGCTAAGAACGGAGTGTCATGACACTAGGATCTCTGTTTATCCTACTATGCGGAGTACAGTGTGAAATTGAAAAAATATCAAAATTTCTTGAAAATAGTCTGTAAAATTGCTACGAGATGCCTGATGCATGTATACATTGCAATTGCAATTTTTCACATTGTTGCAGGATATACACATATTTTGTAAAAACAATTTTTTAGCTTTTATTAGCTTACTTATCTATCGTAATCTTTCAATTTAAAAAAAGCCATTTTGAATGATTTTTTGCCAAATGCGAAGTCATTACATTTTTTTCGTACCACAACTCGGATGTGCTTACTAGCACGACCCCAGGGACGACCAACAAGGAAATAATTTTAAGCGTGTAATTTTCAGTTTGACAATTACTATACTTTTAACATTTTAAAAGCGTTAGTCGCACACTTATGACATGAAAAACGTTTTTAGAAAATGTTTAAGCGTTTGAACGTTGCTAACCGTGTAGCCACGCCTCCTGGTCATGGTTTTAAAGTCTCGAGTCTATTATATTAATATACATAAAATATAATAACATTATTTTGAGATTAACTTACTTCGCATAAGAAGTATTTACATTTATAGCACAAATGAAATCTTGCGTGTGTTTTTAGAAAACCTATAAAAAATGGTCCGTAGCGGGTCCCGAACCAAGGCCAAGACGTTGAAATTTAATTTAAGACTTTAAAAGTTTTCTAAATATTTCTTTTTATATTCATAGTGTGTGGAGAATTCATTAAAATGTTAAAATATTAATAATGTGTTAAATAAGTAATAAACTTCGTTATAAATAATTATCTATGAAAAGAGTGAAGAAAGCAAGCGGCACCCTTGTTTTGAAACTTCTAACTTCTCGCAGACGAGCGAATAATTAATTAATTATGTAGTGAACTTAATGTTTTATAATTTAACGCAAGCTTTAATGAAAATGGCTGTAATAATTTAAAGTATACCTCTATCTAATGCAACTGAATGTTTTATTTCATTTATAAAGTAAAACGACAAATAAAAACAAAAGTCTGGAACGCACTAAATCGATGCACTCAGCCATTACTACACGCTGTTGTTTTCACTCGTTTGAAGTTTTGCATTCCGTTCTAAAAAATTTTGTGAATAGAAATATAAAAGTCAAAGCAAAATTTCAAACTATACCCACGGTGTGCTATAAAATGTGATAACGCAAGGTATTCGTATAGTTCACTTTCCGTATATTCTAAAAAAAAATTCCGAGGTACCGAGCCATTGGTGTAATTGCTTGCATTGTATTTATTACATAAAACTGTATATGTTATACAAATTATTATTTCTTGCCCTAATACATACACCGTTTCGTCACTTCACACGCAATATCTACACTATCTGCCTACCACACTGAGCGGGAAATACGGTTAATTGAAATTTATATGCTTACATTGATTTAAGCATATTATTCTTATATTATAATAAGTTATATATCACAATATTCATGACCAAAATATTAGATTTTCAAATATAAATGATCTGTGCTCATTGTCTAAAATTTACTCCAGCAGCGTTTAATCGAATTATGTGTAATGGCAACGAAATTGGCAGTAGTTAGAATATACGTTTCCGTCAAAGCCTAATTGTGTTCTCAGATTCGTAAATTATACAATACACGGGCTAACCTATCGAGTACTAACTACAATATACCATTCTGACGCATAGAAAGCTAA
The DNA here is from genome assembly GCA_038994665.1 of Podotricha telesiphe. Lineage (NCBI taxonomy): Eukaryota > Metazoa > Arthropoda > Insecta > Lepidoptera > Nymphalidae > Podotricha > Podotricha telesiphe. Next base: position 197,721 of record JAOYRR010000030.1, on the reverse strand, counting down.
TGTCTACGAGTATATGTATCTACAGTTGTACACGTGTGACAATATTTAAAACAGAATACGGCGAAAACTTATATTTGAAATACAGATAGCCGGAAATACAGATATTTAAACATCTAAATCATTTTTTGGAACTGGATATTGTTACTGTCTCGAACTCTATACAATAATATATTTTTAATATTTTGTACTGTTTATGTATCATTAGTACATATCTTTAATACCTTTCATAAGTTAGTAATTCTAATGACATTATTACTTTTTACTCTTCAAAAACTTCACTAAACTATCAGAAACTTAAAAATTACAATACTTAACGCTTGTATTATTATGTATTTGTTTTCTAATCGTTCGCTCTCATACTCAATACGGATCGGTCAACTAACTGTTCCGAGTTTTTTATTACGAATGACCGATTGTGTCGTACCGCGGCGTGGTTGATTAAAATCGCTTTGTGTAATGGATACTTAAAATATAGCTCAACTGTAAAAAGTTGTAAAAATTGTACCTATCAGTAGCCATACATTTGACTAATACTATTCAAGTACTATTTATTTTTACTCATATTTATGCAATTTGCGCCATTTTCATAGATATGCTGCCAAGTAAGTCGGCATAGAGCTCCTTTTTACTAGATGCCTTAGTAATTTATTATTCAATTTCTCATTTGTAAACATTGTAATTAATTTTATCTATACGTAATCCAATCATGGTCAACACTGTTACAGTTTATTTCTTCTCTGCTATGCGAAAAAGAAGCTACTCTGCTAAAGAAAACCTAGTGCCAAGTGGCTCCAATATCCAATTTCCTCTCGAATCCGAGACATAGAATGTTGAGTGATGGTACTCAACGCCGCACAATGTCTTGTGACTAGAGCGGACAAATGACATGAATTTAAATATAATCATTCCACAACCATCGCACTGCGCCACAATGGTGATTTTATTTATATATTAACTAAAATCACGATTGTTTCGAATCTAGCCACGCCACAATGGTGATATTTGTAATAGTCTTCTCTAAATCTCTTATAAATCGCATCATAAATATATTAGAACTATGTAATGAAACTATACTATACTATTCATGCTCGTATCATTTAACTGGGCGAAGCTAGCTAGCGAGCAAACGCTGGAATAGTAAATATAACGTCCTTATGAAGGTAAATGAAAATTGTAACCGAAGCGGAGTCAGTCGATAATTGTAGGTAAATAGTATTACACTGCCCTATATGTATCTACGTCAAACGAACATTTTGCGGAAACGTATCAATTAGTTCGACCATTATGACATTGTTATAAGAGCTTGCAATTTCAAAGCAATAGCAGATGTATTCTCCGATATATGAATCTTTATTAACATCGATTTCTGTGCAATCTATTTAGTAACATAATAAGCGATTATAAAATAAATATAATCAGTTTCGTTAAATCATGTTTATGTAAAATTATAATTTATGATACGTGTTAAAGTGTATTTTTTTTCGACATTGGCTAATATGCTGACCCTCTCTGTCTTTAAAGTACACAAGGAACGAAAGATAAAAGTTGCACCCTCCTTATAGGATATCTACTCCGAAATACCTATATTGCAATTTATTGAGTACGCCACACTTATCAGTCTCAAAAGAATGATGAAAAAGATTCACATTACAAAAGCAAGCAAAGAAGATGAGGATATTGACTGTTCTTTGAACATCTTTATTTATGCAAATACCTATACAAATTAGGAGACTCCACTGCTGTATGAACAGAAAAATTCTACTAAGAGAACGACAGAAAGATTATATATAACCAAGTCTTTGGTTAGGGAAGAAGTCTATTTAGAAAAAACGAATGTATAATTTATGGCACATTCAACTACAAAAAAAATTACAAGTAAAAATATGAATAATAGCGTACAGTGACAAATATTCTTATTTTTAATTAAATCATTCACTAAGAATAGAATAAAACACTAAATGAAACTTTGTAACATAAACTTCAACATTTAATATACACAAAGTAATACAAACTAAATAGACGTGGTTCAATACAAAGCGATACAGTTTAACATTTACTATGACAAATAGTATCCTATATGTAATATAAAAATTTCAAGCACTAAGAAATCTATCCAGTATCTTTATATTATTATAGAGAAAGGTAAAATAACTTTTTTTGTGCTTATCTTGCAGCATAATCGATTTTTTAATTAAAAGACATTATTTACCCGTATTTAAATTTCCTTTAAAAATGTTAGCTGTGCGAATTAAGCTATATGCTGATATCTCCACACGATGAATACCTAAACGAATTTTTAAATTTTTTTTGCAGTAAGATGTTTTACAACATTTCTCACAAAGAATAATCTTCAAATTTAACTGTGTACAAATTTACGGCATTAACACATTTATTAAGTCCTGTATATTATGTGAAGTATTTATATTCTACGTTTATTAATAAATTATATGTAATAGTATAATTTGGACCCGCGTCTCTTCATCATTTTAAACATTATTATGTATAATATATTACAATTTGAAATACATTTAAGTATTTTGTGATGTTTTGTTAAAATTTCACATGAAAAGTCCAACTTGAACTGCAAGACAGCCTGGCAAGTTAAGTAACGTTTTCCTAGAAAGTACTAAATAAATATAACATGTACTCAAAGTACTGACGTCGTGCGGATTTCCTGTTTACTTTTTCCATTTACTTAAAGCTTGCTACACTAATGTAAATTGAAATTATGTTAAGAATAACTCTTAAATATATTTTCTTATATAAGTTAAAAGGTTGTTTATAATGTAATTAAGAGCATATTCTGTGTATAGCGAAAAACTAAATAAATGTATATGTTGCTATATAAATATAATATAATAGAAAACTGCCCCTTCATTATTACCAGAGCATAGTCAGCAGTCTGGTCCTTCTCGTGAGTGTAGATGCCAGTATTATAGAGAAAAAGTCGAATCCGCGCATTATCGTTTTCATAATGTCGATTACGAGGTTATTAACTCCGAGCTAAGCAAAATTGACTGGGTTCAACAACTATTATCAGTATTATGGATGCAGGTGACAAATTTTATTATATAGTATAAATTGAATTAAATAAAAAAAAAATTAAATTTTACAGTAAAGTATTTTATTTAATAGTTGATAATTTTTTAATTAACTAAAACAGCTTATACCAATTCCTTGAAAATTCCTTGCTTGATATTCTAGACACTTTATAAGATTGGTTAAGAAAAAAATAAAAATACAAAAAAAATGGTAAATTTTTGGAAGAATTAGTAACTACAATAGATTTTCGGGATATCGGAATAACAAAGCGCTTAGAGTTAGAGCTATGATTTCTTTATTGATAAGTGAAAAGTAATAATGAGTTCTGTTTGCCAAGTTATTGCGTCAGTAATATTAACATCAGTCACGAAATTTATATATTGTACAGCAACATTAATCAATTTTGTAAAAAAAAAAATGGATAAGTTGAAAGATTTGAAAAAAATTTTGTACTTTTCTGTTCCACAGCTTTTAGATCAACATTTGTATTTCTTCTTGTTAAACATTTATAATTAACTTCATTTTCTGTAGCATTTAATTAAAATGAAATTTTGCAATGCCCTTAATAGAGTTTAAAGGGATTATAATATTATATATATTTAAGTTTTAATATTCATTTCTTTTTTTGTGTATAAATGGAAACTTAATTGGTGATTATTGTGTTAATTGTTTGAGTTGATTGTAAATGCTGTTTTTTTTGCCAATTTTAATAAATTAAATAAATAACATTACAGGATTAAAATTTAGTAATATAAAGCGAGCGCTATAGTGGCACAATAACACACCGTATAACTAAACACGATTGGTCGTGTGTTTACAATTGGGATAATGATATTCATTTAAATTATTTTTATAGCCCGCTCTGGCAGTACAAAATGAGAGTTTAGTTCCGCTATACAACACGCAATGTCTCGATTTCGGACGGAAAGTGGGAGATTCTTGACACTAACTTCTCTTTGACTGCTATGCGGGAAAAATCGTAAAGCTAAAAAAAAAACAAAGGGACTCAAGGCTTCTGTAGATTCTTCTAACTTGTTTTTTGAGCAATTAAATATTAAGATACGAAAAGATCTAGCATAAGTAAAGTTTGGCAGCATGATTTAATAATATATAATTTAGTTTGTTTGGTTAGTCATTTGATTTCTAGATTAATTATTATTGTATTCTTGAAAAAATTTCTGCACGCGCTATAAAATATTTGACAATAAATATGTCTTGAACGGTTTTCAAGAGGCGCGGGTTCAAATCCCGCTGCGTTCAAATTTTTATACGTTTTCTAAATATGTCTTTTTCAACTTCTTAAGTGTGCGAAATACACTTTAAAAAATTATAAAAAACAAATATGTCATTTATTTTTAACAAATCTGCAACGATTGTTGGAAAATGACATCGGATTGTTGGAAATTTGTGGAATCAAGATTCCAGGTCCAGGTCCAACCAATCTTTTCTTTCTACTTGGCACTAATCCCGGCCTAGCCATCGCTTCCTCGGAGGGTCTTGCTCCAGGGACAGATATATCAAGGCATATTCTTCCGACATAGTTATCAGATCGGCGCGCAACGTGGCCATACAATCTCAGGCGACGCTCTTGGAGCTTGTCCGCTACGTCACGGACGGTTAGCCCGCGTTACGTCAGACATTCACCTCAGCATCTTTATTTCCGTGACCTCCTGGTCCAACCAATCATCATGAAAATGATATGTTTATGTATTTTTTCGTAGGTCCAAGCGTATTTTTTAGTTTTGATTTTCTGTAAATTGTTATTGAATTTTGACGCATTATTTAATTCGGAGTCGGTACAAAGTTCACGGTGCCAGATTATTATTATAAGTTTTAAATAGCACGTTTAAAGTATTTAGATTGTAAAACAAAACAGAAGGCATTTTCGCTCAAATTTGACTATAAGGTATAGTTATTTTTTTACAAGATTTCTTGTAAAAAAATAACTATACCTCTGGATTTCCAGAAAATATCGCGTTGTTAACATACGCTTAATCATAAGCCTAGTTAACACAAATGTCGATCATTAGCAAAGTTTCAACGTCACACAAAGACGCCAGCCACAGTACAAATTACGTTTAACAAGCTCTAATTGGCAATAGTCACCGCATAGTGCGTCTTGACACTTAATGCTTACCTAGATTACTCTCTCGATGCTACTTATTTATATATTATGAATTTAAGAAGTACTTCATCTTTCTAATGTAAATCATATTATACGTATAAATCATTACTCGGGCAATTCCAGCCGTACAACTAGTTTATTTTTGTGTGTGGTGCAATGGGTCAGCGTCTATAAACGCGATTGGTTATGGGTTCAATTACCACTCGGGAGAATAATTATATGTAAAATAATTTCATTTCGGCACTTAAGACAAAGTGCAGTGTTGAGTTCCGCCACTCAACACGCAATGTCTCGATTTCGAAAGTGAGGGACGGAGTGTCTTGACACTAGGTTCTCTCTGACTATCCTGCTATGCGAGAAAAAGGCATGTAACTGAAAAAAAAATATTTACCAAATTGGCAGAAAGTGCTTAGTGAAAAATCACTCCATTATTTACGGCTCGTGACTCGTTCATTTTAACTGCGCTCCGATAGCGTCAATATTTTTATTATTGATCAAACTTTTGATATAAAATAACATATGAAATATAAAACCAAAATACGTTTGCTGCATAGAGATTTATTTAGGTGAAATAGGTCATCGTACTACACTCGTACGATGAAATACTAAATTATAAATATGATTATGTTACAAATTGAAACGATAATGCTAGATTTGGGTATTGTTTTTTTTTAAACTACTGGTTATCTATAGGAAAATAGAACACAAAAAAAGAACGGGTACAATTTTACGACGACCAAATTTTAAGAGCACAACTGATTTTGTAAAAGCTTAATAAAATTTCGACTCGACAACTCTCCATACTCTGATGGGATTAATATTTGTGTTTATCATACACATATTTAATTTTCGATATAGTAACGAATTATCCTACATCATCCATATTGCAGTCCAAGACTGGGTCCAAAGTACTGCTGAAAAATATAAAGAGCAAAAAATAACAAAATAGATTTTAAATGAAAATATCCTCTGTTAGTATTTTCACAAAATTTGCACTTCCAAAAGTTTTAAAACTCACGAAGCAGATAGCTACGATTTTCTTACCGGAACAAATGAAATAGATCATATTTTCATTCAAAACTTCAAATAGCATCTGTAGATTATATAACATTTTACGAATGTAATAAAAGAATAAGGAGGCCATTGTGGCGTAGTGGAACAGTGTCTGATTGTAAACGCTATTTGTTGTGGATTAGATTCTTATGTTTTAATATATTTTATCGATTGAATAATTATATTTTAATTCGTTTCATTTCACTGCCTTGGTACGTTGGACGAAGCGCAACGTTGAGTTCCGCCACTCGACACGCAATGTCTTGAGTGTTTAGACACTACGTTCTATAAAATAAATTATACTAGCAATCTCCCGCTCCAGCTATTACTTCATTTTATTTAAAAAAAACAATTGTGATATGTTGAAACCTAATGTCGGATTTAACTTATATTCTTTTGAAGAAATAATAATAATTTTGCGTATTAAGCTAAAGTTTAGTTTTTTTTTAATTCTATCCGTCTACTTCAAATAGAAACATCTAATTGGGCATGAAGCGACGCTTGATACGAGTATGGTGGTAGACGAATGAATACTACGTTTTGATTTTGCCTGAAATTCGTTCACGAGTGTCACGGTCCCACACAGGCTTGGTACGATATAATCAAGCGGGAATTGCAAGACCCCATGAATAAACAACTATATGTGCGTCATATGGAAATGATCAAAGACGATGTTTTGTTAAGAAAATGAAAAACAAATTGAACTGAAATGCGTAAATTTATTGTAATTGTAACTGAAGTGGAATGAAATTGTTTATTTTATAATAAATTTAAAAGTTCGTACTACTTTTCCTTCCTTATCTTTAATGGTTAAATGTTTAGGTACCTATTATCGAATGCAAAGTCATTTGTTAATTTTAAGTAAAATATCCATAATATCCAATGATAATGACGAAAATCCAAGATCATAAAAATAATTATGAAAATTCCTTAAGGCAAGAATGAGGCTACGTCGCTAGTTTGAAATATTAATAGTATTCTGCTGAAGGAAGAAAATATCTTTGTGAAAAATAGATGTGCTTTGCGTTGTTTTACAGTGAGCAAAAGTAATCGGTAGATTTCTATAGTCACTGTTTAAGTACTAAAATAAGACACTGCATTAATATTGTCTAGAAATGCAAAATAGAAAGGAGATCTTTTTAGGTTTTAATGTTTTTATTATTTTAATCTAGCACTCATGGAGAAAAGAAAATGCTAAATATCTATACAAATAAATATAATTGTAGTGTCTATTTGTAATATTAAACTAACCGCGTTTTACTAAATACATAGTACAAGTAAACCTTTGTATATCTAGTGAAAGTCGCGTCAAAATCGATTCAGAAGTTCCAGATATAAGCCGGAATAAACAGACAAAAATGTAAAGATTACATAGTTTCCGCTTTCCCGCTGCGTTCAAAATTTTTACACGTTTTCCAAATATGTATTTTTCAATTTCAATTCAAAATTAAATTGTATTGTATTGTAAAGAAGATATGTAGCAGGACTCGAACCCGTGTTATAATAACGAATAGAAATTGCTCATCAATTGGGCCGCAGTTGGTTCCTACGTTAGCATATATGAAGCAATTGATGCCCGTCGATTTAGTTAATTGATGAGTATTTAACCGAGGCAATATGTTCACCAATAAGCGTTCGTGATATTGAGTTATATATTTTTTTAAGTTTTGTTATTAATTGTCTATAAATTAGTTTGTTTAAGATTAGCTTAAATTGTCATGAATCGATCAGTGAAAAATCATAATATATAGAACTGATTACATTAAAATATACGAGTATATAATATATTTTTTCCACTATTACAGGCTATATATATTTACAGTAAATATTAAAACTGATACCTTTATTTAAAAAATATTTAAATGAATTTGTCATGTTTTTAAATGAAGCAACGGAAAACATAAAAAATGTTAAATAACGGAATATATATAATATGATTTGTTTTTAGTTCCAGTAATAATTTTATGAATGGACTCCTTTTATATATTAAAGTAAGTGAAATTTACAGCTTGGCTAAAACAGCGGTTTACTACCGCAATGCCTCGACGCGACTGAATCGCAACTTTCCAACTTTTAACTTTATATCCTGAACAGTCTATTGCTTTTCCTATCTAACACCCTTCTAAAAATAACCTGTAGTAAGCTCATTAATCTTCATGGCTAATTAAGTTCTTATTAGCGCTTTTTATATTTATTTTCTACTTGTATTTAAGAGTTTTAAATAAATAATGTAAATTTAGCAGCCATCAACTTAGACACTTGACGAATTGTCACGTAGCGGTGCCTGCGACTTTGTCCGCGTGGATATTTAAAATAAAAGTAGCCTAAGTTACTCCTTAATACATCAGCTATCGGCCAGAAAAAGTCCTATCAAAATCGGTGTAGCCGCTCCAGAGGTTAATTGGAACGAAAAGACAGACAGACAAAAATAACAAAAAAAAACATTTTGGTATATGTACCGAGTACATATATAAATATGCATTTAGTAAAAATATGCGTTTATTTTTATATTACAAACAGATACTCCAATTTTATATCTTTGTATAGGTGTTGTACAGTCTGGTATAGTTACGACGCAATATCTTAATAAACTGCAGTGCTACTTTGACGCATTCTTTGCAGTCCGAATTGCTTTCTTTTGAAAGTTTAGCAATTATTAAATTTTTATAGCATGAGCTTACCGTCCTTGCTAGGATGACCAAGATAACAAGTTCTCCACTTTTTTGTTTAAATTGTAATATTTTAATTAATAAAAAATTTGTTAATTATTATTATTTGTTTTTTTGTTTTGTTTGTTTGTTTGTAGGCAATAATTTTTGAACGTCAATCACTATATTCTCTTTGTCTTTGCAAACTATCTGATGAAAAAATTATATATAACTATGTTTTTTTCAAAAATATCGCGAAAACAATAATATATGGTAAAAATAATAATATTTAAATATTGGTTGTCTTACTCATTTATTGTTTACGTTATATTCTTTTATTTTCTTTTTTTTTCACTCTCACTATTGAAATATAAATACGATAAGTATGTATAATTAATTAAAAACAAAAGTTCAAAAGGCAACATGCATTGACATTATTCTAATAAGCTAAATTTGAATTCTCACCTTTTGGGTGGCGTAGGTCAAGGGTACCAAATTAAACATAACTCTGCCACCACTCTCTGCCCTTACAGAGATAGCATTTTGAGTAGCAGAGTCCAAATCTTCTATTATCCGACCAGATCCGAGAAACAAAGATATTTTAATTAAAAAATCTCCTTTGTAGAAAGCCACGACCTTCGTATGTAATTAAACTTGTCCAGCTGGGCCACGATGGGCCATAAATAAGCTCATTGTTACACGTCAAAGCTAAATAATATATAAATACATATTAATATCATATTAATTTACGAGACATATTCACCATACTACAGTAACTAGCAAATTAGTACTAGTTACACGGTTTATCTCAAAGCAACATTTACCCTGATTAAGTCACGACAGTTGTTTCATTATAATATACTAATCTAACATCTCCATTAGTTTAATAATGAAACCTTAATAATTAAACGTAATTGGCGTTGTGATTTAATGAGTTAGTATACTATACGAGTATTGTTGTCATTAATTATGGGACAATGATTTTTACTAATTTAAGCTTAGTGTCTGATTATTTTTCTACCAAGTTGTCGTGAAATGGCGTCTTTTTGGCTTGCTTTTTATACATTTCGAAGAATATTAATTAGATTACCGCTTTCAGTATATATTTATTCCTTTTAATATTGTCTCGGTTTGGCTGATATACAAAACAAGTATTACTCTCAGAGTTCTAGACTTATTTAAGTATTTGCAACGGTTTACAAGAAAAGCAAGTAAAAGGTATATATTTTCATCGTAGCTCAATTGTTAAGTTTCTAAGTGATCACAATGACTGTGGGTTCACATACCATTTGGAGGATTGTTTGCATTTCTAGTTAAAAGCATGTTGTTGGATTCTAACATCATTCATACAATGTCTCAAATGGATGAAAAGTGTAAAATGTAAAGAAATTCTAATTCTCTAGTTATTGCAATCGTGTCATATTGCGAACTGTCATTATTATAACATCTTCATCCATCGCAACGCTCGGAAGCACGCCGATAATTAAAAAACGAGAACGAATAATACTAGAAAAATACAATCTAAAAATACTAAATGAATAAATCTGCGAAGCTTTCTATGTATACGTACATATGTATGTTTCAAATATGAAAAGATAAAATATTTTTGATATTGAACTGACTGTACACTTTGTAACGTTAAAATTTTAGGCACAACACATGTTAAACATCTTGTTGTACAAGTTTGCCCTCGCATTTATATTACCGTTTAAAGCATCTGATAGCTGGCCAGGCTGGTTCAGAGCAGAACAGAGTATCATGAAGTCCTATATAAGTATTATTAAACATTTATATAGAATATATATATAACTTTATTTTTTTATATGCTACAGAATATTAAGTACAGAGTGCCCTATCGGAATGCTGACAGCATTTCCACGGCTGTCTATGCCACTCGTTGTGGATTTAATCACCACTTACGGAACAGTTTATTTTTAAAACACATATTAAAGAGCGCGGACGTTTGCATAGAAATGTATGAAACTAAAAAAAATTACGACAAACAGGACAGCATATTTAAAAAAATACACAGCTTTAGAAACATCGATGCACAAATTTATAATCTAAATTACATTTTACACAGTCCTGAAAATCGAACTGAGCTTTAAAACTGTTACAATTATATCTATTTAGGTTCGAGTTATATCATTGAATTACTTTTGTTAAAAAGGTGATTTCTATCTCTTTGCACGTTAATAATTAAAATATTCTGTTTCCATATTAAAGAACTATGTAGTTTATGAAAGGTATTTACTTTTTGAGTATACTTTTTCTTGATAAAATTTTAAATTAATACTTGTTCTACATATATTTATAGATATAAAAACTATATTTCTATAAATGCATTTGCTTCGACTTCTTTGTTCCAGCCATTGTCATAAGATAGATCACGTATAAGGAAAATAGTACTCGTACGTGGAGAGATCGATACTATTTGTTTGATGAATTTTCCTACTTCTAGCTTCAGTTACTAGAACGTCAGATAAAAATGATTGCTTTTTTCTACGTCTGTCTGATTTTATTTTCTATCGATTTTACTATTGCATATAACTTTGAAAAGTCGTTCTTCAAAAATCTTATACATATAAACTGGTATCGTTAAAATTTTACTCACACTTAAAGCAAATTATTCATCAAAATTTTAAGAGCTATGAAAATAATAAGAATATTTAATATTTGTAGACTTAGGTATTCTCTGGTTTACGAGTCGAATATAATTTCCGGAATGATGCTGAAATGAAAATAATTTTTTTCTTATCCTGTTTGTTTTTGTATTTGTTGTATTATAGTATAGGTCTATATAAATATATATAAAAGACTTTCATACGCTACAATTGCTATACAAATCTTTACTTTTATATACTTTTTACCAAATTAGTATTTTTTTATGGTTCAATAGTACTTACTCTAAGTATACATATACGTACATTTTGCAGTAAAAATAGTACTATCTCTTCTATATCTTCTTCTATTTATATTATAATAAGTATAAAATAGAATATATAATAAGTAGTAAAAATAGAATTTTTGTGCACGTATGTATAAAAAAAAAATAAAGTTGAATGAAACTTTTTTGCATACCCATTAAGCTTGATTTAGCATGGTATAATTGGTTCTGAAGACTAGAACACCCAATATAGAAGTATTATTGACCAGATAAAATATTTGAAACAAGGAAATGGTTCGTTCACAATAGCTATGCAGTGTGATTGACATTGACATATAAAAATCAAAGGATTCAACATCTTCCTAAAATTTGTAATTGCAGATAAACTCAGTTTCAGGTCTCAGCTCTCAAAGTATATTTTAGAGAATATACACTTGTACATCAATTAAGGTGATTAAAATATACAATTATGTTAATTCCAATATTCTGTTTCTTTAACTGAGTACTTGTAAGGCTGCTAAATTGATCTGTCATGTTTTATTGTCAATGTCCTCATGTCCTCAAGTGTCCTCAAGTCCTCAATGTCCTCAAGTGAATGTGTATAATTTTTGAGATTAAATTCTTTAAACCTAAACCTTTATACTGAAATTAAAAATAATGTCAAATTAACAAACATAGGTTTCTTCAAATCACTCTCCTGTAAAGTTGTGTTTTTGCACGTGTACCAGTCTACGTAGGTGCTACGGTCGTTATTTATAATTCTAAAAGACCATTTTCTCCATAATATTATTGACAAAAATTAGACAAACCATACGAAAGATAGAAATGAAATCTTAAAGAAAGTTGATTTTTTAAGATTCCATTTTACGTTTTGGAGGCTGAAACAGTTGGGACCAAATTATCGATGACGAGTGGTAAAAGGAAATGGTACGTCAATGATCGTAAACTGTGCGCGAACAAAGTTACGGGTCCCACCTAGTTCATAAATAAATCTTTATATTTTTATTATATTTCTATGTGACTATTTAATATTATACAATGTTTAAAGAGTTCATGATTTATCAACAAACATTTAAGGATTGCACAGCAAGTTCAAATTTATTAACCAATCTGATTTTATAAAGTTGGACGGCCATATTTGAAATCATAAAGTTAAACTACTGATATTTGTAGGCTTAAATTAGTATATATTCATTAAAATTTTTGTCAAAAATTAAAATTTTTGTCAAAAATTTTAATGAATAATCACTACAATACTATATTGTTTTATTTATTTCAATGCATTTTATGAATTGAAATAAATTAATTGAAATTGAATCCAAACAAAAATAACATAAAAACTAAATTAATACATAAAATCTGTCTCGTTTTAGTTATTTAAATTTAGCGTTGAAGGTGTGTCAGGACTTACTTGGCCGTCAGATATTTGCGGCGGATATGTGTGAGACAGTTTTGCAAACTCGCTGCACTCAGAAGCTGCATGAAGTTTCCATCTAAATCACGCTAGTTTAAGTTCCTGCCTACATTTTGCGGGTAAACATATTTAATTGAAATAATTTATGTAACAAAATTAAATTAGTAAATACACTATGCATTTGCTCCATGAGTCGCATTGTTAGTATCTAAAACCAGTGATAATTAATAACAAGCGACTGGAACGAAAATTTATCAAAAGGTTGTGACCTCTCGTAGTTTAATTAAATTTTTAATTTATTGTAAACGCGGCGTGCGGCGCAAGCAAGGCGCTCTCGGTTCGCAAACTGCTCTTATCTTTATCTAATTTGAACTTGCACTGAAAAGTGGTTTAAATATTTCAACTTTTACGTTTTGTAACATAATGTTTGAAGTTTCGTATTAGTAATTAAATAACAGTAAGTAGAAGTTTTACTTCAAAGTGGCTATTTATTTACATGGCGTACGATGTTTGTAATCTGTTACACCCTTGAATAGCTCTTAGAAAACACGAGTGCTGATAGAAAAAAGTATACATACATTTGTTTGTTTTAATTAAATTATAAATGTTTTATCTTCACTTATTAAGTTAATTATGATTACTGTAGACGAGGACATGTTAATAAGGTATCTGTTGGTACAATATTAATTGGCAGCTATTAGATATCTACACCAAGCTACATAATTCAAAAGAAAACGAAAACTAACGAGCGTTTCGCAAGAAGCCCAATGTTTCTTCATTAAAAGTTACTTAAACAAACTTTGTCGAACAATATCTTTTAACGTCTTGAAAAATCAAACAATAAATATCTAAAATTATATCGCAGTGATTTGATCCACATTCACATTCAAATATCAAATTACTAAATAAGTAGATAGCTAAAGTAGCTTTGCTACATCAGTCTCCTTCAAAGCATGACAAGATTGATGACAGTTTGATAAAACGGAAGGATAACGACATTGAGTGAATATAGGGTGGATGAAACTGTGTTTTATAGTATTATAATGTGCCTGAGACATTCGGAAGTACACTTAAGTACGCACGTAAAGTTAGGGTCCGGTGTCCGGTATATTAAATATATTTGTTAATAATAAAAATAAATATACCTACAATCGATAATGGTTAAAATAGAATTTTTGTTGAAGTCATAAAGGACTTTCGCTTTTATTTTATATATCCTTCGCCGCCAATTAGGGGTTGAAATTTTGTTTGGAAGTCCGATTTATGATGTCAGAAAAATTAACTTTAAATTAAACTTTAATAAAATATTACAGACATTTAAATAATAATTACTTTAAAATATGTAAAAAAAATAGCTTTATATAAAAGCTTTGTGAAGGTTACTTGATATAATATCAGACTACGTTAGTAGTCTGATATTTTATTTCATATATTTTAGCTAGTAAAATATAAATGTTCAACTTAACCTAATACTGCTTAACTGTAATATATATTTCTGTTCCCTAAAAAGATTATAAATTATATATTAGGTAATTATTATAATAATATACTTGTTACTCTAATAATTAATAAAAAATATACTTGACAACTTTTTCTTGGTACGGAACCAATGTTTTCAAATGCGATATGTTGTCGATATGGTATGTTACAGGTTATTAAGACATTCCGTTATCCTCAATTTTGGGATGGTAAATTTTTTATTAATAAGAAATATTCGATTTATTAATTAATTGTTTTTTTCATATTAGTGTGTAACGAATCCGTAAAAAATATAAAAGGTATAATAAATGGTCTACAGAACGTCGCCTAATGTGACTCCTGGGAGGTAGAGCGTGAGCTTTTTATCAATTGTCGAAAGGAGAAAGCCAAAACGAAAGTAGGTGATACGTCTATAAGCGTACCCATTACGCAATGGCTACTTGTTTATCCATCGGCACTTGGAACATTTTGTTTACGGAGATTGTTTGTATCCTTCGAAGAGCTTACGAAGCATTAATAAAAGATTGTCGTGTGTTACGAACCGTATTTACGACGCCATAAGGCCCATAGCACGTACTCCCTCGCTTCAAGAATAATGTCTTTGTTAGGAAATAACCTATTGAAATAATGTTTTACAAAATACTCCATAAAAATGTATTGTCATCTTTATTAAAATAATGTTGAGATTGAAATTTCATATTTCAGATTGTAGGCGATTGCATTAAAGCTTATGCATTCATTTATATATTAAAATACCGTTTTATATATTATATTTTCAAGTCATACCTACTTACGTATACGTACACCTATATGGGAACTAAGTTACTTATGATATCTACTCGATTGAGATATTAGAAACGTTTTTCGATACAATTATTATGTTATTTTAAACATTTTGATTTAATATTAAATGAGATTTAAGTAATTAGTCATTACTCTTAGTCTCCAGTGACCTTAATTTATACAATAACTATTAAAAGCTTCATCATATTTTAAAAGACGTTTATAATTTATTGAACTTAAAAGCTTAAGGATAATATGCTTAACATTTAATTATAAAAGAACCTATGTCATCAAACTATATACTTAAGTGTTTAAAAATAACAAAATATTTTAATAACAAATATTCTAAGATCGTCGCTATGTTTAGATAGGTCTCGTTATATTTTAATATTTTAGCCCCCAAATTTCAGTTACACTTTGTCCTCATTTCTTTCATAAGTAAACGTGAAAGGTTAGCTATTTTAAAATTCAAGTTAATAGAACAGCATAAAAAAGCCTTGTTCTAAGTAATTAATAAAGTGACGGTAAAGTTTTCTTTTTTAGGACAAGTGATATTAATTTCTATGAAGCAGCGGACCAATAAAATCTCTTTTGCGAGTACGTGACCTGCTACTAGAAATAAACTTTGATTTAAACGTAAAGTTTCTATCTATTGAACAAACTTGCCGTCACGTCGTGAGAACTTAACAGATGCAATGAAAGTGGGGGAAAGCTTGTATTAAAAATATGATTGTTCGAGCGGAACAAATTTTCAGAGTCTATGTTTAATTGCGATATTTTGCCAAAATAACTAAAGATCCTTCTTCTTTGTATCATTTAAGTCATAGGTGTTAAAATATATTGTATACTAACGTCCCGCTTCGCCTACGTAAACGACATGTCTAAGACATTTCGTCTTTTCATCCGTCCGTGTTCTTTTAAATTAATAAAGTTAAATCACCAACTTTACTTAAATTAATGGTAGGAAAGCTTACCACAATACGAAAAATCATTTAGATCGGTTGAGCCGTTTCTGAGATTAGCGTGCACAAACAAACAGAAAAACAGACAAACAGAAAAGAAAATTAAAAATCATTGTTTTGGGTTCTATTACAAAATAAATGTCTCTAATAATAAATATTTTTATATACCTTCCATGTACAGACAGCGATCAATTACAATTTTATTATATGTATATGTATAGATTATACTAGATTACTTAATGAGATTGTAAAGAAAATTGGTGTCACTTGAAAAAATAAGTTCCAGTAGTTTTTGCGTTATTGACGTTACGTTACGGGCAAAAAATCTACTTAAAATTGATTGGTTAGGTACTTAGTAATACTTGGGGATTTCGCTTCAATTATTTATATACCAATGTAGTTAGTAAAGTAATGTATTAATTTTTTTGTCAGTAATGCCAAGTTAAACTTTTTAAAGTTATTATTTTTATAAATTAGTTAGTGGTACATTTGTGGATACGGATCGCGTAAACCAGCCCTCGTTTTAAAGGCTTTATAGACCTCCTATTTTCTTCGACTGTAAAAAATCCTTATCACGCTGAACAACTGTTTCTAAGACGTTATATTCATATTTCTTAAGATTTAGCTGGGCTGCTAGGATTCCACATCACAAGGTGTCCAGGCATTCGTTTCTGATAATAATATCAATGGAAAGTGCTTATCATGTTGCCCAACTTTTTCTTAGGCGCTATATTAATATACATCATACATATATATGGTTTAGACGAGCTGTTGGGGTTTCCCATCATTTATTCAAACTACAAAATAAATTTTAGCCTATATGTTGCAGAGGCTATATAACAAAATACATTATCACAATCCGTCCAGTAGTTTTTGCGTGATAGGCAAACAGACATTATATGTATACATACCATGTGACACAGTTTAGAGGCACGTGCATATGTGTATATCAAACAAGTTTTATAATAAAATAATTACTGTAAACTAATATTTTAATTATTTTTTACTGTATCTATTATAGGGCTTCCAATACAGATCGCGGTATTGCGGGATCCGGCATCGTTTACCGTATTGCGGTATTATAGGTGCGGGATCCGCGGGATTTGTGGGATTGAAAGAAACATGCACTCGGCCTCGCGTGAACGCGCTCTTTCGGTGATTGGCAGCACGGTGCACTGGCAAAAGAACGAAGATGGAAGAAAGAAGATAAAATAATAAAAACGAGAGATAAGGATTATAATTCAATTGATGCCTAAATAAACAGCAATAAATCAAATGTAACTGAAGAATCAAATGTAAAAGAAGGTAGATTTATAGTTGAAAAAACAATAACAAATAACGATTTAGTATATTATTTTGTGTTTGTATTGATAGTAAAACTGGAATTAATTTCGAGTGACGTTTATTAGCTCGTTTTTTTTTCGTTATATAAATTTTAATATATTCTATACGCGGGATCCGCAAATCCCGCGGGATTGAAAATTTCTAATCTCGCAAATATCCAGATTAAACACCGACTGCGGGATTGGAAACCCTAATCTATTATTTTAATTTAGTTTACATTTTTACTAACTTTTAAATTTTAACAAATATTGACAATTGACACATATGAGATTAATGGTCATGCTTTCAATAATCAAAAAAATGCGTCTGGTAATAACTAAGTATAAAATATTGTAATGTTAATCTAAATATATTATTTAAGCTAAACTATGAAAGCATTCTATATCACGATATCCTAAGTACATTGCATAAATATTTATAAATATATGCAATTTAAGAAACCCTGAAAACCTAAAATCAATGTGAAGAAAATCAATGATAAAAAACCTAGCAAAGCTATTTTGACCCATATATAGCCCGAAATTTTTCACACGTTTCTAATGAATCATATAGAAGCAAGTACAGCAATATCCATTTTTGTTTTCAAATTGTACTTGTTAATAGCGAGCGCTCCCATCTACGTAAAATTTTAAACATTTACTATTATATTGCAGCTGAAAAGTGTATACGATTCCAATTAAATTCAGTATTTCCATAGCAGAAAATGTTAAATCTTCGTCAGGTGTCCCAGGCTGACGAAAAAATCATTTAAAGCACACGAATACTCCATTAGTTTATTATTCAAACTAATTCCGTAACTAATGAAATTACATTAACATTTTTACCTTGTAATCGTTTACTAGTGCCATCTAGTAATTCATTTGATAAACCGTGGCGTATGTTCCGCAATATAGGTATTTTTAGATAATAGCTCATAGGATAATGCCACCGTAGAAAAGTCCCGAACATATTTACTAAATACTATAAGTATGAATTCAAATTCAGTTGAAAATATATACATTTACCTGATATAGTTAACAAAAGTATGGCATTAACTAATTCAAAAGCACATTAAACAATTAAAAACAAATTTAGCCAGACTGATTTGAAAATGGCCACTACTCGACAATCGGGTATAATAAAATTACAACGCAAGATTTTGGTTGTTTATTTGTCAGGAAGCAAATGATTCACAGCACTGGTGGGATACAGGTCTTACATATAGGGCAGAAACCTTCCATAACCTGTTATGCTGATCCATATCTTTTATTAGTACACAATACAACAGCATGTATTTAAATACAAAACTGTGGAAAAAACATTACACATATCGCTGTAGCGCGTATTATTCATTTAGTAAAGCGATATTCCTTTTATAAACTACACACCTTACTAAATCACAATTGCTAAATATGTTAAAAATTATTTATCACATTTATAACGTCCTGTACAAAGTAAAAAAATATTATACTTCCGCCAGTACAAAATAAAAAGTGTTATCATTATGCATGTAACTTTTAATATCGATTGATTTATAATCTGGTCTCAAATATTAACTCACGCGTACTAAAATAAATAGGTACGGCAAAAACCAACGGACGGGACCATTTACTTTTGCAATGTATAATAAATTTATGTAGTTTCACATATTTAATTAAACATGAATCACTTCTTTATTTATTAAAAAGAAACAATTTCATTGAGGTCGTAATGTGTTAAGTAATTTAAATAAAAAAAATACAAAATGTTTTATTTTAATAATTTTTAATTCTAGAAAATAACGTAAAAATTTTTCATTATATTTTTTTTATTTTTGGTCATTATAGATAAGAGCTAATTTATACACGCATACAACTGGGAAATATACACAACTATATAAGAATAAACGATTTGAATATTCATTCATATACGGGCCAAATATGCCAACTCTGCGATATTTTAGCGCTTACATGTGACACTATTAGTACTCTTCATAGTACGCATGAGTTAAGTCTTACATTAATTAAAAAAAAAACCGTGTAAAATGTAGAACAAAGTCGCACACACTTACAGCTCAAGAGCTTCCGTCATTTAGTGCTTATCTTATATTATAGTTATGGTGTAGACACAACTTTATTCCACAGATTACGAAAACACGTGTTCGTTCCGAGGCAAATATAGTAAGTTACATCTACACGTTTAATCTACTAACTCGTTATAAATATAATAAAATTGTTAATATATAAATAACACAATATTTACGTTATGTGGACATACAACCTTTATAAGGAGAATTTTCATAACAGACCCTCACAATTCAGCTTACAACTGGCATCCCGTTCAGGGGCAAAAAGAAAACGATTTTATGATTGCATTTAGTCAAATACTATTACTAATATTATCAATTTATAAAATTACACTACTATTTACATTCTATTATGTTTCATGACATTTGGTGATAATATAGACGTGGGACGCAACCGTCCCGAACATTACTGGTTAGACAGACTAACACTAAATGCAATATAGAACACTAAGAAACACCAGACCTCGTCACTAACGTCGTTCGAAGGCAATCGGCCAAGACGCCGCACCCACCATGCGTGACTCATTCGACTCGTTTAAAAAGTATAATTATGCGAAAACCCATATAATTTGAACAGTAAAAACGGGGTTTCAAATGCAATATTGTGATTTGTGACAGTAATGATAAATAATCGAAAATAATCGAAAAATCGAATAATTTACAGGAGTACTCGAGTTGCTAGGGTAATTTACAAATATATTTACCAACTAGTCATATAAACGAGAATATTTACAAAATATGACCACATCGCGTGTCATTGTACACACTTGTAGCTATTTACATTCAGTTAACACTAATATAATAAGAGCATAAGAGCATTGTCTTGACGTACGTTGATCTTGTCTATAAAATTCCGGTACCGCCATCGTTGAAATCCACACACTATATTTTAATAATTTATTATGTTACAAAAATATCAACCCTAAATATTATAATCTGGCCAAAAAAACTGTCAAAAATCGTTATTTATGCGATTGTTACGTTTTAACGATACTGTTACCAGAAATATTTGATTCGAAGTTGAGCTACCCATTGGTTGACACAATTAAAACACGTTCAAAATACAAAGAACATGAGACACAATAGTCGCATATTATTATAGGTTTTTTTTTTATATTTTACATCATTTTCACTTACTCTTACAGTCCTGATTTTCAAACTTTGTCCAAAACCGTTCAAACTGTAAGTTTTAGAAATCTTGGAAATCGTTAGTTTTACAAATCAGTCTTGGGTCAAAGGAAATTATTAACAATAATTTCAGTCATATAACTTTTGAACTTTCTACAATATGGCTTGGTGATTTTTTAGCTTACGTTATGTTTTTAATATAAAATGATGTGTAACCGTTTTAGATATTTAATTGTAGAAGTTATACAAATATACATAGTGAGATTAAGTCTTAATAGATTTAAGAATTAATAAAAACTTGTAACAAAACAGCAACTTTCATAAATTTTAAGCTAGTATTATGATTACATTAAAAACATAACAATTGATTGTGTTCATATTAAAATATTTACCACTGTAATGAGCTGAGTGGAATTCCATATTTTCCAATTCATAAAATATCGGTTTAGAAAATGAATATTTTGTTTTCTAGATTTTGTACTTATAAATTGAACTTTATTTTAACTTAATTTTTATAAATAGTGTTACCCAAAAGGCTATATATCGAAGGTCATTTTTACAAATTATACACATGGCACATAATATAGCATATCGATTTTTAAATGACAAAAATAAGTTATAAAAGATTGTAAGATTTTTATAATATAAAACGGTCGTAAATCTAATTCGTAATAAACAAATTATTTTCTCAATATGGAATCCCCACAAGCTCTTGAGACTAAACATTACTGTGTAAATCATTACACTTTCAATTGAACAGATAAAAACATTCATACAAATTAATGTAACTAATTCATGTACACGTTCTTAATGTTTTGTACTTGTATTTATCTATCTTAAAACGCAAATTAGATTAAAAAATCATATTATTTACAAATACTAATATATATATATTTAAACTAATTACGAAATTCAACATTTTACAAACAAATGCATCAATGATAACAAGTTGAGTAACCACTAAATATATTAATAGACGAATCTCTACGAAGAAGATCAATCTCAAGAAGCAGCCATACACAATATTACGACAATCCGTATGAAAACTGCTAAATTGAAAGTGCAATCAACAACGTTGAATAGACACGTAAAGCCCAACAAGCTTTACACTTAGTCACATCTACTGAATGAATACTTCGATCTAATATCAAATTTGCGGCCAAAACAAACTCAGGCCTCTCGAGGATCGATTCGATCCGAGGCAAAGTTCCACACAGAGTCCCGGCAATACTAGTTCCACTGTATGTGCTATTTGTCGGCGGCCTCCGGCGGCGGCGCGCCCCCGAAGTCGAGCTGGTAGCCGCCCGCGCGCGTCATCTCCTCCAGGCTGGGCTCCTTGCACTCGTGGCCCGCGTGGCCCGCCGCGCCGCAGTTCCAGCAGGACAGCTTGGGCGGCGCGTACAGCACGGGCACGAAGCCGGCGTAGGGCGCCGCAGGGTACGGCGGGGGCTCCCCGTTGGCGAAGGGCGGCGGCGGCCGGTAGGTGGGCGGCGGCGTGGGGTAGGGGTAGGGGCGCGGGTAGGGCATGTAGGGCCCGGGCGGCGCGGAGGGCGTGGCCCTCCGCAGCGGCGGCGCGGGCGTGGAGGACGGCGAGGAGGCGGCGCTGGACCCGCTGTCGGAGGAGGAGCGCGGCGGCGGGCAGTACGCGGCGCGTCTCCTCACGCCGTTGAGCTTCTCGAGTGACCGGTACTGGTGGTGCACGGCGGATATCTCGCGTAGCCTTTCTTCGCCGATATTGTGCCGCATCTAATATTAAAAAGTTCTTTCTATGTATAAAATTCGACATTGCGCTTCATTCAGGCGGGCAGTCCCATTGTTGCTGTTTGTCTTACAATAGTATGGAAATCAAAACAATATAAAAATAGAATCTCTCCCCTGTGAAAATCCCCGCACAATATACAATAACAATAAATAGTAAAATTTTATAAATCATGAGCTTCTTTAAACATAATCAATATTATATATAAAAAGAATTCTAGCAATTCTAATATAAATTGCTATTTATTTATTTTAAAGGCATATCTTGTTCATTAGCGTAGTAAACTACCAACACCCTTTATCAAATCAATCATGGAAAATCGAATACGAATAACATTGGAAAATTGAACCCACGACCATTGTATGTCCATTGCTTCGAACCTACAGTTTATTTTGACATTTATTTTCTTAAACCATATCTTTCACACTGACTCACTGACCTCAACAACACTTAAGTTTTCAAAATTAGCAGCAAGGTGTGGCAAGGCCTGTTCAGGTGGTAGTGGTACAAGGGGCGGCGATCGGTCACGTGACAGACGACGTCGGGCCCTCGGGGAGGCTGCACGACTGTCTCCCGGCGAGGATACGAGTGGCGACGCCGGAGGACCACCGCCTGGCCCCGTCTGATAGTTTAGTACCTGGAAATTAAATACATATATTTAATAAATCAATTATAAATACTAATTTACCTTTTCCCGCGTAGGAAATTAGGCAGAGAGAATCCGAGACATTGCGTGTTGAGTGAGAAACATTGTTAAATATTCTCGAAATTTTTAAATTCGAAAATCTTAAATAAAGTATTATTATAATCGGACGAATACATTTTTTTCTATATTTATTTGAAAAGTATCAAAGCGTAATAAGATCTTTGAATTTCGTGATTACTACGCATTTCGAAATTAAATTATTTTTACCTGGATTAAACGCGTATATTATTGGTATATATCATTTACATGTTTATAGTATTAAATCAATACTTTAAAATTAATATAATAATACCATAAATATGGTAATATGGTATATTGTTTATGGCCCTAAATATGATATTATGGTATCAATTTTAAAATATTGATTTAATACTATAAGCACGGTTTGGTAAACACTTCTAAACATGTAGAATATTAACAACAAAAGGAAATAGACTAATTTTTTTTACTTGTTTTGAAAATACAAAAAATATCATATTCCTTCATGTTCGGAGACCTACAAGTCTCTACTACAGTCAGATGCTGTTACAAGGCAATATGTTGATAATGCCTAATTAGCCATTATTTTAGCGCAAAGTAATTCCAGGCAAGCGCGGATCCGCCGTTGTGGGCACCGTTAGGGGCATTATAATCACAATACAAACTGACTTGTGACGTCCCATTTTTTAGTCTTTACACAACTTCACTTAGCTACGCGGCATTTACACCACTGTATCGCCTCAATTAATAATATAAATAAAAAATTAGCTGGTGTGAGTTTGTCTATTATAAATATCTTTAATGTGATTGTGACTACAACCTTTTTTGCCACCAGGTGCCACTGGCTATTTTACTTATGATAAACACTAAAATAAACAATATAGCTATACAAAAAGTAAATAGTGATAGAATCAGGAAAAAAAACTAAAATAACTGATGCACTCACACAAGCCCTGACATTAAAACACGTTATACTGACAATAGATGGACAATTTAAACAACGAGATGGAAGGTCCCAGTCGGAAAGAGGCACGTTGGTAGACGAATTAGTTGGTGGGCTGACAGTATTAAAAAAGTAGCTGGACAAAACTGGATGGCTTTAGGAAAAAACAGAGAGTTGTGGAGCGAAATCGGTATAGGCCATACCGAAAAAAAAAGGGATCGATATCTCAAAAACTAATATTAATTTTAATAACTAACAATTAATTCATTAAGTTTCAGTAAAATTCCTTTTTTAATTTATCTGTACTTATTATATTATTAACAATACTAACAACTATTGTAAGAAGATGTATGTAAAAAATAAAGGCTTATTATTATTATTATAACATAAACTAAAATATATATAAACATTTGCCTAAAAAATGGTTCTTGCTAAGTTTTGATATTTTATGTTTATTTTAAACAAAAACTAATACTCTAGCTATACAAATAAAGTAATTATCTTTTTTAAATTTGAAGATTAAAAATAAGAAAATTCATGATTTATATAAGATATTATAACACAAGTCTGATATTAATTAGTTTATAATCAAATGAATGATAAATCATTATAATGGAAATTTTTACTAACTTTATGCAAATCTATGCATAAAGCTTGTGCTTCATCAATCACATGTGGAATAGAATGAAAATAAAACAAAGTTATATTTTTTTTTGCATAAAAAAGCACACTACAGATGAAGTCTGTAAAATATTTTACATAAGTACGTTTAGGTTATAAAACCTAAAAGGACTTGGTTCGATTGCAAACCTACCTTGCAATGTGAAAGTAAGAAGCCAAATTGGCTTGAAGGAACTTTTGAAATTTCATCATCATTTCTTTTTTTAGATTCTGTTTTTCTTCTAACATTACAATATCTTATTTAGTTATACATGTTTTTCCATATATTTAGTATACCAATAACGGTTTAAATGTGAATATTTTTGTAGATGTAGATACACTTTTTTCCACATCTGGTCAGAGTGAGCAGATACATAAAACTAGTTCAAATATAATCATTCCTGCTAGTGGAAATCAAACCCACAACCAATGTGTATATAGTCAAGACTCTGTTACACTGAGCCACAATGGCCCCATGTAAAAACTTCAAATTAAAATTCATTTTTATTATGAAAAGATTATAAAACTATATTCATATATTAAGTGTCATTAGTTCCATACTTACCTCTATAGGCTGATTTAATGGTGACACAATAATATTAGCTGGCCATGTGTGCTGTCCAATGTAGTCTGCAACATTATACTGTGGGATAGGCAATCCTGGTGGAGGATGTGGCACATCCCCCAACATAGGCACCATTCCCCCTCCACCGGTGAGTACCGGTGGTGAATTGAGTTCTGCAAGTGCATCTGAGTTTGGTGGCTGAAATAAGTGCAGTTGTGTTTGTGTATTTAAGATTTCTATGCAATATAATTTTATTAAAATCTCTTGACTAACAATTATTTTTAGTAGTAATCTTTGGGTAGCAGAAATTTGTAAAAATGTCTCTACAAAGATGCTTACAAGAAAAATAAGTTACAAGCATTTAAGACATAGCTGAATGTAGAATGTATGGCTTAGCAGTCAGAGCACTTGGATGATTTCAAAGAGGTTGGCAAGTTTGATTCCCACCACATTTACCACAAAGTATTATATGTTTACTAAAAACGTTTTTCATACTTTAAGTATAGGCCTTTACCTTTTAAAATGTTTCAAGGTTATTTTAGCATATAAATTTTAAATTTTATGTTTTTAAATATTTTATAGGCATAGAATATGATAATATGCAGTTTATCAATTACACCTGTTATTTATGTTATTTGCTTATACTACTCAAAAGTATTTAGCCACCTGCACTTCTATTGAAATGACAAACAAATACATCCTTAAAAATAATTATATTAGGTTTCATTGTTTGTATCTCACTACAAAATACTTATCTACAGTAAAACACAGCTTATAGTTATTTGCAGACTCCAAGTCATAAAACCAGGCTAATGTTTGAAGTTATTCTTTGAAGTAGTAGAAAAATAAAAAATCTAATATGACTAAAATCTATAACTACTTGAAATATTATTACGTTAGTTATCTCAGATCCGAAAATCTCTCTTTCAGAAATCAAAGTATCTCAAGACTTAATTCTCTAATAACTTTTCTTTGTTTTTACTGCTGAGTTTTGTTTCTTGCAAAAAATGGATAAAACTAATTAACATTCCCAAGAGACCTGGCATAATAATCTATCTAGGTTTCAGGACTGGAGAAGATACCAAGACAAACTGTTGACTACATTGTTAATAAATTTGTGACATACTGTTGACTACATTGAAACAATTTGCAACAATCAGACTAGATGATCTGAGGACTTGCACCAGAAAATAGGAGCACAATTCAGTATATAATGTGATAAATCAGTGAGTAATCACAGTTAAAAGAAGACTCCTTGACGTAGGACTTGAGGGATGCATAGCGGTTTCAAAACCCCATCTTAAAACAGTTAATAAATAGAAGAGACTTAAAAAAAATATTTTTATAAATCACATAATAATTAGAACACAGAGGAATTCGAACCCATGCCTATTGGAAACCGCCCAAGCGCTCTGATCGCTAAGCCATGCGTTGTACATAAGGCGGCGTCGAAATTCTTAACAACAAAAATATTTTGGTCCAAACGAAGAGTTTTCGTACGGCGGGAGTTGATTGAAAAAGTGAAAAAAATTTGAAACTGTGGCCACAGTTAAACAGTTGGAGGATCTGTTATGGTTTGAATCTGTTTTGGTGGCTCTGTCGTTGAAGATCTGGTGGGGAACCGTTTAATTGGTCCAGGATTAATATTTCAACAGGATAATCCTAAACACACATCAAGTCTATGCATGGACTTTTTAAAGGGCAAAAAACAACAAAATGTACTTTATACTGATTATATCTCCACAGTCTCCAGACTTAAGTTGTCCTACATCTCAGAAAGGCTCGTTTAGAAAAGTTAAAGACGAATGGCAAAAAGGGGTCTAGGTTACTCGACAACATTGAAAAAATTAGTAGCTAAATCGCCAAAGCTTTGTGAGGCTGTCATTCAAATTAAAGGTATGAGATATAGACAACTCTAAAATTTAAGAAATGTATAATGTTTAAAATATTGTTAATAAATAATTAAAGTTAAAAAATTAGAAAGTAATTTAATTCATTTAAATTTTTACAAAATGTATTTTACTGGGTGACCAAATAATTTTCAACAGTGGTATATGTTACATGATAAAATATATAATGTAGTCAATTTTGTTGTACTGATAGTAGGTCATAGTTACATGTGTTAATATTAACAAAAAGATCCATAAAAGTTTTAGCTCACTTTTTATATCGTCATGTTTAGAGCAAAACAAAGTTAAATTTAAACACAAAACTAATTCGTAAAATCAAAATTGTGTCAGTAAATTCTAATCCAGAGAATGGAAGCAATGGGAAATAAATGAAACTATGATTTTTAAATAAAACTTATAAGCAAATTGTAGGTAGATCTATTTTTATATAAAGTATTTTGGTTTTCCTTACCCATCTATGTAATGAAAATGTATTGTGAATTATCTTTAAAACCAGTTTTGATAAGGATTTTATGAAAGCAAAATGTTTTGATATAGGGAGCATAGAAAGTGAAATTAAGCCAACCATGGAAATAGAATATGAGTTATAAATCTCAGAGCTATCAAACTATATGTTATAAAAGCCTACCTTACAATTGAAGTTTTTTTAAATAATTATTCAATTGATTGGTTTTTTATAATTATTAATTCAATTGTATGTTTCATCATGTATCAAATATTCAAATGTTCTAATTTTAATAATAAAATATAATTCAAAACATGGACCAAACAATGTTATATTAAACATAATACATTAATTAAGTATTATATATAAGCTAAGAAGATATAATGTAATAGCTATTTCTAAAAAAAATATATAAAATCTTATTCACCCAAATTATAATTTACATAACAATATAAATGGTTAACTTATCAAGTTAGATTCCTATAACATTTAACAAAACATAAAATGTAATAATACAAATTTAATGGTTAATTATCTAATAAGATTCCTCTACCTATACCTTCCCATTTAGCAAAAAAATATATAGAAATATAACTTATATGTGGTTTAGTATCATATTATAACGAAAAGGTTTGTTTATAAGCATATAAAGCAGCAAAATTTAAAATAAATTGATAATGATTTTGGAACTGAATAGAAAAAATAATGATTGATGACACTGACCTGCACCCCAGGTGTCTTTACAAACATGATACCAGGTGGTGGCCCCAAGCTAGACAAACTGGGTGGTGGGACTGACATATTGGGTGTGATTGTAGATTGTATATGACCACTCACAGGAGCTATGTTTATGTTATGTTCTTGTTGTTCTTGATACTGTAACCTCTGATCCTCCATTTTTAACTTATCAAGTATCTCGCCAAAATGTGACTTTTGATCAAATGTAAAAGCAGGGTGGTGCAAGGCCATTGTGTACAAAAGGAGAATTTCTTCCAAGAGATCACCATAGAGGCCTTTTAACAATCCACTTTGCTCTAAACTGACCATAGCATTATACAATGTGGTAGCACAAGCGAAATTACAAGATCGTAAAAGTGATACATATAATGCCATTTTCCGTCTCGTCCGAGAATCTGTGTCTGCTCCTCCGATATCCGCAGCAAGATCTGTAGGATTATTAGCTCTTAGTTCGGCTCCACGCAACTCCTGAAAGTCCCGCTTACCGAGCTCTTCGAGGTAGGTGCCAATAAAACGTAATTCAAATGGCAAGCACATATTTAATAATGTACACATAGCGTCTATGCGTTTATAGCTTTCCAATTCTTTAAACCATGATACCACGTCCTCTTTGCAAACCATTTCCAGAACACATTGAAATTTTAAGAAAAGAATTAACCGGTCCCCTGCGGCCGTAGCGCCTTCGTGGCTTATAATTTTTGGCACGCACGTTTCTTGGGATGTGATGGTTGTAATCCAAGATGTTTTGAGTGTAACATTAGTAATCCAAAATGTTAGAAGCTTTTTATCACTATTTCCTTACTAAAGTATATTGGTTAAGCAACTACGAGCATTGCTAGTAGTTTTGTCTTGTCTATAGTCTATGGACAAAGGAAGATAGACAATCTCAATGTGGAATGGATGTTATAATTATAATTTAAAATATTTACTATAATAAATTTCAATTTGTTAAACAATATAAGTAAACAAAATATTAATATATTTAAATATATTAAATTATATTTATATTTTACAGTGTAAATAAAATTGTAAATCTAAATATGATGACAAATATATGCTTGTTATCCTACTCGTACATGTTTTATAATTTGTTTTGTATTTGTACGTTCAAGGAATAAGTGTTTTAAAATAAAAACAGTTCCATATATAAATATTTTTTAAGATATAATGAAAAAATTTAAAAATGTAATTTTTCTTTTATCCTACTTTTTATTATTTTAAGTTCAAAGTTTATTCTTTTCTTTTTATTTTTATTAATCATGATTAATAATAATAGTTTGTTTTAATCTGGAGAATGTATCCGATTGCCATTTGTTACTCGGCATATTTTTGACATATCATGAGAAAGTGATTTTGTAGCGTTCATCTGTGTAGTAAATATCGTTTTCCTTCATAAACTTAGCTATTATTCTAAAATACATGAATAATGGCTCCTGTTGAGCAAGATGTAGAAATGAAAAATGTAGATAGTCCCACTGCTGTGAGTGACGCAGAAACTGGGGAAATAAAGAAAGATGCCGATGTACTAGCTGTTCAAGATTTAAGAGAGCATGTTAAACAAATTGACAAAGCTGTAACATCTAAGGAACCGAGATTTGCAATGCGCGTTCTTAGATCTATACCAAATACAAGAAGGAAACTAAATGGTAATGTCCTGCGTGCTATTATAAATCAGCTTTATCCTGCAAACCCTGACAAAGAAGCTTTGATTGCGTTTGTTGAAAACCCACTGCCAGGTGCAGTTGAAATAGAGGCTCCACGTTCCCGAAGCGCCCCGAAAACGCCAGCACCAGAAGTTGATGCGTACTTGCATCTGCTAGTGCTGCTTCGATTATTAGATACCAATAAACTTGAAGAAGCCGTAGAATGTTCTCAACATCTGATGAATAAGGTAACAGCTCAAAACCGCCGAACTCTGGATCTGATTGCAGCTAAATGCTATTTCTACCATTCAAGAGTTTTTGAACTTACCAATAAGTTAGACCTCATTAGAGGATTGCTCCATGCTCGTTTGCGAACCTCGACTTTACGAAATGATTATGAAGGGCAGGCAGTGTTAATAAATTGCCTATTACGAAACTATCTACATTATGCTCTGTATGACCAAGCAGATAAATTGGTTAGCAAGTCAGTGTTCCCTGAAAATGCTAGTAACAATGAATGGGCACGCTTTTTGTACTACCTTGGCAGAATTAAGGCTGCTAGATTAGAGTACAGTGATGCTCATAAGCATTTAGTCCAAGCTTTACGTAAAGCTCCTCAAACTGCTGCTGTTGGGTTTAGACAGACTGTCCAGAAGTTAGCTATTGTTGTGGAACTATTATTGGGTGATATACCAGAGCGTGCAATTTTCCGCCAGGCACCTCTTAGAAAATCATTGGCTCCTTATTTTCAACTTACACAAGCAGTACGTCTGGGTAACCTACAGAGATTTGGAGAGGTTTTGGAAAATTTTGGACCACAGTTCCGCAGTGACCATACTTTTACATTAATTTTACGTCTCAGACAAAATGTAATAAAGACAGCTATCAGATCTATTGGCTTGTCATATTCTCGGATATCTCCTAAAGATATTGCTAGAAAACTGGGCTTGGATTCCGCAGAAGATGCAGAATTCATTGTTGCTAAAGCAATAAGAGATGGTGTCATTGAAGCAACACTTGACCCCGAAAAGGGATATATGAGTAACAAAGAGAGCTCTGACATCTACTGTACCAGAGAGCCTCAGTTGGCTTTCCATCAGCGCATATCATTCTGCCTTGAACTGCATAATCAAAGTGTGAAAGCCATGAGATATCCACCTAAGTCATATGGCAAAGAATTAGAAAGTGCTGAGGAAAGAAGAGAAAGGGAGCAACAAGATTTGGAACTTGCTAAAGAAATGGCAGAAGAAGATGATGATGGCTTCCCTTAAACATATATTTATGTCCAATATGTAGCTTTCTGTAATAAAATTTACTACAAATTAAAAATATTTAGATAATCCTGTTTACTTGCATGTTTTATCATTCAGAACATTAATTAATTATAATATTATTGAATATTTTAATTTTATTTAGTAATTGTATTTTTCTTATAATAGATTAAAGTAAAATGAAAGTACTTTCAACAGATAAATAGATTGAAGTTTTAATTTAAAGTAATTATTAAAAGTGTAACAACTAACTTATTCACTCACACTAATTAAATTTCTTTAATAAGACATTTTGCTCCTTTTTTTAATTAAATGTTGCAGATCCAGGACCATATATCTGGATTTTTAATTACATGAGTTTGTATTTAGAATAATATCTAATAACACAACAATCATTTCCTCTAATCATAATTCTCAATGACTTTAATATCTTTATAATATAGGTAACATAAGTTTTTAAAAATTTATAGTTATACTTTTTGAACCAGACAAAATATATAAATCTATCTATACATATAATAAAAAAGTAACTGATCGCTGTCCGTGCATGAGAGATATATGAAAAATAATGTTAGGCCCCTAAATAACATTACGTTACGTTTTGGGTTCTATTGATAAATATCAATAGAACCCAAAACGTTACTAATAATTTTATTTTCTGTTTGTGCACGCTCTCGCATCTCATTCGATTCAAATGCTACTCTTGTATTGTTGTAAACTCTCCGTAACATTTAGTGTTGAATTAATTTCAATCGGTTCAGAAACAAAAAAGTTACACCCATTAAAATTATAAATTTAAGCAAACTTTGTAATTTAAGTGAGAACGTGACCGCGAAATAACGAAATAGCTAAGACATGTAGTTTATGCAGACGAAACCGCAAGCGGGTCGCTAGTATTAAAAATAAATATTGTTGATCGTGAACACAAAAAATACCATAAGCATATTCTTACGCCATCTGTCATATACAAAACAGATTACGTATAAAACATTCATAAGAAATTATAATGGAATTGAATCTGCAAAAATAATCTTTTCCTTCTAGTTTTTTTACCTTTATAATTTTTAAATAAAATAAAATTCTTAATTTTTCTTTTAGAAAAACTAAAAATGCAATTTTTTTTTTGATGGTGGAATATGATGGTTACTATTTTGTTTTGTAGTAGGTATAGGTAGGTACCCACCAATATCCACCTATTTTCTTTTAACTTTCGCATCTAGAGCAACAAATTTAACGAAGGATTTTTAATTAACGAGAAAATAGTGTATAATATACTGCGAGTGTATATGAGTGTAAGATTTTATTAATCCAAATATAAGAAACAATAATATTGTTAAAATTTAATTTGTTACTCTACATTATTTCAGCAAGTTATTATTTCACGATTTTATTATTTTTTTAAATAATGAGTATAAAATTTACTTAGGTACTCTTTGTACAAAATATTTAACTTTTTCATTAACACTATAACTATTTATTACGTAATAACATATTGTTACTATGCAAGTAAATATTGTTTGATCGATTCTGTCATAAATATTGTGTTTGAGCCAAGATATATATAGAATGGATTTTACCGTACCACATATAGAAAAATTAGCTGAACTCTTAAAGGAACCTGAACCAGATATATTACAAGGAGAGGATCTGACGTCAACAAGTAAGTATCTTTAAGAATCAAGAACCAAGAAATATCAAAGAACCAGCGTCGTCAATCACAACTTCCGAATTTTTAAAACAACTTAAATGGTTTGCTTTTATGAAGCCAATAATAAATTAAAATTATTTTGGTTTCATATCTTCTAGTCTTAATAAATTTTGCAATATTTGCTCTATTTTTAATAGCGTAAATAGATTGTTTGTAACGTAGGAACACAGTTCATAAATGTTATTTTGAAAAGTTTCTATTGCTGTTAATGATAACAAAACCAAATTACTGCCACTTGAAAAATAATAATAATACCTAGATCTACTCACCAGTTTCATTGTTTTTTTTTTGTATAAGCTTTTCGGATAGAGTAATTGGAATAATCTTTCCTTCAGATGAGTTTGACTATTCCAAGACTTGTATAAGAAGTTTGAAAATACAATAAAAAGAAGCTTAATTTAAATATTAAATGTGTGATATTTTTTCCGCTTCACACTTTTTCCGTGTTACGAACCCATGGCCATTGCGGATACAGTGCGATGCTGTGCCACTGCGCCCGGTAGCCTCAGAACAGACGAAAACAATAATAAAAAACAATATTTTTTTTAGAGTATGAGATAACTGAAACGCGGAATAGCAATTTTGCGCTTGCTTCATCGCAAAAACTTCCCACAAATATTGAGGAATATGAAGAACAACAGGCCAAGGAAGCTGAGCAGATAAGCGTCGTTGGCTTGGCATCATGTGATCGTAAAGCACCAGTCTATACAATGAATTACCAACAGTCTGTCAGCGCTGAAGATGTTTTCCTTCAGGTTTGCTTGTATATTTTATTTTCATCTTTTCCCCCATTTTGTGAGGGGAGTAGGTACTCATATTATGGCTCCGTTTCTTACTTTATGCTAATTTGGAGATATTGTGCTATTATGACACAAATTTGTATCACGTGTGCGTGAATAACACTATAAATAAAATATATTTTTCTACTCTATTTTTCGTATAAAAATTTGAGCGTGAGTTACTGAATCCGAATACGGGGCGGATCATTTAGAATTTGCGCTAAATTATAGTAAAAACTAGCAAATTATAAAAAGATTTTTTACTGCCCAGTGTAATTAGTAATATTAATACATAATAGTCACGTATAATGAAAATTTTATCTTTACATCATCATTGCGGTTTACATGAAAAGAACCCAACTCCGCTCTCTATTGTATAGAAATAAATGTATTAATATTTACTTATTTTTCTTTTTACTATAACCAGATAGGACCAAAAACACCTTCTTCAGCCAGTTGCGAGAATTTAATCGTAAGAGTATCTATGCCAGGGGATAAGAAAGAAAATATTGATTTGGCTGTGGATACTATAACTGTCACTGTCAACTCTTCTCGATATCATTTAAAACTTTCTCTACCACACGAAATTAACCCAGACACTTCAAAGGCTAGCTGGGACCCTAATGAAGAAATATTACTTTTAACGTTAAAATTACAAAGAGAATTTGATTTTGTCAATTTCTAATAATACTCTTGAATGTAATGAAATAAATAATAACTCACTACCACAGATTGTTTATTTTAATCTTTAGCTTTAACTGCACTAAATGTACGTATTCCTTAAAATAGTTCAAGTACAGGTTTCATTAAATGGGTCAATGATTAATGAATGGCAATGCGTATAAATCATAACTTCAAAAGTAAATGACAGCAATAAGTATGAATAAGCTTGACGATCGTAATTTTTTTCATTTAAAGTAACCAGAGGCGTTTGACTTATAAGTTTTCAAGTTGATTTAATTTTTATCGAAATATAATCCTTACAAGAGAAAAGTAAAATAAATATCGATCACTTAGAATGCCGTGTTGATTTAATAAGTTTATATTATTTTCTTGAAATTTCTAAATTTTAGGAAATTTTAGAAAACTATAAATAAAACAGTGTAAGGCGGGAGTTCGACTCATATTCAGCTTTACGCTTCTTTAGTAGCAGGATAACCAGAGAGAACCTAGTGTCGACACACTCCGCTCTCCACTTTGTATTGTATTTGTATTCTTTATTGATTACAGGATAAGTTTAGCGCATTTATCTATTTATACATATTATAATAAAAATGTAAGTGATCGCTTTCTGTACAGAAAATGTATCAAATGGATAATACTTCTTCTGTACATACAGCGATCATTATGGATGGATGAAAGATGTAAAAAAAAAATAGTAGCATTTATAAATATAATACAACCCAAAACGATGATTATATTATGATTTCTTTTTGATTGTGCACGCTAATTTTAGAAACGACTTTAACGATTGAAATATAGTTATAACTATTGTGTTTATAATATTACAATCGGTTCATTAATAAAAAAGTTACAACCATTTAAATGATAAATTTAAACAAAGTTTGTGATGTAAGAGAGATCTTGAACGGGCGAAAAAACGAAACAGTTTAATCGTGCAGTTTATGCAAGCGGAACCGCGAGCTGGTCGCTTGTATAATAAAATATTTATTTTATGACAATTGTCATAAAAAATCGAACAAATTCTTGTAATCGGTAAAATGATAACACAAAAATCTAATTTTTATAGTAGGTACATGCTTCATGAACACAGGAAGTGTACTAAAGCTAGTTTATAACAGTATTGTTTAACAAATACGATTCCAGTTATTAAGAGTAATCACGGCCCAAGCAAGCGTCAAGGCGTCCTATTCGCTTGGCCTAAACGCCATATCAATGATTATTTTAATTGAGACTTATATGAGAATGTTAACGCTTGATTTTATTTATTACTTGCATAACGTGTTACGCTTTGTACTGTATTGGCTAAATTGGAAATTAAATTTCAAATTTCAACTTTAAACATTTTAAAGGAAATGATATATCTATTACCATATATACCGGCCATTCTATGGTTTTCCTGACCACTGGTAGTTTGTGTTATTTTGTCCATTTACCTACTGTATTTGTAGAGTATTTAATCAAAATATAAGATACTCGACGCTGCCCGAAACTTTGTTTGCGAATAACTTTGGTTACTATGTATTTTATTAAAAATTTAGTTTATAGTATTAAAAACAAATAAATATTGGTTTAGGTAAAAACATTTCCATCACACTGAACAACATTGCTAAGACGCTATACGTATTACAAGATCGCATAGGATTTTAGAAGATTCGAAGGATTTTTTAAGGTTTCAGGATTATTGTATTCAAAAGTTATGTTCAAAAGTCATAAGTTTATATATTTTCGTTTTTGTTCATCGCTTGATAGAATACATACATTTTAACTTATAATATAGAACATAGGGAGGATAAAATTTTACACTATTTTTACACAATGTTTCTTTCCTACTTTGTGGCTTATGTATATGGCTTATGCTTAAGTATACTACACTTTATGGCGTAATGAGAACTTCTCGTGTATAGTTATTCTATAGTTTAAAAGCTTGTTAGACACAATTGAAATACAAAAGTGGAAACTATCAAGGGCTACTTAAACCTTATCACGTTTTTTTAATCTACAAAGAAGCATTGTCAGCAGCTGAAGCCATCTTTGCGCAGTGATACAGCGTCTGACTGTAAATGCGATTCATTGTGAGTTTAATTCCCTCTCTGGGACACCATGTTTAAGTAATTTTCATTTTCTCGCTTGAAAGTCGAGGACAAAGTGTCTTGACATGAGGTTTTTCTGAATACCCTGCTATGCGGGAAAAAGCATTTACCTGAAAAAAAAGAAACGAATATTAACTGAAGGTGAAATATTATTTCTTAAAACAGTAGAACGCGTGACAACAAGACTCTGTCTTAATTATTGTTATTATATTAAAATGCCTTCAAAAATTCTAATGATACAGCATGTATGTTACTGGTATGTTGCTTCATTAATATATTTTTCAAGATAACATCAGTTTTTTAACAATCGTAGTGTTTGTTAGTTCAATGTCATAAATATGAAATTATTCTTATAACATTTTAAAGGTTAAAATAATGATTTTAAAATTAGAAATACTTATAATTAAACATATAAAATATAATAATGTTTTTTAAATTACATTCAATATATAATATAATGACACTCGAACATCACATGAATAGCCTCCGTTCTATTTAATTTCAAGCCATTGTTACAAAAGGAAGACGAATGTTTTACCAGCTGTATTTTTTCAGACAATGTAGTACGATTAGTAAGACCACCGCGATATATTTTTTTGCTTATGCTAGGCCATTAAAGATAAATTTTATATTGAGGATCGTTTTGCATCTATTCACTGTACAGTGTACCGGTCACTCGGTCGCTTATTTATTTGAATTCTAGCGCTCGCAATGCGCGGTGGCGAGCGTATCTAACTGATTATTTTTATCAACGCTAAAAGGTTTATTGTACGGAGTAACAATTTAAAAATTACCTACAATTTCGTTTATTTACTGTAAAACAAATTAAGTGTGAATATTTTGTATTGTAACTAAGTATTATCTTTAGGGCTATATGAAAAAGAACTGTGAATTTATAACAAACTGGTAAGATATTTTAAAATTGTAATTTATTTTTTTCTTCATATT
The DNA here is from genome assembly GCA_038994665.1 of Podotricha telesiphe. Classification (NCBI taxonomy): domain Eukaryota; kingdom Metazoa; phylum Arthropoda; class Insecta; order Lepidoptera; family Nymphalidae; genus Podotricha; species Podotricha telesiphe. The sequence continues at coordinate 159,984 of JAOYRR010000030.1, read as the reverse complement.
TTTTATAGTTCAAAGTTCTATTGTATATTATTTTTGAATAGGTAAACGATATATTTTGAACACTTTATTAGATTCTCGTTAAGAATTCAATCCAATAAGTATTATAAGCATTTTTATTAGTGAAGAATCAGCTGATATTAAACGCAAAAGATTTAGGTAATTGTAAAGTCAGTAATGAATGCGCTGTTGTTAATTTAAACAAAATTAATTACATAATAGTTGCCTATATTCTAATATAAATGATGATTCTGAATTTCTGTAGGTTCTTTATTATATATTTTTTAAAACTTTCAATGGACAATTAATGCAAAAGCACATGAAACACATTTCTTGTTTGGCATTTATGAACTTGAGGAATTTAATCATTTTTAATGAAATTAATATTTATATTATCTATTGAGTGAGTGAATATATTTGTACTATCATCTTTATTGTAGGTAAAATTGTCTACAGAGGTATATCAAAAATCGTAACAACTGTACTTGTTTTTTTTGGTAGTGGCCTTAATCGACCTAACCACTTCAAAGTATTCTGAAACATGCAAGTTGATATACATCAACTTTAGTTCATTTTCCACTCTGGAAAACCATTATATTTAAATTGTTTAAATTTCTCCGCTCTGGCAAGAAAAGCAGGGAAGCAGGGAAGATAATTCACTTAATGTCTGGAATTCGACCAGAAAAAAAAGAGAAGCGAGGGTATTGACACTAGGTTCTCTCTGAATATTTTTTTTATTAACATAATAAAAAATATATATTGTAATCATATTTGTATAAAATGTGGTTGAAACTATGTAGAATATTTGCCCGTCCTTAACCTTATTATAAGTTTTTATCATATATTTTTCTTAAACAAGCCATTGCATACATACATCAATCTACGCTTTTCTTATTCAAAAGTTATTGACAGTTAAGGTTAAAATACAGTGGGAAGTAAGATCGTGATATATTCCGATATCCTTCTACCAGAGCTTTACAACGAATAGTAAATAGAATTTATTTTATATATTCTAAGGAAAAATATATTTTTTTAATTTTTATCAGTTATATATTATTTTGTAGGTCTCACAACAAATGAAGATGATTCGCAGCACATTTTTCTTGATGTCTTTATTCTGTTTATTCAATATTATAGAACAACAAACCACCACGCCATGGGGATACAAACGTAAATATTTGCTAATACGGTTTTTCAAATACATATTTAAAGTACTTAATTAGTTTATATTTTACAGAACTTTTTCCTCCAAGTAAAATTCCTGAAAATGGCTTAAGCCCGAGCAGATCAGTAGTGAGGCGTAAAATTGTGTTGTATCACAACTTTTTACGTACAAAAGTACGTCCGACAGCTTCAAATATGCTTTTGATGGTACGTAATTTTGTTGAAAAAAAATTGTAATTAAAGCCAATGGCAATTAAGAATTAAAGCATATCACAATGTTAGTGCCGGTTTTAAATAATATATTTAATATACAGGTTAAGTAAAATATTTGTAATGCATATTAAGTGGTAAATAAAAAAGACTTAATTATATGCTATACTATATTTGAAACTCTTTTTACCTGATTACGAGTAAGCTCATAAAACAAATTGAAGACATGCATAGATAATGGTGATATGTTGCATAATGGGAATTTCGTAAAAGAGAGTTTAAAGTTATTCAGCACAAACATATTTGACTTACAGCCAAAAGTGAACTTTTCATCATATATTAACATTTTATAGCGCGTTAAAGTTATATCGTTGCTTTAAAATAATATTTTGACGCTTGAAAAACATTTTTAGAAAACGTATAAAATTGAACGTAGTGGGATTCGAACCCGCGCCTCTTGAGAGGTGTCCAAGCGCTCTGACCGCTAAGCCATACATTAGTTTTTATACGTTTTATACAAATATTTTTCATAATATCATAAATGTGTAAATAACACTTTAAAAAAACGTAAAAATATTTGGACATCTTTAATTGAAATGAATTTTTAAGTAATTACATAATACAATGCATAAATATAAAAATATAAAGGAGCAATTTAATTTAAATTAAATGCTATCTAAACTCAAAACCATGTTATTGTCTTACTAAAGTTAGATTTTGATATAGATTATAGGAATATTAGATATCAATTTTGTATGAACAAAATCAGGAAAAAGCTTTATAATTTGCAGTCATGGCATCCCCTCGCCGCTCAGCAAGCTCAAAGATACGCAGACAAGTGTATTTTTTTAACTCATAATGACCCCAGTGAAAATACTGTGCCGTATCTTGGAAGTTGCGGGCAAAATCTTTTTGCATCTTCAACAAAAACACCATGGTATGTTAAAATATGTGTTAGTACGCTATTAATTATACTTTATAAATTAACTTCTATTTTGACAACGGTATTGTTAATTATGTATTTTTATTATAATTCATCCATCTCGTTTTGGCGCGCGCCATCGTGGCGCAGTGTGACAGCCTTTGACTCGTGTTTATTTGTGTGGTTGATTCCTACACGGGGAAATCATTATAATTGTTTCCATATCTCCGCTCAGGTGACAAGACAAAGCACGGTGTTGAGTTCCGCTCACATGTTAAGCTTGTCTGGGATTTTTAACATTTTTTAAAGTTGTTAATCACACACTCAGGAAAAACGTACAAAGATTTGAACGCTGTGGGTTTTGAACCCGCCTTTGGCACGCTTAGCGGTCAGAGTGCTTGGACTGTTTCCAAGAGGCGCGGGTTCGAACACGCTGCGTTCAAATTTTTAAAATACGTTAGTGATTTTCTAAAATATGTTTGTCTCGGAATGTCTCGGATTAGGGCAGAAAGTGGAGAACGAAGTGTTGAACGGTTTTCTCGGCCTACCTTGCTATGCGGGAAAAAGCGTGAAGGTGAAAAAAAATGTAATTCACTATGTGGACGTTTGGATATATATATTAGGTATAAATTCTAGATGTAGATACTCAACTAGACATTTTAAATTTGTTATTTAAATTAAAAGTAAGTTACATACTTACCATGAAGCTTCTTATAAACGTTTTTTTACGTAAGTTTCTTTGTCTGTCGGATGTATTTTTCTTGTGCACGATCTTTTAACCTTACTATAAAGATAATAGGGAATTCGTGAACATCTAATTAAAGATTTCACAGACTGACATCGCAATAATCACATGCCCTTTGTAGTTTACATATATATGTACTTTAATGTTCATTATTATGATGCTTCAGACAATTATGTTGTTAGCTAAGATAAAACATCTCATATTCCGGCGTACAATACTTACTTTTTGCTTACTTGCTGCTTAAGATTAGGTTAGATGCCATTATGGCTCATTAGGACAGCTTCTGATTGTAAATGCAGTTGGTTGGGGATTCGTTTCCCACTCGAGGATATAATTAAATTTAAATTGTTTTCATTTCTGAACAAACACAAACAAAAACAAAGCGCGGCATTGAGTCCCGCCACGATGTCTTGAATTTAGGCTAAAGTGGAGAACGGAATGTCTTAAGTTACCTTAAGTGATGGTTCTCTCTGCCTACCTTGCTATGAGAAAAAAACGTAAAACCAAGAAAAAACTGTACCTGTTATTAAGCTTTTCTTCATTATATACACGGTATTTCCTAACTCGTTCTACATTATTATTTTTATTCAGATCAAATAATTATTTTTTAATGTTTTTGATAAAGGCCGTACAAAAGGCAATGCAGTGCACTACACAGCTTTAAGTGGTTTCATAATGGGTGCATCCATTATTAAATAATTATTAACATTAGTAGTTAGTTATATGAGCAATATAAATAAGATATCGTTTATTACAATGTTATTCTTTTATATAATATTTTTTTTTATTAATTTAAATATCAAAGTTAGAAACCCTTGATGAAAATTATATAATTTCTAAAATGCATTGACGATGTTATTTCGTCCATCGGCAACTGTTACCTCAGAGTGCTAGGAAAATATAATTTCTTGCTATGTTATCGACGAATTAATTTGAATAAGTTATACTATATTTTCAGCAAATTATTTATTTGGAATAACAATACTCATTCATTTACTTATACGGTGTTTGTAACAGACGGCCTGTCTTTTCGATGTTACCTAGGCTTGCGATAGCGAAGGTACTTCATGATTTATTCATTGCATTCGCATTGTGACTTTTAACAAAGGAAATTCTTAGAAACCTCAAAACATTAAACTTTTTTGTAATGTATGTTTCATCGCTAAATAAAACATAAATCATTCGATATAATTCTCCCTAACATGTTTATAAACAGTATTTATATTTTTTGATTGAAAAGTCATACCAATTGGTTTATTGTATAAATTGATGCATTCAACATGAAAGTTAGTTCCTATTAAATAAAAATCAACTGACTGAGAGCAGTTTTAATTTGTCTCATTGAAATAAATTTTTTTTTATGTAAAATCATTTGTTGCAAAATAATGATATTTTAAATGTTGAGCTTGAAGGCGTCTTTTCCCAGCTGAATTGTTTTCCATACCTGTGGAAGTTTCCTGTAGGACTAATAATTTTATGTTAATTGGCGACTCGATAGTTTTTGTAATAGCCTGTTTGAATAAAATATATTTTAATCCTTTTCAGGTTTTTCGCCATTAAAAGTTGGTTTCTTGAATATAAAAACTTTACATACGGAGCACCGATAACGAATTTCAAGGCAATTGGGCACTACACTCAGATGGTTTGGGCTACGAGCCACAAGGTCGGCTGCGGCGTGGCCCGATGCGCAGGCGGCCCTTGGGGACAATTTTACAATTATGTCTGCCATTATTGTCCTACGTAAGTTAAATTATCATTGTTTTTATTTAATACTTCATAGAAATCCACAGTAAATAGTAATTTTGTGTTAGTCTAAACATCGACATATGATTTAATTATAATAAAATTTGTTATAGTTAGAGTTTATATGCTAATTTACTTAATCATTATTATAAATTACGTTTAAAATGGTTATAGTCCCAAATGAAATAACAATGACTTTCAATATAATCATAAAATAAAATAGACTTGCCAAATATACTCAAAATTGTAAAATATCTTGTTATTAGGCCGATTTTTATTTTTATTATTTAGATATTGTTCGACGACATTATAGTCCTTGTGAGACCGTTGTGGAGTAGTGGGACAGCGTTTGACTGTAAACGCGATTGCTTGTGGGTTCGATCCCACTCGGGGGAATAATTATATTCAAAATATTTTAATTTCTCCGTTCCGGTACCCAAGATAAAGCGCGATATACAGTCGCGCCATATTTCGATTTCGGGTGGAAAGTGGAGAATGGAGTGTTTTGACACAGGCTATGCGGGAAAAAGCGCGAAGGTTAAAAAATCATATTACTTTGGTGAATGAGATTATCTTAAATAAGAATAGATTTACATGTTTAGTGATCAGCTTAAGTCTATCAAATACATTTTTCGATAGAGGAATACAAATTGTGAACATTAAAATACCAATGTACATACTGTATACGTAAAGGATTTAGCTGTATGCTATTTGCGGTTAATGCTAAACACTTGTTTTGCATTTTATATTAGTTTTTATTGCATATATCTAGACAGTGTTGTTTAAAAGGATTGACATGACTTTTAAAATAATAACATATATTGCGTTTGCGGCATATAAATTTTGTCAAAGTATTAAAAAAGCATCGAGCAAAGATAATATAAATATTAATTATAAAAGCTCTTGAATAAAGTTTTAGCCCTATATTTCGTCATTAAGTTTGCAAAGAGTATTTAACATTCTTTTCCTGCAATGAGCTTACAGCGAACATCACGTCTAGGTCATTACATTGTTCTGTAACCTTAAATAATACGTGATATGATCTACCTACATTAATTTACAATAATATACTTGTTCAGTATAAGTGATGATAATAATATATAGTTTTCAGCAGGTGTATTTGAATATTATATTAAATTAAAATTAAAATAACCTTAATTTAAATTTATTATAATAAATAATTTATAAGTTATTTTAATCCTACGAATAGATTTGTGTCAAAACTTTACGACGTTTCATTGTATATTTTAATAATTGCTGCTTTCCTCGAACAGTGTTTCACTCTTTTAAAATAAAACTTCCCCGAAAAAGTAATAAAGAAAGCGCATAGTACCAACTTACCAACAAATTAGAATATTTTAATAATAAGGATTTAGATACAATTTTCGCAATTAAGTAAGTAGGTACTTATAATATGCAAATGTAACCTTAAGATAAGAAAAAAAGATAGTAATCAAATACTTTATAAATAAAAAACAAACTCCTTTGTATTTATAAATTATTTTGTACTATTTTTGTATTTTTACACGACAATTAAGTTTTTAATATTTTTTCTTACTTCTTAAACGATCCACAGATAAATAATAACCTTAATTACTGGCGCCTTTGTGAAAGAAATAGTATAAAGAATATGAATGCTATTGCTAATTTTTTTCAACAATAATTTCTGTTAAACTCTATTGTACTTACTTTTTTATTTTATAAATTATTTATAAGAAAACAAGTACCTTTATTAATAAATGTATTCATAATGTAGTTATTAGTATTATTTAAGGCTTACTTACTTAATCAAGAGATCATTTTGCGGGATCTAAAAGCTGTGGCCTACCACAATAAAATACTGTCATGTCATTGGCAACTAATTATTTCGATTTTTCAAAAGTGTACTACACGGACAACCAAATATTTGCCATTTTTATAAATATTGAAATCGAAATATAATTATATATTGTATTCTAAGAGGCCATTATGGCGTAGTGGTTCTACAGCATGTGCCTGGAAACTATGGTTGTGGGTTTCACTTGGGGGAATAATTATTATATTTAAATTATTTTTATTTCCCTGCTCTGGTGAGACAAAGCACGGCGGTGAGTTCCGTCACTCAACACGCAATGTCTCGAATATAGGCGAAAAGCGAAGCATGAAGGCGCATGACCTCTGCTTAACTTGCTTACGGAATAAAGAGTGAAGGAATAAGGTGAAAAAATTCGAACGCAATTCTGTTGTGTTTTTATTCGTTTTCTAAAAACGATTTTCAATTTTTTTAAGTGTATAACACTTTGATAATGCTAAATATATATAATTTTACTAATTGTATTTTCAGGGGCAACTACGAAACTATTATTCAGTACCCCTACAAAGTCGGACCACCGTGTGGAGAATGCCCAGGCAGTTGCATATCGGACTCCTTGTGTACGAACTCTTGTCCTGTTAAAGATTTCTTCTCGAACTGCGAAACGCTCACTAGAGAAGTAAATGTATGTATGCAAGGCAAGTGCAACGCTACGTGCTCGTGCCTCGGAAGAATTCATCAGAACTTTCCGTGGTAGATCATGTTGAAAATGAAGTTATTAATGCTGTTAATATAATATAATGTATATACATATAAATATTGTAAATAAATATAATCGCTAATTGTATGTTTTTTTTCATTTAAATGTATCTTGTAACCTATCCTAACCTAACAGGTTAGGTTAGCATGATTTACTCATATTAAAATTAAATATTTTTATTTCAATATAAAATGCAATAATAAATAAAATACAAGACGTAAAATACAATAGTTACGACATTCTGGCTGTTTGTCTGGTTTCAATCTTAATTTAAAAAATACACCTTAAAAGTTTTTTGATCTATTTACAGAAAATTCGATGCTGCATTCTGTTAAGCAATGTTTCTAAATGAAAAATATATATATATATATAAAAAAATAGTAAGAAATAGTAGCAATTTTTAGATTAATATATTTCATATTTATTTACAATATGCGTAGGTAGATCTTGAACCGTACAACCAGTGTTTTTATACGTAGGGTCCATGGTCCTCGAGTACAACAGGTGAGTCAGCAGGTGGGGTGATTGCTAGCGCGGAACCAAGTTTTACGATCAACGCTCCCTTAATATATTTGTTAACGAACTTTTACTTTGTTTATTAAATAAAAATAAAATTTATTCTTATTATGTACGAATAAACAATATATTTATGAACGCATATCTTATGTTAAAACACAATGATGTTATTAATTTTGTTTCTACTTAATTTGCCTACAAGAAATTAGCATTTGCATGTCGTATTCCCGACTAACCGAGCGACATCTTTCCCACCCCCACCATCGACCTAATTGTAATGCAAGAGCGTGCTCTGTGCGCACGGGCATTGCGGCACCGGCCTCCGCACCTCGCGTCCATCTGCCGCGGCCATGGTCTGTGACGACAGCTTACATGCATCATCGCATCCCCGTAAGTCACTCCGGCGTCTGGCTTCAACACGAGGCTTCAGACCTCGCTCGGAGTTCTCCTGGATCAGAATATTTGACGGCCTCGAACCTTTCGCTATTGATGCACCCAGTAAGCTTATTAAAGTATCACAGTATACCACGGCTGAGGATGTCAACAAAAAACTAGGATTAAACGAAGACTTGACTTTATGGATCCAGATCGGCGGAGAGCATTCTCGACGTTTAGAACTTAGGGAGTTTCCTTTGAAAATTCAAGATGAATTTCTAGCGAAGAATGGATGGACATCTGAAGCTCGACAGCAAAGACTTGCCGTGGACCCCGAGTTACGTCATTCACTTCGATGGTGTGCAGGTCCTGCTAGCAGATCCGGCGGTGTATTACGTTCAGGCACACTCTTTGTATTGAAAGGCCACGTTTTTCCGCAATGGAAGTCGCGACTTGCTCATATAATTGGATCTCAACTACATACACATGGTAAGCCGTTTATGTCACTAGAAAGTAAAAGTTTAGAATCATAAATTAAATTCATGTAACCTTAAAATCATTTTATTATTAGCTTGAAGCAAAAATAAATACAATATTATTAGAAAACTGAAAAACATTTTGAGAAAACGTATAAAAATTTTGAACGCAGTAGGATTCGAACTCGCGCCTCTTGGAAAATTTTTGGGTAGCAGAAATTTATAAAAATGTCTCTACAGAGATGCTAACAGCAAAATGAATTGTAATTGTAAGGTGTAATAAGAATTTCGATGTAGTCGGATGTTGCATGCGTGGCTGCACCGTTAGATCAGATCGCTTGGACGCCTTCCAAGAGGCGCGGGTTCGAATCTCGCAGCGTTCAAAATTTTTATACGTTTTCTTAAAGTGTTATAAAAGCATAAATTATTTTTGTTGCAGGCGTTGCATGGGATTTGCTAGAGTTAAGTGGCGGCAGCATAGAACTTTGCCAGCCAAAAGCACAAAAGCTAGTGCTTTGCGTTAAGCCACGATCTCCCAGCTATAACTTGCTGGATTCTGGAATCAATCATCTCTTTCTAGGCTTTAATACTGTTTGGGAGAGAAATATGTGGTTCTGCTGGCTAAAAGAGGTATCTCAATTTTCAATGATTATTTATGTAATTATACTTAGATATTAGAAACACATAATTAGATAGAGATTTAATATTTTTACGACGTTACTAGTCAAACGTGAATATACGTAGATTATAAAAATTCTAGACAAACATTATGTTTTATTATATTAGTGCATTGGTAATTTTTAAATTATCTACGCATAAATATTTTACAATATACAAATTTAAGATTGAGAATTGATTCCGGTACGCTTCGCAAACTAACGATCCGTGTACAAAAGCGGCAAATTACTAGAAATCTGCTGAGTTAGACAATCTTTTGACATTTAGAAGTGTATTTTTTTATTTTAAAGGTTGTGTGTACAGAACTTTTTAACGCAAACTGAAAGTCAGTAAACAATGTAGTTATATTTATATGTAATAAAATAAAATAACTGAATATAAAATCAATTTTTAATTATGAAACATTCATAAAAAGCTTGATATATTTATTGCTTATTAAAAATTATAATAAACATTTTAAAAAATTAAAAACATTTTATGTTAAAAGTGTATTTTAATGGCTATTTAAATTTTATACAATTAATAAAAAAGTGAAATACTCGGAATGGTAAAAAAATTAGAAAATGCATGCTCCGCCCTGCAACAGTTGTTACGCTCGACGTATCCCAAATGCTTAGCGGGCGGGCGTCTGAGTCAGTCAAAACTATACTGAGCGTTTACTTTGACGCCTTTTCTTGTGACATAACATAAGTGACATGTGTATAATAAAACTAAATTAAAAATAATGGTCTTATATGAAAAAGATGTAAAAATGCTATGATCTGGAGCTCTAAGTTTAAGTTCGAACAAAGTATATTACCAAAGGAGGTGAGCAAGGACACTTAAATGTCGCTTATCAAGTGAACAAAGTCGTGACTGGAATAAAGATTTAACTTCAAATTGTTTCAAAGTCTATAGGCATAGCGTTGCACGGGTTCGTCGGCCGCGGTGGTAATATATGAGCTTTAATACAAGTGTCTAAGTTTAGTTCGTTTTTAGTATAATAGATGTTTTAAGTGAAAAAGAGAATGTGAATATTAAAGTAGTACATAGATAACTTACGACCGATATTTTTGATTGTATCGAGAAAATTTTGGCATGGTTGAAAATAATATAATGAAGTGTGAGGAGGAGGAGATCGACAGTTTAGATGTGTTTTTACAATATAGCAATGATGACGTATTTCTGGACAGCTTAGAACCCTCTGTTTATAAAGGAAAATATGAAAGCTCGGTATGTCCTCGTAATATATTAGATTATATAATAAGTATGTACCTATAAATGTCAGTAATAATTATTGTAAAGATTATTTTTCTTTAAATTTTGTTTTACGTATGTCATAACTTTTGCTAAAATTAAAAATATATGAACCGTTATCGGCTTAAACTTATCATAATATTAATTAGCATAGCTTTTCTACATTGTGTTAAATATAGAGTACAATAATGGTATGCTTTACCGTAAACAACCCAGTTAAGCTGGATTTAGAGCTACAACGTGTCTTTACCTTACCAACTTACCATTATCAATATATTTTGTATATAATAACGACATAATAGTCGTCTTATAAAAGCAAAATTATTAATAAATAGTAGATAGATGATACATAGCAACCATTATTATAATGTTATGATTCATAAAACTCATTGATATTTGATAGAAATAATTTTTCTCTTAAAAAATTGAACGAATAAAAAGAAATGAAAAATCCAGAACTTGTATTATTCAATTAAACAAGAAAATACTATTAATTAGGTGTTTGATAATAATTTTTGTTTTTGTCATAATTTATGCAGGGTACACAAAGCACGCAGCCACCTAACGTACTAGACCTCAGTAGTGGTAATCGATCGCACCTATCAACAGCATTGAACCAACATGCATCAGACGGGTTCGCTGTACGCGTGCTGCGTTTACGCGGTAATGCTCTACCCGCAGTCCCTTCACAGGCCTGTGCTTTAAACACCTTGACACACCTCGATATCAGCGATAACAAGATAACTGAACTACCAGAGGAATTATGCCGGTTGACACAGTGAGTATATAACAAGATTATTGTAAACTATTTATTAGGTACTGTCACTGTAACAAGTTTTACAAGTTCTTTTATTATAAAGCTTCCGTTATAATGATATAAATTTGGTTGGATAGAGAGAAAAGCTCGGCCAGTGAAAGAGAGCGTTAATGCATAAGGCGCCCATAAGCCTACTCATGGGTCACATGCTCTAGGTACTGCCCCGAGCTCTTCTCTCTATAACGTAATGGGCTCGGAAACCTCACGATGAAGCCATGGTACGCTAAGGAGCTCCTTGCTTTATGCAACTGTTTGTTCGTGCTTTAAAAATACGTTTTACTTATGAAATCAGATTAAGGACAATGGATGATGTTGATGAGCTACGTACATCTAATGATGAATATCACACCGGTCTACTAAAATTAAATTTATTATTTTGCTAAGTTATAAATCGCATAATTGTATACAATGTACGACGTGTTTATTTATTGCTTTCAACTATTATAATGAATATATTTACTTGATAACAAAGAGAAATTATCGTTCTTGTAGACGGAGTCGCATGTAATGTAATTAGAAAGTACATATTCAAAATACTACTTAGTAATTAAAAAAGTAAACATGTTAAATAGTGAGGAAATGTACGCATGTAAATTTTACAGTTCTCACATTGGTAGATGACGAATATAAAATTAAAATAATATAAATTATTTGTATGTAATACAGACTTTATAAAATAAAAATTGAATTATATTTAAAATTTAAAATTTAGTGACATACCTAAATAAATCAAAAATTTTGATGAAATTTAGATTTTCTTACTTAAGTAAGAGTTAAATGGGCAATAACCTTACAATAGTAGCTTCTTAAATTGCCTCACTGTTTGATTTATACATACATGTACCAATATACACATATAGGGCGACAATAGGACGAACTTTTATACGAACACTTTAAGCTTTTACTTTATTTCCATTTTTATTTTTTTTGGTACCAATATTGTATATACAACATGTCCTAAAATTCAACGGTGGAGACCCGATACGTGTTTAAATAATATTAAGTTACACACTCAATAGGTACAAAATAAATTGTTCAAAGAACATCTGGCTCACAATTCGAGAACATTAGATCAGTATACGTTGCTATTACGGGTCTATTCTTAACGCTCCGTTGGCGGAGCGTGGCGCTCTGCATCTCAGTATCAACCTTCCTTGCTTTTACATATAACATGGTACGATAGAATTTTCCTTTTTGTTGTTTTATCTATTTTGTATATGAATTAATGAGCGCTACTCTTGACACAGACACTAGGAAGTCGGAACTTGCTCTATTGTTATGCATTTCAAATTTAATGTACCATGCGTCCCATTTACAACTGAGAATTTTCTTCGCAATTCACTTCGATATTAGGTTATGTAAATTTTTTAAACTATACGGTCTCTTTTATGTATGTAATCATAAATATAAAGAATTCCAATACAAACCTATAAGATTATAAATACATTGTTTTTAATTTCCTTAAATAATTTGTCCTATTACTGAATATATTTTTTTATTTATATATATTTATATATTAATTAATTTTTTATAATAAATGAACAGGTAAAATGTGCGTCTAAAAGCTAAGCTTTCAAGTTTTACTTGAAGGTTCAAAACATAATAATTACATTCAAATGTATGTCAGTAAGAAAATTCTTGTGTCATCATTATAACTATTAAGCTAACAGTTGTAAGCTGTTAATTAGGTGCATTTCCGTTGTGTGCCAATTTATAAGTGAACGCACGTCATACAAACGTCTTCACTGACTACTGATTGCATAAAACACCCATCAACTATAAATTTAAGTTCCTTGAATAAAATATGCTTTTAACGCGCTTTTATTAAGTCCTATTATTATTAAAAAATCTCGGAATGCAATTTTTACTTAACTCTCGGCCATCCATTTTGTCGTTGTGTCCGGATGCGTTAAGAACATAATATTTTTATAGCATAAAACTGATATTTATATATTTTTTTTTAATAAAAGAAGCTACAGAGTACTCTTAAATGGCGGAGGTTGTTGCATAAAAAAATAACAAGAATTAACGATTAAACTTTTAACAAGCTTTATCGATAAACTAAATTCTGAGCTCAAATCATTATCATACTTTAAATAAATATATCTTTACAATACAATAGTATCAATCAACTGTCAAGCCCACATTGTATAAATATTAAATCTTTAATTGAGTACCAATAACAATATTGAGGTTTACGCAATACGATATGCTGTACGCTTAGATATTATGCCATCTTTGATATTCTCAGTTCTTAGTAAGTCTATCTACATCAGGGCGTCGAAGCGTGCCGGTTACGTTCACTTTGCGCGCAACCCCTATTAGCGGCGTGGCGGCCTTGTTTGTTAATAAATACTATATACTGTATATAAATGTTGCGTGATTAACTTCAGTTTTTTAATCGATTACATATACAGAATCCTACAACTTTAAGTAAAATATTTGTAACCTTTAAAATAGATCTGTTTGTGTTCTTGAGATATTAAACACTAACACACATACACTGTTGAGATATTAAATCATAGTGAGAGCATATAATATATACCAATATTTTTAATAAATAATAAAAATAATAAAAACTCTTTATTGCACATCCACAAATAGAAATAAATATTGAAATAAGTTAAATAAATAAGTACACACGAAAGGAAAAAGAAGCTAAACAATATGCAAAGTACAAGAATACTCGTATCGTGTATAATAGCCGGCCTTATCGCTACAGTAGCGATTTCTTCCAGGGAACCTTAAGGCATAGGAAATAGGAAATTAAGAATGGGATAGTGTGAACAAAAATAACAAAATCAATAGATTAATCGTAAGATGTACTTATATATACATATAGACATGCGTGTATACGCATACACACAGACATACCTATATGCATACATACATATATAAAATTCACATACAAAAAAATACACATAATCACAAATGACAAAGACAAACAACTTAAAATATGAGGAAGTTAATATGAGTATTTTAAATGTGAATAATATTTTTTAAATTCTACATGTACATTTATATATTGATTTCTAAAATTCTAATACAAAATATTAAGCCGAAAGCTTTCTGGAGCTAGATTTATTTGTAAGCAATGTTTGTCATTCTGAATTTTTAATATGCTCATAATGTAAGTACTAAGAATACGTGGTAAATAAATTGCTAATTAACAATTAAATATTTGATGCTATCACATAGCAGTGAGTCGGATGGTTTTTGAAGGAATTATCTACCATATCCGCTCATTCTATAGTTCCGTGAATATTTTAAGTACTTGCCGATCAGATAAAATGCATTTGTAGAATGCCATTTCGTGTTTCTTTACAAAGGCCATAGAAAAATCTTTTGTAATTTTTATTCGAAATAAAGTTAATTAAATAGTAAAAACGAAATAATTAATGACGTCATCGTTGTATAGTAGGCCAGTGTCTAATTGTACACGCGATGTTTGTGGGCTTTCTAGTCGGAAGAATGATTATAGTCAAATTGTACTTATTTTAGTGGTATTTTAAAAGAAAGTGCGACTTTGGGTCCACCATTTAACGCACTGTATGTCTAAGTGGGCCGGAGAGTGGAGAACGCAGTGTTGCAATGCTAGGTTAATAAGTACTTCTACTATATGATATATGTTTTTCATATATTATTTGATTGGTAGTGGGTTCGATTCCTATTCGGTGGAATGATCCTAATGAATTTAATTTGCATTTCTCCGTCCTGGTAAACAAGGCATAGCATGGAGTTGAGGTCCACCACTCGACACTCAATGTCTCGAATTCGGGCAGAAAGCGTATCAGAAAGTGTCTTGACACTAGGTTTTCTCTGACTACACACCTATGCGGGAAATATCGTGAAGCTAAAAAAATAACTAGATATATCAAATTGCATACACCTCCATTCCCATATTTTTTGTGAAAAAGGGTCCAGTGTTCACTTTTTATATAGATCACTATTATATAATCATTCAATTAAATTTTATAACAGTCAAGAAAAATATTTGTTTCGCAAGAATATAAATACTTCGTTTTAGTTTTGTTTTACAAATAACTTAAGGAAGGAGAAGTGTTGAAAGGGGAAATCGACATTTAGAGACCAGCCATTGCATAGATTTGTTAGATAAAAATACAATAATGTGTATGTATTGTAATATTGTGCCGGTGGATCCATTGCGTCTAGGCGGTATTGCCAAATGTTGATAGTAAATGTGGACTAAAGACAATACAGTCGGTGTTGGCAATAGGCTTATGTTTATAGTAATCAATTCAACATAATATCTGTTATTCATTACACAATGTTAGATTATTTTTTAAAAGATTACTTTCTCTAAAAGTGCGAATTTATTAATTTAACTTACATTTGACAAGTTATGAGCAACAGCTTATAAGCTGACAAACTGAACTTTGTAGGTTATTATTTGCAAGCTTATTATACTAGGCTTGGAAGCTATTTTATTAAAAACTAATATTTAAAGAGGAATACAGTGTGTATTAAATGAGTGTACAATAGGTATAAATAAATAGCTATTAGCTTAGAAGTTTAACCAAAATAAATTATTGTTGATTGTCAAATAAAATTATTGTTTTTAAACTTCATAAATATTTAGTTATAATAGAATAAGGATATACCTATAAAAGTACTATATAAAAGTATATTATAAAAATCGCTTTTGCAATTCCGTACTTGCAAAAGCGAGTATATTTTAATTTTAATAAATATTTTATTTTGATATTGCCTAGTTTTCCGTAATTAGTTTAAAGCTTTTTAAAAAAATTCTAAACGTTGCTATATTTTTAATATTAATTAAATCTTAACGAAAACTTGAAAATATAATCAATACAAGCTTTTCTTTTCATAATTACAATACCCATTTCTTTCTTCTTAGAATTCTTATCAACATTCAAAATAATTTTAAATTATAGCCTTTTGTCCGTGACTATACCAGACATGCAGTGGGGCGCGAATATGCTGCGGTCAGTTAGTGCCTACACATTCTTAGTGATAGTCATATATGTACGGAACTTCGATTAACTTAAACTTTTCGCAAACTGCTTATGTTTTCACTGAAAGCTAAACTATTTAGTTTCAAATAATAGTGAGTGATATTATAAAAATATGGATGTACCTAATAATTTTGGTAAGTATATCTCAATAAAAATCTGTTCTTTTCGTAAATAATTGATATATTACTTGATGAATGAAGTAACCACGTATTATATTTATTAAAGTTAAGTTTTATATAGACTTATCTACAGGATTTTAATAGAACGTAAAAAAAATTGTTTCATATTTAGTTGCTGTTACGTAAATATTTTATTCGTTCAGGTATATAACTTTTACATTTATGCCAAATATTAACTGTCTACGCCGTAAGTGTTTAGTCTTAAAGTCGTTGTTAGTCTTAAATAATAATATAAAAATATGGTAAACTTACTATTATAAAGAAGAATAATAAGAGGATTGTCTTGACATTTTGGGTTAATTTACCTAAAATACTGCTATGCGGTAACAACCGCGAAGCTCTTAATATATAAAACATGTCCCTTAGTAATCAAATTCAAATAGTTTTGTGCAATAACCTATATTTATTTACAACCTTTTACTTTTTAACTGAACATGTATTACTTAAGTCTAAAAAACTGAAACACACGATAAAAGACTAATTTAAAGTGATTTATATACCATTGCATTGCAATTGCAATAAAAATAAATCAATCGATCATATTAGTGTCTACTATTTCACGCGCTGACTAATAACGTTATAATTTGAAACATTGATTTATGCTCTAGATTAATGTTATTTTATACCAAATAAAAAGGCTTTGAAGGCATTTCGGTAAGTTAAAAATATGTTTCATCAGTCACGGTATGTTCATTTTTAGGTCAAAAATTTACATACGAAATCTTAGCTTTAAAGAAATTATAAGCATTATGAAATTTTATTTAATGTTGAAAACATTGCATTTCGATTATATATATGTACTTATATTGCAAAATATTTTGAGATTGCATTAGTATTAACTTAGTTTGTTTTTATTTTGTCGTAAATTGAACATTTACTTGCCACAGAAGTTTAAGATGCGCACAATAAACTTTTTGGTATTCATTTTATGATGTAGAATTTTTTCTTAGAGAATATACACCCATATTTTATTTCAATTTTAATTAAATAAATCTATTCTGTACTGTAATAAAACAGTAAGGTATTGTGTCTGTTCATTAAATATATTTTGAAATAATAATTTAGGGAGATAACAAAATAGTAATACAAGATGAACCTACGAAAATGACTTCTAAAACTTACTTACTGGATGGATTTGAATATATTTTTTTGTTGTATAACTTTTCAATTTGGTCTAAGGGTATAATTGATTTCGAAGAGTAGAACGCCTGATGAATCATAATACACCAGCTAATTTGTTATGAATAAGTAAAAGCCGCCTTAACAATATTTGTTTAGCGTGATGGGCACAATAAACTAAACTATAAGGAATATGCAAATGTCCACTTAACAAAAACTGACCAACGTCACAGGCATTACCCATTGACCCACATAACAATTAAATATATGAAAAATCCGATGAAGCACCATGATTGACCAGACCCATTTTTCGCTAACAAATAAATGTGATTGAACTTTGCCGGCGTGGTGTGGTGGAATAGCGTTTGGCTGTACATGAAATGGTTTTGGGTTCGATTCCCATTCGAGGGAATGGTTGTATGTCAATTATTTTCACGTTGTCCTTTCGGTAAGACAAAGCGGGGCATTCAATACGCAATATCTTGAATTCGGATCGAAGCGGACAATGGAATGTCACTAGGTCCTTGTTGTCTGCCGAGACAGAAGCGTTAAGCTAAAAAAACCCTTTTATTAAACTCTGAACATAGACTTATAATAGCGAGAGGGACAATAATTTAATAAATATAATTTCAACCAAATAAAGCGTACGTATACAAATGTAATTGTATGACCTTTTTAAGTAAAAAGTGAAACTCCACATAGTAAATTTTATTTATTTATACAAATTATTCATAATTGGCATTGATTTGTTATAAATCTTAATTATTAGTGCGTGCGTCTTTTAATTGAAGGATGTATACTTTATGGTCGTTTTTTTTATCATTATGCTGTCATAATATCACTTAATAATATCGAAATAACATATTGTATATTTTTTCAGACTAGAAGAAATTAATGTAAGCGACAACGAAATCCAGTCAGTAGACTGCGTCCTGCGACTGCCACGATTACGTGCAATCATAGCAGCTCGAAATATAATCAGGCACTTTGGGGTAAGTTTTACTAAGGATTGTCAATTAAAACTCCATCTTAAATTACACAACAATAGGTAAAATAAAGGCAATAATGTTTGTCTCATTGTAAGAGTTGTTACGATTTTATATATATATATATATATATATATATAAATTATAAATTCGTTAACCTTATTATGGCGCAGCTGCTTATAATAATGAGGATAATATCTCACTTGAAAAGATCCACTCGTCACAGGTTATGACGATTGGCTTTTACATAAGCTTATACATAAGCTAAGAGCGAGTACACATTAGGCGTTTTGTATTTCGCGCTTTGGTCAATGATTATAGAATTTGAGGTTGTTTGATGGTACACATGCAATATGCGCTTCTGACCAGGCTCGTGTAAGTTGTCAGAATTTCTTTCGAAGTCTCGTTGCGCTTGTAGATGCATGCGTCGCTATATAGTTGTACATTTCATCGACGACCTATCCTACACGAATGTAGGGTGGACCTGGTACTGTTTGTGGTTCACCAAAATGACGAACGAGGTTCGATACAGACTTATTTATCGATGAAATCCAAAAGTGTCCATCTATGGAAAAACTTAGGTTCATATTGTTTTCATTTTCGATACAATGCTACAAACTCTAGGTCTGAAAATTATCATTGTGTCTGCCACCGTCTGTTATAGTGACGGTATAGTAGCATTAAACAGACAATCACATCGAAGTCCATTTCGGAAGTGAGCCAGTATAATGGATACCCTGGCCGCGCTCTTAAAACGCCGTGCTGAGCGCGGTGTACGTACGCTTCCAACGCGCTCTAAACGCACCGCCGACCGCCTAATGTGTATTTGCTATTATTTAAATCTATATACTTATATAAAACTGATTTACATGACATGACAGAAAAAGCGCAGCTAAAATTAATGACCGTAGTAACTTGAAACTTGGCATGTAGATTCCAAGAGTGGAGGGAACCACTAAAAGAGGATTTATAGAAATACCTACGGGAACGGGAAGACACGTGATTGTACGTTTTATAGTCCACACAAACAAAGTTGCGGGCGGCAACTTGTCCTGCATGCAAAATAAATGGCTGTATGGTTATTTAATAATAACCTCGTACTTATCAATTTTATAGAATTCAATGAGTAAACTTAAAACCATTAAGTCGTATTGCGTTCAATTTCGTTTCTATTCCTTTAAATGAAAAATGATGGAAGAAAAAAAAATTGTAATGATTACTATATCTGTATTCTATACTAATATATGTGTATTACTTACGTTTATGTTTTTCTTTCTTCAATAATATTCAAGCTTAATACTAGATGGCGTTGAAGTATATAAATTTGCCTACAAAATTCCTGACATATATGTATTGTAACTCGCCACAAGATGCCCGGCCGATATGGCCAAACTGCATAAAACGCTAAGAATAAAATAGCAATTATACTTTGCTTCAAAAAAAATTGTTTTACTGTAGAAGTTCTGGTTTGATTTATAATTTCAGACTGATTGCTCTACACAAATGGGTCCTGTAGAGGAAAACAGAGGCGAGTACCGTGCGCCTTTGACGAACGTCGACCTTCGATATAACAGGTTGAAAGGAAGCATTATACTTGGAAATTATGAAGTAAGTTAAAAGTATTTACATATCTCAGAAATAGAGCGAAAGCAGTTGGGCCTCCTCTCTATAGCCGGTAGTACTTAATTAAAACTGTACAACTCTTAATGGAACTGGCCACACATATAACACAATATTTTTAATAATGGTAGAAAAAATCAAATATATTTAGCTTTATTTAAGAGCTGGTGGGCAAATTGAAATATATTGGCGGGACACATTATGTGACCCGCAAGTCTGGGGTTTGGCAGCTTTGTAGTAGATGAACCATTTTCAAATTTCATATTTTCCATTAGGCGTTGTATTTTTAGATTCAAATCTCAAAATGGGAAGTAAGGTCTAACTGTCAATAGAAGCGGAATGAGGCTATGCCACCCAGCTTCTAATTAATCTGGATCGACGAAAACGAATGAACAGGTTTCTGCATATCATCCAAAATAAGACTCGTAATTATTTATATTTACTGTAATCAGCAGTTAATGCTTCAACTTTCTCATTTTATTACTGATATGTCCATAGAAAATACTCAATTCAATCTGGGGCTCAATCCATGGACATTATTAGCATTCTAAGTTTAAAAACAAAAAAATGTTTATACAGTCACTTAACAGTAATAATGATCCCATAATTTCCACAGCATCTCGTTTCGCTAGACGTCTCTCACAACGCAGTGGAGGTGCTCGTAGTCTCGGCTTTACGGGGCCTCCGCGAACTTTACGCAGCTCACAATAATATACAGCATATTGCGTTACATGGCGCCTCGCTTAGAATATTACATGTACCTTACAACCGTAAGTATTTTGGTTATATTATAAATAAATCATTTATAATAGTTATGGATACCTTTTGTCCTTGACAAGCACTTCGCCTATAAACGTCCCAAAGCTTTTGAGTTTCAGAATTGTTTTTTTTTACTTAAACATGAAGTTTGGTTTATTTGAATAAAGTTGACAGATATAATTATATTGAAAAGAAAGAACTACATGTATTACATGTCATTTCGTATTAAAAAACAGATTTTTGGGAATGTGTTGATACATAATGCACTAGTGATCCGCTCGCGACTTCGCCCGTGTGTACTTCACAACAATAGGTATTTCGCAGTGAGGAAGTTGTGACATTTTTGTAGAGGTAGAGCGGTGTCAAAAATAAAAATATAAAAAGTCTGGGTTCGCCCTGGATTAGATAAGTATTTCGTTAAGTTCACCAAGTTTATTTGTATAATAAACAATTTATAATTGACGTAGTGACATCTAGTGACAAAATATCGAATTCACAATGAACTAAAAACTAGTAATAATATCAATAAAGAATATCGTAATGTAAAGTAACAATAATAGATGGCGTATAATGATAGAGGACCCAATATAGAAATATTAGATGATTTCAAAAGCCAATATTAATTATCTTAATAGAGTTTAAAAACTTTTAAAATCTTGTCTATATTAAATAATAATAAAATCTATGTTACATATTAATATTTACATGAGATACATTTTTATATTTATTCCAAAACAAAAAAAACGCTATGTAACTTAATATTTCTCATTTATAACGTAACATTCATTTTTAATAATTATGTATATTTTAATACATAAGTAATTCAAATTACTTTATTTCATATTATTTGCACAGGCAATATAATTATATTCCTGAATAAGGTTTTAAAATAATATAATTAGCCAATTTTCAATATTTTTATTTTGAAATAACGTAATTATTTATAAACTTAACTTATATATTTAACTATATTATTTTCTTTCCCAGAAATGGATAGCTTAACAACGATGGTGCCACCTATAAATTTAGCAGAAATAAATGTATCACATAACAAACTAACATCTCTACCCCAATGGCTCAGTGGGTGTTCAGATCTGACCAAACTGTACGCGAGCAACAATCAGTTGACTTCACTTCCAGAACATCTCTTTTGTAGTGAACTGTCCAGCCTAAGTCACCTTCATTTAGCCCATAATAAAATTACGAATTTTCCATCTATGCCTAGATTAAGGTCACCATTAAAAGAACTGTTATTACATGATAATTGTATACAAGCACTTCCCGAAAATTTTTTCTCTATATGTGATAGACTGTGTGTGTTAAACCTTTCAAATAATAGGTTGAGTCGTCTACCACGTGTGAGAGGAGCATCACCTCATTGCTTGGAAAGTCTGTACTTAACCGCTAATTGTCTCTCTGACGAAGTCATAGACGTAATTATAACGTTCCGTGGGCTTAAAATACTTCATATTGCCTATAATTGCCTTACAAGCTTACCTGAAAGCTGTTTTACTTTTTGGCCAGAGGTAGAAGAGCTGGTGATATCTGGAAACTCACTTACAAAATTACCAGATAATTTGCCGCAATTGAATAATATTAGGATTGTCCGTGCTCACTCAAACAGGCTACGATCAGTGCCGATGTTTGCGTGCAGCGCTTCAGTAAAAATATTAGATTTTGCACATAATGAACTCGATAGTATCGACTTAAGGCTTCTAGCTCCAAAACAATTGAAGTTTCTCGATATATCCTGTAATAAAAAACTTCAAATGGACCCATCACAGTTTAATGCCTATAAATGTCAACGACCACTTAGTCTTGTAGATGTCACGGGGCAGAATACTGTATCGTGGTCTCAAAAAACTAATCTTCATGAAGAATTAAATGGAGTAACTCCTTGGGTCGCAGGTTTCTCAGAATGCCCTAATAAAAAATTACAGTTATCATGTGCTCAAATACGACTGCCATCATTTTGCAATAAGGAAGGCCTTTTTGCTATAATTGACGGAGAGGCGGATGTTGAAGTGCCCAGAATTCTGCAATCGAGTTTACCCGGACTTTTACTTGAAGAAAGATCAATCAAAGAAACCGTTAACGAATATATGAAGTATGTTGTACTCTCGGCTCATAGAGAGTTGAAAGAAAAAGGCCAAAGAAGAGGCGCTTGCCTAATAATGTGCCACTTGTCACCTATTAATACACCAGAGAATGGCTTCGGCAAGACAGCTAAAAAATATAATTTAAGATTAGCAAATGTTGGTGATACAAAGGCAGTTTTAAGTCGACGCAGCGGCCCACTTTGCCTCGGCGTGGAAAACAATAAGCGTATAGGTTACTCATCTAGATACCCCAATACTGTACCTGACCCTGATGTTATACACACAGTGATCAAAGAAGATGATGAGTTTCTTATATTAGGTAATGGCAAATTTTGGAGATCTGTCACAATAGATACCGCTATAGCTGAAGTGCGAGCTGAAAGAAATCCTGTGCTAGCAGCAAAAAGACTGCAAGATTTAGCACAAAGTTATGGAACCGATGATTGTATATCTGTAGTTATAGTGAGATTTGACACTCGTTCAGACGTGGATATGCTAATGCGAGAGCTGCGCAATACCATTAATACTAATAAGTCCGAGTGTAAAGCCGACTGCTGTTGTTCTAGATTAGAACCATGTTGTCATTCCATAACCCCACCAAAATCAACTAGTGATAGGTCATCCCCTAGTGGCCAAAGCGATCGGCCTCTAAGTCAGACTGTAAGCCAACACTACGCAAGTGTCAGATCACATATACGAGCGTCTGAACGACGACCACGTGGAGGCGTTGCAAGAGCTATTCGTGTACGCGTTGAAGAAGACAAGGAAGAGGAACGAAAGAATGACGATGTTCCTTCGTCTGATGAGCAATTTAAGTGCTGGGAATATATGCTAGAACAAAACACGCAAATGATATTCGACAAGGAATTAGATAACCTATCAAAAGGGATCAAATCGAACGCAAGCAGCTTAAGAAATGTAAAAGGTTTGTCTGGCAGCAGTCCTCAGTTACATTTAACAGGAAAACAGGCTAAAGTGCCCTTCCTTTCGAAGCACTTCGGAAGTGCGAGGAATTTTGGCAATAATCTTAAGCCGGAATTTCGTTTTGGATCAGGTCGAGTACCTAACGGTGGTCCAAATGCTGCATATTTTGGCTCCTTACAACGGCTTATGCCTTATCATTTAGAATACGATTTTGCGGTTATTCAAGAAAAAACAGCACAATCACAGGATTCATTAGATTTAGAAGGCCGCATGCAACAGTACTGGGGAGTGGCTACAACGGAACTATGAAAATAATTGCAATAACTATTTAATATGCAGTTTGTAAATAAAACTTCAGACGAATTACAGTATTATGTTATTAATTAATATAGCATTTATTTCTCGACTAGAATTTTTTGCACAAAGTTTGATATCACTATTTATAATTTACATAAATTACCTAAATTCTAAAGACGTAATTACAATAGCCGTATGTACATTAGTAATGGTTACAAAAACATATCTTCTATTTAATGATACATAAATAATAATTTCTAATAAGTAAACACTTATTTGAGACAAGAGCAATATTTTCAATTCAATAAAATATGTCTAATCTTAAAGTGAATCTGCAGAACACTCATCTCTATATATACACTGATATTAGTCAAAATGTGCAAGCACAAATATCTTGATATTTTATTTACAAACAAAGCGTCTTATGCATGAAATCCAATTTTAAAATTCGATAACGAATAACGTTTTTGTGTTATATACAGCACATTTTCATCACTCAGAAGTGTTTTTTAAAATTTAATCACCGTCATTATGGCATCACAGTTCACGCTTAACTACGAGCTCAAGTGGTTGTAGGCCAAGGGTATGCGGAGTGCATGGCGTGGGGTGTGAGATGGGTGCGGCGGGCGCGGGGAGCGTAGGGTGCGCGTGCGCCGGGGGCGGCCGCCGCTAGGGATAGCCACGGGGCGAGTAGTGGTGCGGTTCTCCCAGCCACGAGTCCGGGGATGGTGGGAAATCTGGATATCCCCCGGCTGCTGGTGATGACGAACTGCTCATGTCTGAAGCACCACCTGCTCCGGCGCCTAAACCAGCCCCGCTCATAGCTTGACCTATAACAATAAATAAATTTTCATTACACGTAGAATTCTAAATAGGAAAATGTAAGCAATGATAGAATTTTTTTAACGGTATCCTTATGATATGGAGATACTACTTTTTAATCACATATAACACTAGCAACCCTCTCACTCTTCGCCCGCGTGAACTATTTGAATGTATTCGGCGGCCTTTTCTTAAATCGATGAAATTCTTGGAAATTACAAACTAAAAAAATCAGAGAAAAAAGTA
The DNA here is from genome assembly GCA_038994665.1 of Podotricha telesiphe. Classification (NCBI taxonomy): domain Eukaryota; kingdom Metazoa; phylum Arthropoda; class Insecta; order Lepidoptera; family Nymphalidae; genus Podotricha; species Podotricha telesiphe. Next base: position 134,505 of record JAOYRR010000030.1, on the reverse strand, counting down.
GCCTATGTTTTATTTCCCTAGCCCCTCAAGTGCCTCAATATAAAATTTTATCACAATCGGTTCAGCAGCTTAATGTTGACGTCACAGACAGACAGACAAAGTTACTTTCTCATCTATTAGTATGTAAGTAGGTATTACTTCCATCTACTACATTTTGGCATTGAAACTGATCCAAAACTATAAAGTGGTAATTTTTTTGTCTCTAAGTCTTCCACGTCAAACTATTGTAAATTTTTTACAGTTTCACGCTTTTCTCTCACGGTAAAAAGGACTTAGTGTCACGCCGTACTCGTCTTGAACGTTGCGTATTGGAAGTCGAATCCTCTCTGGAAAAAATGGAAACATTACAAATATAACTATTTTCTGAAGTGGGAATCGAACCATTACGTTATGCTGTCAGATGTATCTGTCACTGTGCAACAATGACCGCAAAGATCAATAACTTTTATTTGTTAACGAAAACTGCCCACTACATTGAACAACTTTTACTAATGAAGCATTTACTTATTTCTTATAGTTTAGCTGGTCTATCATGGTTCTTTGTCAGATTTTCTATATCTTTAATTATTATATGACAATGGAAAATTCCTATCACGTTGAATAGTTTTTGGAACGGAAGCATTTGCTATTTTCTAATAGTTTAGCTAGACTGTCATTGTTCTTCATCAGCTGTTGCGTATCTAAAATGTTTATATGTCAACGTCAAATGCGCATCGCGCTGATCAATTTTTGCTAAGGCGACTTTTCTTTATCCCTTATAGTTAGAGTAACTAGGTTTATATAGTTCTTCATCAAATGTTCAAGATCATTAATTTTTCTATGTCAGCGGCAAGTTGTTCATCACGCTGAGTCATTGCTTTATTTCTTAAAGTTTAGCAGGTCTAGTGTAGTTCTACATCAGATTTTTCACTCCTCGAAATCAAAAATCCTGCTCCTATCCTGCTCAGGTCTAAATGCTACGTCATCAAAAAAAGTTTCATTCCAATCAGTCTAGTAGGTAAGATGTGAGCGTACAAACAAACAATCAGACAGACAAAAATTAAAAAATCACAAATACATATTCTTTAACTGTTTTTTATCCCGCTAAATAGTTTTTTCGTAAATATATTCAATGTATAGACAATATTTTTACCTTCTGTTGTAATTCATATAAGGATAGCAAGAAAAAGCGTTCTTGATCTTTTTCCTAGTATGGGATATATTGCAAATTTTACATAAACAATTATTGATTTATATATATATATATATGTAATTCTAAAATTTTACCAATATTAGTATAGACTAGATGATCAGGGGGATAGTGGTAGTGTGCATGAGGTGGCGAGTGCGCTCGCAGATAAGGCGGCGTTGCCCCAAATCTTGCGCTAGCTGCACCGCCCGCAGGCGATCCTTCCTCACCCCCTAACGCGGCCGTGCTGTAGCTGTCGTTACTTAACTCTACAATTAAGAAAAAACATATATACATACCTTTAAATTGATTTCTCAAGTTTGACACTAGTTAATAGAGATATAAATGAACAAATTTACAAACAGTTAAAGACATATTTAGAAAATGTATAAAAATTTGAACGCCGCGGGATTTGAACCCGCGCCTCTTGAAAACCATTCAAGCGCTCTGACCGCTAAGCCATGCTCGTTTGCAACAAGCATTGCACGTTTTCTAAATATGTCTTTTTCAATTTCCTAAGTGTGGGAATAATAACACTTTAAAAAAATGTTAACAAAATATATATTTAATAAATAGCATTCTCTCTTGCCAGACGATTGTTCGTAGAATAATCTTTGGGTAGCAGAAATTTGTAAAAATCTCTCTACAGAGATGCTAACAACAAATATAAGTTGTAATAAGCGTATAAGAATTTCAACGTAGCTGGAGGTGGGACGGCATGGCTCAGCGGTCAGAGCGCTTGAACGGTTTGCAAGAGGCGCGGGTTCAAATCCCGCTGCGTTCAAATTTTTATACGTTTTCTAAATATGTCTTTTTCAATTTCCTAAGTGTGGGAATAACACTTAAAAAAAATGTTAACAAAATGTTACAAACAGTTACTCTTTTATATTACATAAGGTTAATTAAAATTACGCAAAGGTATTATTTTAAGTAAGATTTTTTCTACAAGTATTTCAGAATATGTAAATATGTTTAGTTAAATTATTTATTAATACACAAAATTCGTTTTGTGTTACTAAGCTGCACCATATTATATAACATCTCAGCGTTACCTGTGTCTGAGATATTTGAATGCATTTTGTTATACATAGAAGTTGCAGAGAAAATAAACGAGTAATCATAGTATGTATACATACAATAAGTTTTCTTTGCTTGGACGAGAGCTAAGTATAAAATAAAAATAAAAAGAATTACCGTGATGACTAAAGGAATCCAAGTCAATTTTCAATTCATCTTTGTCAAGCAATCTATCGTGCCTCGGAGAGCCGCTGCCGCTACCTTTCATAGATCTGAAATATTGAGACCACCGAGTCCGCCCTGCGTCTTTTTTCAATCTCTTTTCCTTTGCTCTTCTGTAACAACATTATATTGTATAACATATTCATTTTGTTTCTTTATTTTAAGTTAAAACATACATCATTTTTAAGTACTCATGTCTAATGTCTAGTAATATTTATTTGGAAAATTTGCCAATTCTTTTTTATTTAAAACTATAATTGTAATATTTATTTACTTTATAAATTCTTTACACGTTTATCTTCGCATAAACTTCTTTATAATAGTATAACAAGAAAAAAATAAAAATTAAATTTAATTGAAATCGTAGAACATTCAAGACCTACGATACAATATTTATATGCTAACAATTGAACATAAAAAGTCCTGAATAGCTCTAAAGCTCCCTATTGCGTATATTTAGCGTGTGTTATTAGCAAAGCGGCGGGGAGCCAACGTTGTGTACGCGTTTAATTAATGCGCCTCCGCCTAGTCCTCCGGGACTCGTGTTGCGATGTAGCCGATGGATTATTGGACCAACGAAATTGCCTAACTGTGTAATATTGTTGATTTGGTAATATAGAAAAAAGACATAAATATTTAGTTCTTAACCTGCATAAGTTTATGCATTTAGAAACCAAGTTATGTATGTAAAGAACAATGCTAATTGATTAATAGATAAATATCTAGCACTTTCTTATTATTCGTTAGTTATATAAATATTAAACAGGTTTCAATATATTTTCTTTTCTTTACATACCCTGAATATTATAAAACTGTATAAAATTAATGGAAGTCATTTACTGTTCTATTTAATCGTTTAACTTAGTAGTACATATTTAATAATTTAGAGCTGTATAAATGAATAAGCAAGTGTATTTAATGTGTTTACATGTGTAATAGGTATGGCTGATCAAAATAGAAGTCTGGCATTGTGATAACGGGCGCAGTTTTACGAGGCGAGGCCAAAGCGCAGGGTGTGACGGCTGCCGTGACGTGCGCCGTTCGCGTGAAACCAAACGTGTCGCGATAGTTTAAATTGGACAAACTACTATAATATGTGGTCTATAATTACATTACATATGTAAATATAGACCACATATAGATATGTGCTTTTATTTATTTCATATATAAAGTTTAAGTTGAATACAATAGTCAAATTTTTGTCATTGCATTGTACTATGCTATAGTTCTTATTTTAATGAAATCTATTTTGTTAGCTCTTAAAATAAAATCAATTAAAGTGCACAAAATTAACATACAGATCAATATAAATTCGACTCATTTTAAAAGATTTTGTATAAATACTAAGATGAATTTAAAATATTATTATTATTTTATGTTATCACCTACTAAGATTACAACAATTTTCAGCAAAGTTGAATCTAATTTAATATTGAATATTCGGCCTCATTAAAATATATACAAAAATAAAATAAAATGCCGCTTTGGACTTTCCGGTCGGTTTGTATTCACTTTTGGGTAAATGCAAGGGATACGTATATAAATTTAAAAAGTATATACATTCAAAGAGTAGCTACTCTAGATATTCTAGTTACACAAAGGAAATAATAATGCATATACGTTTTAGTAGAGGTCATTTCTTTGTTATGCAAGGTCTCTCACGGAAGGTTTACTTAGTTATTTCGTTTGTTTATTTGTATGTCAATTCAGTTTTGATTGTTAATCGCTTCATCTTCTCTGCGTGCCTCGGAAGGAATCACACATAGAAATATTATTTATTTTTGATTAATTGTTATTTTTATTACCAATACATAGTTATACACTATAATGTATTATCGAAGGTAAAAAAAGGAAGAAAATAAGGCTATTCTGAGAAAACCAAGTGTCAAAATAATCCCTTCTCCACTTTCTGCCCGAATAAGAGACATTGCGTGTTCAGTCGCGGCTGCGTATTGTACCAGAGCGAAGAAATAATCATTTCTTCGAGTAGGGATCGAATCCTGAACCAATCGCGTTTGCAGACAGACAGTTTGCTGTCCCACTGCGCCTGTTTAGCCTTGATGGATCTCTAATTTCTTGTATAATGTAATAACTTTTAATTTTAGTTTCATTGTACTATCAAATCTAATCGAATTGAGATTAAATTAGTTCTTTAATTTATATATACCTAGCATATTATCTAACTTTCGTTAGTTTGACAAACTAATATATCTACAAATTATTAAAGCGTTTGAGATAAATAACGCATACACATCGCTCTGCACTTCGCACTGTTTCCGCATAGCAGGGCAGTCAGAGAGAACCTATTAGCAAGGCACTCTATTCTTCGTCATTTGTGTTACGAGAGCGAAGAAAAGAAAATTACTTAAATGTATGAAAAACCTACAATGAATCGCGTACAGTCAAACGTTGTTCCACTGCGGCACCATGACCTCAATGTAAAAAAAATAGTACAAATAAATAATAATTGAATTAAATATTTGAATTGAAAAAATATATCTGCAAAATATGATAGTTGAAGCCGAAAATAGTAAAAGATTATTTACATCTTTAACTATTAACCATTTCAAAGTCGTTAGTGATAACTCGCATTCTGGTTTAAGTATTTACGCAAAATTGATTATTTATATACAAAATCGATTTTAAATTAATACGCTTGTGAAAATCGTTATCGCATGAATAGTACTTGTTGAACGCGATTATTTAGCTTCTGTAGTAAGGAAGTATGCACAATGCATATAAATTCATTTGAAGACCTTTATTGTAGAATATTCCTTAGGTAATGCTTTAACATGGAAACATTTTTAAAAACTAAAACATATTAGTTTAATATATTCTTAATTCGAATTAAAAGTAATAGTATAAGTCAAGTTCATCGCGGTGCAATGTGACAGTGTATGGCTGTAAACGTGATGGCTGTGGCTTCAATCCCCCTTTGGGGGAAATAATTACATTTTGATCATTTTCTTTTTACCACTCTGGTGATACAAGCGTGGAGTTGAGTTCCACCAGTCAATACGCAATGTTTTGAATTTTCACACTATACGGCAAGAAATGTGAAACAGTTAAGAAATATAATACTTTATTATGCATGCAATCATTTAACTCAGTAAGCAAAGAAACTCTAGTGGAAGATTACTTTTTTCCATTTTTCACCCAGTTCAGGCAATTAAAATAGAATCTGATGCCGTATTTTTCTAAAGTCAGTAAAGAGATTAAAAAACAACAGACGTATCGGGACGGATATAGGTATAATAAAATTTTTACTTAATTTATATAAACGCCATTGTAGCTCTTTTGGGAAAGTGTTCTAAATTGGGAAGTCTTTTTTTAACGCTACTTACAGACGAACTTTAAAATTAATTCGAAAACTATGCAATTTACCTAACACACTTGGATCGTTGTTCGCGAAGTTGAATTATTTAAGACAAATAACTTACCTATTTTGAAACCAGACTTGAACTACGCGCATATCTAAGCCTGTGTCTTGAGCTAGCTGCTCTCTTACATGTCTCGCTGGTTTTGGACTGCTGCTATAGGCACTCTTAAGGGTCTCTAACTGCTTGGCAGTTATTGTTGTACGCGGCCGCTTACTTGCTGCATCACCGTCTAGGGAACCTTCACCTGTTAGAGCGCTTTTATTAATGTCATAAAAATTAAACAAAACAAATTTAATGTTTTGCATCACTCGCTTTATCTTTGTTTTGTAAGAAAATTATAACGTACCTATTTGTAACTAAGGCTATTGTACCTATATGTGTGTTTGTGTAAAAAACAATTCTGGTTCCTACAAATCTGAAATGATTATTTATCAAATTACCATTTGTGTATTTGTCTGTCATCTTTATGTAGCGTTAAAACGTGCATGGCTTCTGATGATCTATTTTAAAAAGCAATCAATGATTTATCTTACGTATCTTATAAACCACTGAATTCCACGTACCTATATGGAATGATTATATTCAAAAGCTTGCGAATAGAAGTTTTATTTACGTTATGCTAAGGACGTACCTATACATTTATCTAGAACTTTAATTACAAATAAACATCTAACCTTTTGCCCTCGCAGCTTCGTAGTCAGGCTTACAAACGAGCTTTCCGTCTTCCATTAGATAGAACTCGTCACCAGTGTTAAGAGTGCGCGCACACGCCGCACATGCGAAACACCTCAGATGATAGACATGCGCCTGCGCACGCCGCACGACCTGCGTCGGTGGTATACCCTGCCCACAGCCTGCGCACTTCGTGCCGAACCGCCTGGGACAACAGCCGCAACCAACAACATTATCAAAGTGATATTTGTTATTAATTCTTTAATTTCTTTCTATAATAAAGAAATAACTACGTTTATAATCTACGACGGAATTCTAACAGCAAAGTTCAACGAACCTTCAGTTCGACCGTAGTATGTCAGATGTAATTCGTATCACCACCTATTTATTTCTTAAATACTATTTAATAATGACAAGTATAAGACAAGTAACTTGGCTTATTCAGATTTTAGAATTGGACAAATTTAAAGAGGCTTACTTGAAAAAATCTTCAGTGCAGTACAATTGGTTATTCCTCGCAAAGCATTTACCCGATAGCATAGCACGACATTCGACACAACGTAAGCAGCCTGCGTGCCAAGTACGATCCGATACTTTTAGCACATATCGATCCACTATCATTTCGTGGCACCCTCCACATTTAGGTATACTAGCTGTAAGAAATAAATATTTTAAATCCAGCATTATGGTACTAATATTTTACATTTATTATTTTAAGTAAGTAATCGAGAAGAGGCTAAATGTGCTTATGATTTACATATTTATATTTTTTTGAGTAAGCGAAACCGAGACTGATTTCTAGAAAAATTATCATTTTTGACCTAAATGATTTATTAAAAGCGATGTTTTGCATTTACGAGTGTACAAGGTAATAAATTTATATGGTATAGTTCAGTAGAAGAAATCAGTATATTTCAGATATTATATTTATTTTTATATATATATATATATATATATATATATATATATATATATATATATATATATATATATATATATATACTAGTAAGAATTACTACTGATGATGCTCACACAGACATTGCTCAGCTGACAATACTGAATGTAGAAAGCTAAAATGTAGCTTCTTTCTAGAAGTAGACATAGTGTTCCCGAAAATTCTAGGGATTTGACAAAGTCCGACGGGAGTAAGAAAGTTTAAAAATGTCTTTCGTTGGAAAATTAGTTCGTTCCCTAAGAATTAAAAGGAACAGACTAGATTAGATTAGATTTTATATTACAAATTAGACATTATTTTGTTAACATTTTTTAAAGTGTTATTCCCACACTAAGGAAATTGAAAAAGTCATATTTAGAAAACGTATAAAAATTTTAACGCAGCGGGATTTGAACCCGCGCCTCTTGAAAACCGTTCAAGCGCTCTGATCGCTAAGCCATGCGTGGGACGTTTTCTAAATATGTCTTTTTCAAATTAGACATTATTCAAATTCTCTTAAAATTTCGATGAAAGTACGCGGGATTTTTTTAAAAATTGGAACTGTTTTTATAACATCCTACTAATTTTATGTGTACCTTCATGTTATTTTGTGCACGCATGAACTTAATTTATTATTTAAACAAGTATTTAATATGAATATTTTAAATATATTTTTTTGAAAATTGGAAAACCTGCGTCCTTAGGAATTGGACTTAGAAATTAGTAATAACATGAGTAATGGTTTATAATCTTTCCTGTTATAATACTACTTTCATATTTTAATCGTCAATAAATATATCACAGAGCCATGTCAGTTGATATGTTAATGGAACTTGGTAATTCTGTATTTTATCAAAGTAAGGAGCAATGTTTCTATTAATTCTTAAAAGTAAAGCTTGATTATGAAATCTTTTATTATAAACCCATTAGTACTAATTAAACATCTTACTTTTCAGGAGGGTATCTAATATTTTTATACGAATCGTTCGTAAAGCACTCACGAAATATGTAAAGCACTCATCGGAAGAACTATACATAAATGTTACAGTTTCGATGCTCGATTGATGATTTAATGATGATGTTTTTTTAATTTAAAATATATATCAACCGCTTTTGTTAACACCTAAATATCTTAAATCTCACTTAGATTTAATAGTTACTATACTATTTACAACAAACTTGTATATATAGTTTTAGTTTTAGTATCGTCCCTAAAATTAATATTGAATAAGTAAAATATAATAACTCAAATATTAAAACCACTAAACAAATTTCATGGTTGACTTCATAAAAAATCTCGTAGAGTCAATATCAAAAGTTACATGGGTACATCAAAATTTTAACGTAGTGGGATTCCAATTCGCAGCTCTTGGGAACTGTCCAAGCTGCTGCCCTGCTGGCCGTTGACCGCTAAGCTACGTTGAAATTCTTGCGCGCTTATTCGAGTTATTTTTGCTACCCACAAACGTTTACGTTTTATTTTATAAGTTTTCTAAAAAAATTTAATCTAAGTCACATAATCACAGAAAAAACTTCACACATCCAGGCACCACACATTCATTATGGTGTACGTACATAGAAACACTTCAGGCAGATGTTCAAGCTGTATCGGCGGTACGCGCATGTCGGCAAGCTCATCCTCCGCGCCGGGGTACATCATGGCACCCAGCATGATTCACAGCCGCCCTGTGTCGCTGCGTCCGGCGCACTGATGCCACCCCTCCAACCAACCCCAAACCCTCTTATCACTGCCTCCATGCGATTGGCCGACGTCTCTCTAATGATAACAACCACCACGCCCCTCGACCAATCCCGCCGATCGGTCCACCCAACGATCGATTGCGGGAAAATTCGCGTTTCAGTGAGAATGATATTGAACGTTTTACACTACGAGTGTTAGTAGACAAATGGACTCTATTGTTATGCTTATTATTTGCCAATGATGATATGAATAGTTATATGTATTTTTACTATAACCTTAATAATAACAAGGAATACTTTACTTAGACTTTCATATATGTGGTTCACGCAATATACTTAAACAAATTTTAAATTACTTTAAGAACGAAAAAAATATATTAAAAATTACGACAGCAAAAATTAAGGAATTAAAATAATCAAAATTACAGAAAAGTCACCAAGCTGGTTCAAGTATATTCGTAGCGTCGCGTCGTAGTCGTAGACGCAACGCTAAGAGTAATAAATACTCGTATAATATATCAAAGTTATCATAAATAAAAGTGAACAAAAATAATTTTATAGGTATAACGATAATAAATTATTTCTTGTATACATTGTTTAGAAATTGGTGCGAATTAATACTTCCCCGTTTCTAACTTATATGGTATATCAAAACTTCCTTGATAATCTGAACAATAAATCTGTAATACAATCCGGTCTAGGCCGTGGTCAAGCGTGACCTGGCACAATGAATTATACAAGTGAGCGCGAGGGCAGCGGCGTGTGCAATTTTACGAGCACATAAATCACTGTAGAGCGTCACTCCCTGTACTAGTCCTTAGGGTCGATTTGGAACTCAATATCAACCCTTGACAAATTCTAAGAAAGTCTAAAGCTTGTTACAAAATATTGTACAGTTTTGTAACCAACACATATGATAAAAACTAACAACTTTATGTATAAAGATAATCGTCTCATAGTATTAAAACCCGCTATATAATAAGTACATGTCAAAGTCTTAGCTCGGTTAAATTATTTGTTTTTACTGTTGAGTTTTCGTTTATTATGTATTATTTACAATTTGTGTCAAAAATATATTCGTGTGTTTATATTTTGATGCATATTGAATTGCGTGTTGTGTGGCGGAACTCAACGCCGCACTCTGTTTTAGGTATTAGAGCGGGGAAATTAAAATAATATTTTTATTACACTCAATAATATTCTATATTTTTAAATATACAAATAATATAGCCATATCGAAAACCATATCGAAAAGCAAGTTGCTAGTGTATTATCTTGGCTACTTGATCGTATCTATCCAATCCAATTCTTAATTGTAGCCAAGATAAAGAAGAAGAAGCTGTGTCCACATCCGGATCGTTAAGATCCTTTGGAATCTTCCATGCAACTCTTTCGAATTCCATAAGGAGGTAGTAAAAATTAAATATTATAGGCCTTCGCCAGTTTTTTTGCCCAAAGGTCCTTGGTGGGTACTTACGCGGACATATGCAGTCTCATTGAAGACCAATTCTGATAGTATGCATGTCATCAGTAGTTAATAATATTTGTAACACTAATATATAATTTACGGTGATCGTTTCACAGTCTAGGATGCGCGTAGCCACCGCTGCAAGGTTCGGCCAATTATTGGCGGAATCCGAAACCGTGGCCGAAATTATATTTTTAGACCGAACTATATTTTTCGGCTGGTCACTACTATTTCCGTATCTTTTACTTTAGGGATAAACCACTTAGGATTATTACATATGTCGGAACCGTATTTTTATACACTGTATATATGTACTAGCTGTTGCTAGAAAATATAACTTATGACCAACTGCGGTGATCATAAAGTACCAAGTGTCACTTTATTATTGAAATCGAGGCATTGCGTGCTGAGTGTAGAACTCGTCGCCGCAATTTGTCTTAGGTACAAGGTGAAATGAAAATATTTTAAATATAATCATTTCCTCGAGTTGGAATCGAACCCACAACCGATAGCGTTTAGAGTCAGATGTTCCTCTATTTAATATAATGTATCTATCTGAATTAAAATATTGGGTCTGTTAATTTAGGACCTGTTTGTATATTATAATCTTGATTCAACTTTCGTGCGCTTGAGCTACCAAACTGATCGCAGACTCATTACATAGAGTCCTATGCATAGATCCCTCAAAAGTTTTCACAAACTCTAGAGCACTGGTTTATTCAATATATTAGGGATTACAGAATTCAATTGTGGGTTCATGCAAAAAACAACCCTTTTTTCTATGTTAAAATATAATTATTTAATCAAAGTATTTACCCTCGTGATCTATACACTTCTGCCACCTCATTGGAGGACCATTTAAGCCCTTACAATATTAAAAAATAATATTTGAAAAAATGGTAGTAAAATGGTAGTCTTACTGCGAATTTAGCCATCTATCAATTTCCGGTCAGAGAAAGCTGAAATGAATTACACCATAAAATTATTCTATACTGGTTTAATAAGGAAATGAAATCTTCATCGTCATTGTTCCTATAGCTATAGCTGTCCTCCATATACAGAAAATTCCTCTCTGAATACTGAATGACTTGGACTGAATTTAAAACAATCGAAAGTCAAGATACATAATGAAGTTTCACGTTTCCAACTTTAAAAAAGGCGGACTCCTTCCTATATATACTATTTTACCCCCTTGGGAATAGAATTTGCATTAATGGGGAAACAGTAAATTTCAACTTTTAATAAGTACCCTCTTAATAAAATTTGTAAGCTTTATATTTCTAGCTTTAAAAATAATTATCGACTTCCATACAACACTCAACGGTAGGATTTTGGCAAAATAGTTTGCACTAATTTATAATTATATCCTTTAAAATAAAAGATCATGTCTCTAACGTCAAAGACGGATTTCCATACAAATTTTACATACAAACCCCTATTTGATCCCCTTAGGCATAGAATTTTCGCAACTGCTGATATAGGTATTCATTCATTTTCAATCAGTAACCCAAAATCGAAGTAGGTCGAAATGATTCTAACTTAAAAAATAACGTACTTTCATACAGACTTCCAAACTTTTAAACCGCGCCTTAATTTCATAAAAAATAATAGCAGATTATCTATAGTTTATTCTGCACCAAATAATCAAATTCCCATCCCGATATGTTCAGTACTTTTGGTGTGATTGACGAACACAATAAAACTACTTTGCATTTATATAAGTAAGAAGATAATAATAGCCTGTCCTCTGCACTTTATTACACCTGTGCGCAGTAGGTACTATTTAAAGTTAACAAGTCCACTTCATAATAAGGGAAAAGCAATATTTTTTTATTTTATAATAATAAAGGGTGGTCGCGTGTGTCCCCAGAGCCAGGTCGCGTGCGCGTGCGCTTGGTAATTGAGGGTTGCCTCCGCGTCCGCATTGCAAGAGCTTCTTGCCTGTTCGCTAATCTGCTCATCGGATGCGACAGGCGCATACTCAAGCGGAATCAATAAGCCTAAGTGTAGCTTAAAACCTCGCATGTACAGATTTAAATGAAGTCGTTATTATTATAATTTGCGTTTCTATTTCTAAAATGTAAGTGTTTGTATCGCCTTAGATGTCGACGTTCGTAATTTCTACAACGGCACGGTAAACTTTTATTTAGGAGAGCAAATTTTATTATACCTATTGTATTTTTCTAAATCATTAAATAAAACTTTACAAATTATCAACTTATGATGCTTATGATAGTATTTAAAGAATATATAATATCAATCTAAATACATAAGTAGGTACGTTGACGCCATATTCCCACGTCCATTTGTAAGGTCTTTTATATCATAATTTTTGGTTTCCCCAAAGACATCCTCACGCTGAAGCGTGCCCGGGCCCTCTATTTTGGTGTTATGTTACTATGGGAAAATAGTTATCGTATGGGACGATCACAAGCATACCCCTCAAATTCCAATTGATATGATTCTTAAAGTACAAAAATATTATTTGTTTAGTTCACATTAGTATTAATTGCAAGCATTTTAGAATCGTCGAAGGAACATTAATCTACCGGAATCGGCTCGGAAGGCAATTCTGCTGAGAAGAACCAGCGAGAAACTCAACAGTTGAAAAGAGTTCAAATAGAAAGGTTACAAGTTTATCATTTTATACAGTGGAAGCTAACATGGACCAAACTCAAATCATATTACTTTCACACATTTTTATCTTTGAAATATTCTTCTACAGAGTAATAAGCTTTACTTATGAATGTTGTCTTTAAAGCGGCTTTAAATTTCTGAGGTCGTAAATCTAACATAGGTTGTGGAATCTTATTATATATGCGTATACTCGGACCCATAAAAGACTAATTTACTTTTTGAAGGCGATTACTTGTTACAAGTTTATCGTTATTTCTCGTCCCTTTCGTATGCCTGTCGCTGTTTTTAGCATAACACTGGATATGTTGTCGGACAACCAAAATATTATAATATATATACTGCGAAGCAACTGTAAGTATATCTATGTGTTTAAAACTTACATGTTAAAGTAATTTAATATAAACGTTATTCAATGTTTGAACATTACTCATTAGATAACAGATTAATATTAATTAGAAAAGAACGCTTTGGAAGATAACCAAATGTTGTTGTCGATACTTTATATGTTTACTTGAATATTTTAGTAAGATCTATGAATCGTCATACCTATACAATACACATCTAAAGGAATGAGGATACTCTAAAAGAATGTTCTTTATTATTTATTAAAAGAATGTGCAGACAAGTGCTTAAAAAAGCTTCGTTTTAAACTTCTTTCTTAAAGATAAGCAAAGTTTTAGAGAATTTCCTGAAGTTGATGACCAAATTAAAGTAATATTAAAAGTTGATCACCAAAACACAATTGTAGAGACTGCAATGACATTAAATATACCTGAGAACATCCTTAAAACAGTTCTGGCAATATATACTTAATATTGGGTATGGCTTGAACTTAAAGATAGAAGACAGAAAGTAGCAACTATTCTTTAAAAACAATCATCATCATCTATAGTAACATTATTAAAAAAGATGGTAGATCACCTAGAGCACACATAAACCACGAAAGTCGAAGTCGAAAGAATTGCTTCACAAAAAGACGCACTGTCAATTTATGGCATATTCTAAATTGGCGCACTGTCAATTGATGGCATTTATTGTTGTAAAATTGAAAGAAAAAGAAAAATTCTTTGAGTGTTGAATTATGACGCTGGAGAAGAGGTGACAAAGCGAATTACACAAAATGTTAATTATTTAATAGATTAAATAAACTTCAAATATTACTTAATAAATACTTTATGGCTTAATAATTACTTAATAAATATTTTATAGGAGAAATAATGTATAAAATCAACATTAAAACATAATAATATTGCAATTATTGATGGTATAAAAGAAAATGGACTTACAAAACTATTCTATTTCTGTCAAAATATATGAGATTTTTTTTTCATAAGGGAAGAACCAATATAAAATAGATATTAAATAAATGAATATAATGATGTTTGTAGGATATCGTATACCTACTTCTCATTATTAGAAAAACTATGTAAACTAAAACGTAAACTACAAATACTGTTTTATTTTGAATTATTTACACTTAATATTTGTATTGTATGGTTTTTAATTTATACAAGATGTGTAAAATTTTAAATTGGTACAAAATACACATATTTTTTTTATTGCTTTATAATTGTTGTGTATTGCCGAATGCAAAATATGTCATGCAGTTGCTTATTAAAGTGCGCAATTCTTAAGATCATAATCTTCCTTATCCCAATAGTCTGTTACAACCACTTTTGAAACATCAATTAAAATGCATATCTGTAGCATTTATAGTAAAATGTATTCAAAAAAGCTAGAGTCTGCGTGTCTGTGTCGATGCCGACGTGTCCCAAAATTCTACGTTAAACCAGCACTAGGAGGTAGGCGTGCTACTCAACATAAGGTAAAAAAAAATGAATCTCATTTTTTACAGTATTTCACACAAAAAAGTGATACTTCAAAAGTGCATGACGAAACCTTTATGATGTTTTTAATTATCTCGATCACTTTCTCGAATGTCTCTTTTTGGTGTATCAGAAACTTTAGTAGTATAACTCTTAACCACAATCCTTAAGGAGTCTAGAATAACTGTAGTTTGTACACAAAACTCAAGCCAAATACGTATATTCTGAAATTTCATAAAGATTTTTATTTTAACTCCACTTCTGAATTCCGTGAGTCGATCGTGGTGAAAAAACTCTATGAACACTATGGTAAGTATTTTACTCGAGTCGAGATCGCGAGTTGAGAAAAACGAAACGAACGTTAAGCGAAACTTGACGTAATTTATAATTGTTCGTAAGCTATGATATAGTAAGAGTTTTCCGTCAAAGTATACAATTGTTTTGCTTTTGTAAAGTTCTTTTTTTTATAAACAATTTTTTTGTAGACTCATAAAACTGTAAACTTATATGGTTGTGGGTTCGATATCCACTCGGAGGAATGATAATATTTGAATTATTTTCATTTCTTCGTTCTTGTAAGACAAACCCGTCACCCAACACTCAATATCTCATTGTCGTGAGGGAAGTGGAGAACGGAATGTCTTGATACTAGGTTCTATTTGACTAACCTGCTATTCAGAAAAAATGTGAAGTTAAAATAAAAACATTAATAACAATCACCAGCGACTTTATTTCGAAAGCGAACATGAAAGTATTTTAATAATAAAAAAAATCTATAAAAAGTACCAAAAATTTTAATCCACACAGTTGATATGCCTATTGTTCATTAATTTTAATGCAAACACGTCTAGATTATTTTTTTCTTTCTTTCTTTTTTTTTCATTTCATTAATAGCATGTATTTATTCTCTAGATTTTATGTCGAATTTTTCAAGCTGTTTAAATTCAATAATCACAAATTGATTTTCCTATGTTAGTATGTTTTCGTTTTTTCCTGCATAGTAGGATAAGCAGCGAGAACTTAGTGTCAAGACACTCCAATCTCCACTTTCCGCCCGAATTCAAGACAGCGTGTTGAATGTCTTCAAGTAGGAATCGAACCCACAACAATTGCATATAGGTACAGTCCAACTCCCCACTCACACTCCGCCATGATGGCCTCCTTCTCCTGAGCTCTAAATAGCTATTACATCATGTTGTAGCTAATGATAATGTAGACTACATTATCATTAAATAATTCCATAGGTATTACAAAGTTAATTTACCTACGAAGTAATATCGAGTAATTATATTTAATTACATATTGTTGTTTTACGACATCGCCATAATTATAAATCTATCAATTACAGTGCTATGTTACGTTTGACACTGTCTACTATATGAATATCTTATTACATTAAAAACTAAGATAAAAATAAATTAGTCAGTGACAATATACATTTTAAAATCTGCATATAAAATTACTTTTAAATTTTCATCAGACTGGTTAAAGCTAACCTAGTCGGTCAGTCAGTAATTATAAATTTGCGATAGGGCAAAAAGTGTTTCGAAATTCAAAAGTCATAAATAATGACAGTAATACAAACAATTAAGGACGTATGACACGGCCGAGCACGCACCCACTGCAAACGGGACTTTAATTCGATAATGTCTTCGTTATCTGATTATGACGGGACCGAAAAATTATATCGTCATATAATTAGATTAAAATGCAATTTAGAGACGCGCTGTAGGTGGCGCGGGCCGCGCCGCGCCTGCCATTTTATCGTTCTTGTCAATGGGGGGCAGTCTTTGTACTTTTGCCAATACGTCGTAATATCAACTTAACTCAGCCTAATGTACTCTAGTAATATATGGCGTCTATATGGACATTGATATACTCGTATCTATGAAAAAGTGAACAAATTAATTTCATAAAAAAATATATTTCTGAATATATTATAATTACACACAATACCGGCAATATAACTAACTATCCGTCTCGGCAGTCATATTCTATTAAAAACGGTATACAACCGATAAACAAACTTATACTCACAAAAATATGTCACAGCAATTATTAAAAAATTCACTACTCAATAGTGTCAAATTATAGTGATAGAGTTTCATTTAGTCATCGATCATGTTAAGAAACCTGTTAGTTTAACGAATAATAAGTTTTTGAGAATAGTAGCCAGTTGTCGTGATTGCTTCAAAGATTCACTGGGCGCTGTTTAATTACATTTCACATCACCGGGAATGGTTTATTTCACTGGTATTTCGTGGAAAGTTTTGGCATACATATGCATCATACCATAGGACTCAGAGGGGATATACCAAAATTCCTATGGGAACAGGAATTCGGGTTTTAATTTAATGTAGTCCACGCATACGAAGTTGAGGGCAACAACTAGTTTATTATAAATATATATTTTGTGCCATAATCGGTCATAATAATCATAATCGGATAACCATAAATCATAATTAGATAATCGGTTGACGGATATCTAATGTCTTAATTATCAAATCATTACTAGCAAATAATTTGTAAACAACATATAAAAAAACTTCTCACTTTATAACTTGTACTGTAATATTATTCTATCTTTACCATTCGTTTCCGTGATCAGATCACGTACACGCGATACAAAAACTGTTTAAAACCTTTATCCTCAAAAGCAATTAAGTACCACAAATAAGTAGCAATTACAAATGGTTTCTAATATAAACATTTTAAATAAATAAATTAAAAACATTCGGCTGTTTCCTTATTTAGTAACTTTGTACAGTATTGGTCCGAAATCTTTAAATCAGTCCAATCGATCTAACATTGACATTGGCATTGGTAGTCTATTAAAGCAGAAAGGTAGTACAGTTTTAAGAGTAATTTATTTTAGGTATTTAAGATAAGCACTTAATCACGTATATATTGGTAGGGCTATTTTGCCATCTATACCAATTTATTTGATACATATTTTGCTAATAATACAAAAATACAAAAATGTAATAACTAAATAATGGGACACTGTCTACCTATAAAATCGATGGTAATGGGTTCAATGTCCTCGGAAGATGTTAAGGTAAGGTTAAACGCGGCGTGGAGAGCGGCACAAGATCGCCGCCTTCCGCTCTAATTCGGCCTAAGGGTGGTCACCTTGGGGAAGCTGATTGTCTAGTCACCTGGCCCGAGTAGGTGTGCGTTGGTCGCTCCCGCATGCTACTCTTAGCAGGCCGTCGACGATGCCCACCACCCTGGACTCCGCGACGTGCCTTGCTGGCTCCCGCCGCCGGGGTGCACGGAAGACTGGGGTTCCCGTGGCCTCGGCTAGTGGCGGTCGAGGAGGAGCACCGTGAGGTTTTAGTGGGTATACGGACAGCCTATCTGACAGTCCGGAGTAAACACAAAAAAAAAAGGTTAAATGCGGCGTTGAGTTTCATCTTTGATTTGAATAATAATAATATGCGGAAACGTTAAAATAAAACGTTTTATTTACTAAATGTAGTAATAAAAATATCATTGATCCATATACAATATTTTTTGAAAGTTTTAAGTTGAATTTCATTCTTCAACGTATTCTAATTTGATTTAAGTTTGCAATAGAAATAAAAACACAGACGAATTGTACAGCGGATAAGTGAATAAAGCGCCATAAACCATAAAATCAAAACTAATAAAACAAACATAGCTCTATTGTCGCTCCCTCCAAAACGAGTCACCCTACTTATTAAAATTAATAAGTGGGCTCTTGCCTGTATTAATCATCGCACTGTGTCAATAGCCAAGTAATATATTTGGCAAACAACGTTAACCGCGTAATGTAGAGCCAGCTTTATACAAATGCCTAAGCTTTGTGCTCTTCATATGTTCCTGTTTACTATATATCTAATATATTACGATATCATATAAATATATCTTATTTAAATATATAACACATTTTGTGTAGTTTCTATTAGTAATATTAAAGAGTTTATAAAATGTTTAGATACTTCTTGCGCGGTAAGTATTTGCGCAGTTGTATTAACAATATTTTACTATACTCAATTGCACCGAATAAGTGAATATTATTAACGAACAAGCCGTTATTGAAATACACGAAAAAAAGCCATATATATAGATAAAATTATTCTTTCATCAAAAGAAAAAATAACAAAATTTTCGTGTATCCTACAATACTATAACGCCCAACCATACATATGTATATTGTACAAATTTCACAACTGCAGCGCTTTGATCTATTTGTTTGCCCACCACTCCAGACCATGTCTGGGGGTAACCGGCGGAAGAGGGACCCTTGTTTGCCAAGCAAATATTTTTAATAAGCGTACCCGCATATTTGTCTTATAATTAATAATTATGAGTACTCAGACCGCGAGAAATCTAGCTGAGAAGCTTTCTTATTAACGTGAGGGGATTTTTGTTGTTTGCTTATTGCGATTTGACTGCAGTGAGAATCAGGTTACGAGTTGAACATTGTTTTAGTGTGAACAAGTTTCGTGGGTTAATGAGGTACATTAAGAAAGCGACGGGCGTGACGCAACCGTGACCAGGCCGTAAGGTGTTCGGTAGCTGAAATTGAATCCAGGCGCATGCCCGCGACTCAGTTACGCATTTAGTAATGGTCGTTCATTTTTACAAAGACTTGAATTCAGAGTTATTAAATATCATTCATATCATTGTGATATAAATGATATTTAAAAATTGAGTAGTGATAACTATTCAATTCTATATAATAATTGTAATCAAATGATAGACAAATGCCACCTCAGTCTACTTACGACCACGGACTACTGTAAAGTGTTCGAAACGTCGGGTTCTTCGGTTAAAAATAGTTTCATTTCAAAATAATGATAACTCGTTTTATACTTTCTGGCCGCTTAAATATTACCAGACCGGGAAGTACAAATAATTTAAAATAAACTATTTCCGAAGGAAGGAAATATCCATAGCGGTTATCGAAATCTACTATGATGAATTAACGAAAATGTATTTCTAAAATATTTACCTGTCAAAAAACACAATTGTAGAATACTTTAATATTAAGATATTCAATTCCGTAAACATGATTATGTAATAATAGCTTTTTTAAATTTGTATTGTAAGTTATTCCTTATTCCTTCCCATCTTAGATGGCAGACTTTCCTGAGCTAGACTGTTATAGCCTAGCATTATAATATCATTTTCAAACATACTTATTTTATAAACAAACTATGAAGCTAGTTTTAGCTAGCGGCTTTGCCCGCGTGGTGGTATTTTTGATAAGAACATATAGGGGCTGGGGTACATACTCTGTCTATGAGTATGCACCCCAGCCCCTATATGTTCTCCAGGACTCAGACTATTAATATCAAACTTTACATTTACACTGATTAACCAACATACAAACAGACAGTTGTTAGAAAGTACTTATATTAGTTAATGTCCATTATAGACATAGAAGATGCATATTATCAAATGTATTGAAGTAGATTCCTATTTATTTGTCTTAACTAATTAAGTTCAACGCGAGCGAATTAAAGTCAGAGAGAACCTAGTGTCAAAACACTCCGTTCCGCACCTTTCGCCCGAATACGAGACATTGCGTGATAATTGTCGGGACTCAACGCAGCGTTTTATCTTGTCACCAGAACGGAGAAATCAAAATAATTTAAATATAATCATTCCCCCGAGTGGGAATCGGACCCACAAACATCACGTATACAGTCAGGCGCTGTCACACTGCGCCACAAAGGTCTCAGGTAACAATTTTAAATTATATATTAAGCAAGGCGAACAGCTATAGTATTATTCAGGTAGAATTAACAGATCATGAACCCTTAATGTTTATAGCAAACATTTTATATAAATTTTAAAGCTTTACTTTTATACGTGGAACTATTTTAATATATAATAATGGTAGCTGCAGTATTAATTAATTAATTAATTAATAGTGTTGTGCAATACTATATCATAATGCAAATGCAGGCAATCTTTCAAGAAAAAAATCGATATTCACACGCGGTTACATATAAACAAACATACTAACAAGATAAAAAGGATAATCATTATAATAAGCATTCATACTTCATGTCGATAAACAAAATTATATAACCGTTACTTCGCCCTTGTAACATTTTCTTTGGAAATGTCACCTTAGCAACTTGTTTTAGTTTTGTTCTAAAAAATTTTTTTTTCAAGTAAATGTAGTAAGTATATAAAGGCATATTTGTAAATTTTATGGAAAATGAAAGATATTATAGTCGAAATCACAAAGACTATTCATTTTCAAATGTACACTAGAAGTGTAATACAAAATATGCTAGAAATTTCTAGTATGAACAATTTTAGAAGAACAGTTTTATTGTTGTTGGTATTTAAATGATTACTTTATTTGTAATAATAGTTGATTTTTATTTTATATGCTTGGGTGAATATCAATATAAAAAAAACGATATGAAAATATTTTGTAAATAAACTATTATAAATATATTCATAAAAATTGTAAATTGAAAGTGAAACTTTCCAAACGTAAAATACTAAGTGTAATTCATCCACAATATTTTGTGTAACAAAGAGGAAACTTTCTTTTCTTAACGATTTCCCACAGATGTGGGTGTTAATACAAAAAGTCTTTGTTATATGCAAATTTCTTAATTATTTACTGTCTTTTGAATTCGTTAGAGAAAACCATCGTATCTACGAATCATAGTAACCACGCAAGTATTTTTATTTAAAACTAAGTAGTTGCCCGCAACTTCGTTTGCGTGGACTTAATTAGCAAACACACAATATGCTAAACAACTTTTGATAAGACACAATTTCTAATATCTTATAGGATAGCTGGTCTTTATCTAAATCTGGAGATTTTCTTTTGAAAATCAATTATAGCCAAGTCCTACCTAGCTTAAAAGTTATACAAGAAAGAATATTTGATTCATATCAATTCAGTAGTTCTGTAGATGTATGCGTACAAAGGTTCATAAACATTATGTTATATTAGATGTGAAAGCGTAAACAGTTTGCAATTATGTGTTCCGTGTTTTAATTAACTTTGCATCTTATGCAAACAGTTAAAAAACGTAATAATTAGAAGCCTTTTAAGTTTAGGTGGTAGGAAATCATAAAACACGCGAGTTGCAAATCAGGATGGATCAGCTGTCGTGGGGAGATCTGGCACGTGCCAGCTCCGGTAGCCTGCGGGGCTTCGCGTGACGTCAGCGGCATCTGCCCGACAGATGGCGCCGCGCCCGCCACAGATAATATCGCACACCCACCCAGTTTTAAATAGAGTATAATATGCCCAATGTTGTTGTCCACATTATCGTGATCAAATGACCATTCCTAATATACTGCCTCTAATCACACTGATCTAAGTGATAAAAAAAACTTTTAATATCATTCTATTTTCATAATGCCTAACTTATTATGTAGATTCATTTTAATAAAAAATACATTTTGAATATTTTAAGCCATTAATTTGATTTGTTAGTACATTTTAATATTTGTTACAAGTGCATAATAAGTACATAAGTTAAAGTATCACCAGTAGGCAGTGAGCACTAGATATAACCAACAATTACAATATGTTCTTTTAAAATGCAATGAAAAATAACTGTCGCAATAATATAACCATTTATATACAATAATTTCATGGAAATACATTAAAAAAATAATAAACATGTAAATAGCGTGCTAATGTTATCAATATAAAAATTAAGTAGTGAATAAATAAATATAAACAGGCGTAAATCTTTGTTTTGTGAAACAGCTCATCTTACTCGTGTATAAACCTGCACGCAAATGTATCTAAGTGCTTCGTGAGAAATAATTCTACACAGTAGGTAAATTCTATTCGTCTAACCTTCGCCCTTTCAACAGGAGGAAAAATAATAATTTGCATGCTTGAATTAATATCGAATTATTTATTAGTTTTTAGATGTAGCTTGTGATAAAGTAGCACGTGAGACCTTTAAAAATCTGTAATAAGTAAAACAATACAATAGAACTAATAAGACTAAAATACAATAGATTTATCATACATTAGTTTTGAATGTAAAAAATATTGAAAATTACTTTAAATATATTTTTTTCACAGCTATTTGGCTTTCTGACCTAGTAAAACTAAAACTAAACTAACCTAACCAAGTAAAACTATACAATAGACATATTTCTATTTTAATACTTAATCACTTCACAGATAAAGACATATTTAACGTTCAAGTTGAACGGTTTTCAAGAGGCGCGGGTTCAAATCCCGCTGCGTTCAAATTTTTATACGTTTTCTAAATATGTCTTTTTCAATTTCCTAAGTGTGGGAATAACACTTTAAAAAATGTTAACAAAATATACACTTCACAGATGTTTAATGTGACTGTTTGATATGCGATGTCGTCGCATCACGCAATGTCATCGAATTAGTGGTGCAGTTGGATGACTTGCACGAGCGGTGCTTGAAGCATGCAATGGTATTACATATAATTTCGTATAAAATACTAAAAGATATCTTTAAATAAAACATGTTAATTCGGTGAGTAATAAGGAGCTCAATCTGTATCGAAAATGCCGATAATATGTCAATAGGTATTTTTTTTATTTACGAATGGAGTAGTAGATATATTATACGTATATATTTAAATATATAAATTTAAAACATTGTAATTAGAATAAATACGTAATAAAGAGATCATCTACATTAATATTACGTTATATTAATATGTAATGACGCCATCGTGGCGCGGGTGAAATATGTTCCACTGAACATCATAGTCATAGGTCAAAATAGCAAAGAAAAGAAGTTATTTATGCAATTATAGCTACGCACGCGCTAAATTACAGTTTGGGATACATGTATAATTTTTTTCGACTTTACGCTTTATCTCGCACAGCAGGCTAGACAAAGATAACCCAGTGTTATGAGATTCCGTTTCCTGCTTATCTTTAATGAGATAAATAAAGAAAACACAACATATATATTTTCATTCATTACACTTTTATCTAGTCTAGATTTTAGTTTCTACGTTTAATTAGACGTAATTAAAATCGGTAAGGTCAAGAAGACAGTACTTTACATTACATTTGTAATAATTGTAATTGGTCTTGCATGCTGAGCGCTCACGCAGCACCGCGTGGTACACCCAATTGTTTTACTATCAAGCAAATAGTAATTATTGGTACATCATCAAAATAAGTGATTTATTATTACCACCATATGGCTATAGCATATTTTTATTACTCATTCGAATATATTGATAAGATTTAATTATAAATACCTAGATCAGAGAAAGCTCATCAACGTTTCTCTCAATCAATTCCACACAAAATTCATCAAGCTCTAGTTATAATATTTAATTAACAGCAAAACTAAGGAGAGAGGTTTATAATTAACAGAGATAAACAAGAAATATGTGACGCATTCAAATTGAAAACTAACGTAACTATTATGAAACGAGGAAAAGAAATATGTAGTTCGCAGACAATGAACTTTCACACGCCAGAGGTTGATAGAATTGTTTATCGTAAAATCAAAACAAAGGTTCTGACTCTGGCTTGGTAATTGAATTTACTAAACAATCCGTTTCCCGCAGAGCTCTTTCTACCGCACTCTGCTCAAGCCTTCTTCGTTGTGGTGCTCAACAAATCTAAATTAGAGGCTATCATACTATCATACGATCTTTTTCACTTTCGAACAACACATGTGTTGAGGGTATATTTTTATTTCGTTGGTAATAATTTATCTGAGCACTTCATTAAACAGTTATCATCATTTCATGAATCCAACGTAAATTCATATTAATATTATTTTATTTATTAAGGACAATGTTTTTTAGTTGTTGTTAGAAAATGATAAAAATTAACGTCATATTATTATGAAATCATAGAGGTGATGGGGCTTATATTATGAGATAAAAATACGATCTCTATTTTGACTTAACTCTTGGCTTCAAAATTTGCACTTATTGCATTCGGATGCCATACAATATTCACATAAATATATATAATATTTATATTCTTCAAAATACTTTACTATACTTTTGCACATGTTTTCACATTATACGACGCCCTTTTTAAGGTGTGGTCAAATTTTATTGACATCATTCCATTGAGGTATTGTGTAAGTATCTCACGATTTTTACTCCCAAAGTATATGATTCCCGATAGGGATTATATTTGGTTTATACATAAATTTACCCTTATCAAAACGTCGACGCGTGCGTACTTTTTAGCCGCGAGAAAAAACAATGGAGCAATATCTCACAAGTATCGTTTTCACCCGTCGGCAGATCAATGTGAGCGCGATAATTGAATCGCGAGGGTCCGACTAGACCATTATTAGTGATACATTTGATTCGTATGTGGCTTCCGCGACCGGTAAGGGGATGACTCTACTAAATGGGACGAGTCCACGTCATTAGATTATCATTGTTTATGATATATCTCTTTCTAGGTTATGGTCGGAGGCAATAAATAACAGCTATTAAACGTAAAATGGATATCTTGCACGTATCCTTTCATTTTAAAAACAATATTATTATAAAAAAAATTAAAATAGTTTAATAGTTAAAATATGTATGTTTTTCATAATAAATTAATTATTGATAACAAATCAAACATACGGGAATAAATGAATAAAAATAACATAAAAAACACCATTTCGCTCAACACAGCTTGTGTTTAGATGTTTTCTATGGGGGGTCATTACTTAACTCCATTACACTTTTTGTGCCAAGTGTTTCGGTGGTATAACAAGGGTGAAAACGACCCTACAAAACGAATGATATCCTCTCAACAACCTCCTCTATTTTGTTTATTTTCTACATAAGCTATTTATACAGGTTTTTTTAATTTTAACAATTCACATAGTTTACGCCTATTATTATGTGCGTGATGATAATAGTTCATGACAGTATAAAATTATTCACGTGCCAGTTGAGCATAATTTACTTCACCAACGTCTCATACCCCGGAATTCAATCAGTTAGTAGACAAAAAAATACTGTTAAAAGACAAAACACCAAAGACACTGATTTAAAAATTGGATAGTGTCATGATCAAGCCACAATCTGAAATATTACATTACAAAAATACACGATATATAAGGAGATGTCACCATTTTAATAATTTACCAAATAATTACATATTCACAATCTTTCATATTACTGATATGTAATAAAAGACGATGATTTTTTATTAAACGTGGAGGAGCTAAACCCTTAGAAGAAGAGATACCGAACATCACATGTAAGAAAAAGTATGACGGACGAACCAACAAAGAAAAATGTCAACTGGTGATTTGGGCACGTTGATAGGTAGAATTATAAAACTCTGATTTTCGGCTCAAGAGTAAATGGAAAGAAACGAAGGGAAACCTCAGCGGACACTTTAAAGCACAGATGTTATGATACTGAAGAAAGGTCGCATAAGGAATTCTAATACGACATGCATAAACAGGTGGGTGGCAGAGAAAACGTTGCGCTTTCATTATGACCTTCATGGTGTAGAGTTTGGCGCTCCAATTTCTTTGCTTACGACAGGAAAGATAAAGGGCTCATTTCGAAAAACCTTTAATTTATTTCAGATCACTATATAATATTTAAAAAAATATATAATTTATTCAAATCTTTTCTATTCAAGCTGACCTATAAAGGTTAGAATTCCTAAACATAATATTTATTTTCAGTGTATTTTTTATATTAATACGATTAAACGTGACGAGCGCAAACATAATTGAAAAGTTTCGAAGACTATGTTCTTGACATAAAAATTAAAATATAAAATTATTTGTTTACATTGGTAAAGATAGCTTTAACCACAAAAATAATGTAGCCAGTCATAAAATATCAGCTTCAGGACGACTTCTATAGGGGTTTTTTGCTTTTAACTAGATTTCTTGCGCTATGACAATTTGTACAATATATACTAATTAAGTTTGTGTAAAAATATGTTCTTTGTAGTGTTAACAATAATCCAACCAGTCTATAATTTGGTCTACTAATTTTTAAATTTGGAACGTTTATTCAAAAATGATTTCTATTTAGTTTTTAATATTAAACACGCAAATTTAGACCGAATTTAGAAGAGTGTATATTTTGAAAATTTTAATATTAAACCTTATAGGTTCTGTAACACAATTATGTTGCAACTTGTATAACGTAATTGTGTAAATAATATAGCCTCAAATATTTGTAACAGTGAAGTTAATCAAAATCTTTTTCAGTGCTTACCACTTTTTATTATTTATATATATGTTAATAATCTTACATAACTAAAATATTTTATTAGGCCCCCAGCAATTAATTATATTTAATAGCAAAAAATATTATATTTATATTTTTTCTGGTTTATACTATGTATATATTCCGCATTATAATCTGTGATTAACTATTTAATACATGTATTCATATCCTATAAGCTTGCCTAGGCACCACTAGCCCCATTAAGTGTAATTTGCTTAAGATTTTGTCCATACTTATTGTGTGCACATTTGTATTGTAACATACATATACGTTACTAAAAAAAAACAGAGTGTTTTAAATACTTCATCCGTCTTGAAATGGTTTGTGAATTCTCGTTTTTTACATTTTTGTAGGTTTGGTGTGTAATGAGGTTTTTAAATGCAATTTCCGAAGTTAGCACAATGTTATATAATTGACCAATATAAATATTTATTATTTAAATCAACTTAAAGTTAATCAGGACGAAGAAAGTAATACACTGTGAGAGGTGTAGTGTTAACGATTTCGACCTTTTACGTTCATAATTAAGAGGGTTACTCTTAACTGAGCAATACCATTCGTGTAAACTTAACTAAAGACACTGAGAATACAATCAAATTAAGTTTATATTTCTAAGTACTTTGATTTTCGATAAGTAAAAATAGTTATGTAACCATGTTGTAACCAAGTAGTTAGAAGTACGAGTAAGCCAAGGTAGAGCAGAGCACACTTTAAGTGCAAATAATTAGAGGTATTATATCAAACACCTACGTAATTCGAATGCAGATAAATTATTTCGTCAGATATATATATATTTACGCTAAGGCTGGCTGGCGCCTGTGGAACGTGTCAGGTTGTATTTTCTATTGTTTTTAAATAAGATCTTACAATGGTATACAAATATTTTACTTCATGCAATATCTGCTTTATTATAACATGACTTTATACAGTATCAATTTACAAATCATATTTTCAAATAAAATTCGAATAAAATCAATATTATGAGTTCAATTTTTAATTTTCTTTAAAATATTACCTAAAAATCTTAGTAAAACATTGTTTATCCTATTTTGTAATGTTATGAATCGCGTTGTCGATATTTCGCGTTGATAATACATAAATAGTTCAACATAATAATTTTAAGTACATAATTAATATGTGATTTTTAAAATGATATAAATTAAGTAAGGAATTTTCAAAATCCATTAGATTAAGTAATGACGTAACATTTACATGCCCTAATACGCACGAATGCGCCAGCGTCATCAATCTTGGAGGGCAGTAAGCATAGAACGGTAATGCGTGCGACATATGGCATCATATGCGTTCGGTACCTTCTGTGTAGTGTTCCGCTTCAACGCTATTCAATGCGCCCGCGGCTAGTGACCCGCACCGACCTTTAGATTCACGGCCGTACGCAAAATGAGATGATATCACACGACTTCATTGAAGTTTATACGTACTTCAGAATAGTAACAAGTGGATCAGATTTGAAAAGAGTTTTGTGAATATCAGATTGAAAGTATCTAAATTACCCGCATTATTATTATTTGTATCTAATTAAATTGTTCATATTATTTATATACAGTTAAACCAAAAATATATTTTTAACATTTTTTTAATTGTTAATCACATAATTAGGAGATTGAAAAACATTTTTGTAGAAAACGTATAAAAATTTGAATGCAGCGGGATTCGAACCCGCGCCCCTTGGAAACCGTCTTGGACATTTTTTACGTTTTCTAAAAATATATGTTAAAGAAAGCATTTGCAATAGCCATTAACATTAATATTTAGATGCTGTATATGACGATACACTGACACGACATTACGGGATTGCGTCGGCTTCGCATGTCTGTAGTACGGGGATGCCTACGGAGGGTCGCTAAGTGCCGGGAGGCCACATGTCGCTCTCGTCGCGCTAATCTCCAGGATTTGCCATCCCATGTCCCTTGCAATCACCCGTCTCAGTTGCCATTACGCGCAACAATACATCCGTCTCCCTCGCCTCATTGAATATTATTGCTCTATGGGGATTTTGAAAATATGGAGCCGTTTAGCAAAAGCGTATATTGTGTCCATTCAGTGAAATTATTCATACGCGGCCTGCTACATTTATCACTTAATAGTATTAGCTATAAAGCCGTTTAATCGCTCGATTTGCGTCTGACTCAACTTGAGCCGAATTCCAAATTATAATATTTTTTTGTTGTTTGAATCATGGAAATAGTGATAAAAATAGTGTAGTAAACTTAATATTCCCAATATATATAGACATAATATTTTCTCATATTTTTAAAGCACTATCTTTTTAAAATACTTTCTAGCTCTTGCGTTTACTACTATTCATTTTTTCGCTAACTATCAATTGAGAGGGCATTTGATAGTTAGTAATTGATTATATACATTTTGCCTATAATACATTATAGATTTTGTTAAAATATTATAACCGTATGACTGTCCATTAAAGAGATTGCTGTCAGAACTGCATGTATAATAATGATAGCACTGTCAACGCGACATGCGGTATATAACACATGGTGACTCTGTTTTGTTTACCATTTAATATGATCAGCGTTATCGCTTAGCGTGAGTCCTTATTACCAGGGTATATCATCTATTTTTGTGTAACTTTAGTGAATATTGTATGAAATAATATCGTTGGCATAAATGCATTGTAGGGACTACGGTATGTCATTCCCTCGCAACCCTAAAATCGTTTCATTCCAACTAGCCGGACGGGCAGACAGGTTAACTTTTGTTGTTTTATAAAAGCCGAGCATTACAGGCCGATTGTTGGCACAAATGTTGAGTATTACGAAGCATTCTGTGTTGACTTACCAACAATAATTATTAGAGTTTTAATTCATTATTGCTTTCCGGTGGTCATATAAATTTGCACATGGCCTATAATATTTAATAAACGAATATTTAACTATTGTAATATTCGTAACAAAAGAAATGAAAATTACAAGCAGAGTGTAAAATTTCAGCAAATATTGGCGGGACATTTTTTTCTTCTCAGATCAACCTGTCTCTTTAGGTATTGACATTTCAAATAAACAAAGAAAACGTAAGAATATTTCTTTGGCAAACGAGAAGTCAATAGAGGTTTTGAGGCATTGCCCTCGAGGTGGTTTCGTGCGGGTTTCAGGCGAAGGGAGAGAGGCAATGGGAGGAGTGCAGGGGCGTGCGGCGCCTAGGGACGTGCACGGCTCTACTCTTCTTGATTACAGTTCCCCACACCACCTCACCTCCTCACTGCCACTGCCGCGCTGCATGTGCCTAGATTATCAATTGCCTACGCGTTACAATAATGCAGTTGGTTGAAAGTCTTTCTGATGACTTTCTTTTACGTGTCATTAAAGTGTAATTCACCTATATTTTAGCTTATATATTTTAATTGAAAACATAAAATAAAATAAATCCGTTGCAGTAGATGATATTTATGTATTACACAAATTAACAAAATATAAATTACAGAAAAAAGAATAATAAATAAAAAGTAATAAAAATGTACTTATAAATCTATGTTCTAAGACTTTTCTCGCTATGGGGTGTAGAAATTCGGAAACCGGCGCGTCACAGGTAGAGGCGATGGAAGCACCGAGATTGTACTCATCAAACATGCACGAAGTTGCGCCCCGTGCTCGTAAAAATACATATTCTATTAGAAGGGTCCTGCTTTTAATACTGCTCTATAATGAGCAGCCCAGGTCGGTCGTCTCCTTAATTTTGCTTCTAACGTCCTATTTAAGTAAAACGTTTGTCTTAACAAGGTTGAAGTGTAAATGTATTAAATTGTTACATTGATTAGTAATTTTAAAAATAATATCATTCAGCAACTTTAAGTTAATAATGCTTTACGAAAATAAATAGAAATTGATATTGATATCTAATAATACGAAACATACTTAAATAATAAATAAACATATGTAATTAGTCGCATTTGTAGTATGTAAGTAATATCTAATTTGTATTATGTAAGTTTAAGATCGATAATCCTATAGCAAACTATCCTATAACAAACGTTCAAATAAAATTTTATTAGAGAAATCAAAATAGTTAAATTCAAGTGAAACAAATACGATATAATAAAATAAATCACCACAAAAATCGATTAGACAGATATAAATTTTCATGATACCTAAGTGAAAGTAGACAGATATTAAATGAATTAATATTTTTATAGGTAATAAAAATTAATCAACTTTCTTTTAAAATATTAAACAAGAAAAAAATTGTGAACAATTATTTTTTTATAGCTTCACGTTTTTTATCGCACATCAGCAGTAATAGAGAACCTAGTGTCAAGAAACTCCGTTCGCTACTTTCCAACCAAATTCGAGACATTGAGTCTCAAGTGGCAGAGCTCAACACCAAGCTTCATCTAGCCGGACCCGAGCGGAAAATAAAAATATTTTTTAGATAGAATTATTGCCCTCGAGTGGGAATCGAACCCACCACCAATCACGTCTACAGTCAGACACTGTCCCACTGCGCCACGATGGCCTATATAATCCACAATAATTTTATTAAAGCGGCTTCACGCATTTTCCCGCATAGCAGGGTATGCAGAGAGCATATTCTGTTCTTTCCGCACCATTCTTGAGACATTGCGTGTTGAGTGGTTGAATGACACGTCAGACTCTTTTTTACCAGAGCAGGAAAATGATAATAATATAATCATTCCCACGAGTGGGGATCGAATTTACAAATAGCGTGTTAACGCTGTCCCACTGCGCTACAAAGGCTTTAATTTTGTTTAATAAATTTAAAAATATTGATAAAATAGTAAATAGGTAGAGTAGCAGGCGAACACTACTAAACAGAAGGTAGTAATAGGTCAATTCGTTTTTATCTCTATTATTATATATGTACATATACTCTATTATGCACCTGTGTATTTTCGTAGTCCAGTGTTATCCTTCTTATTCATATTATTATATTATTCATATTATCTTTTTTAGAATTCGATTTTAATTTTTTTATTCTAAATTTTATAAATTCCTTTAAATTGGAGTCTGTATTACGGGAACTACTATTCTTTATAAAAAAACAAAATAAATTTGCTAACAACAAAAATATGTTGTAACAGGCGTACAAGAATTTCGACGTAGCTGGACATAGAACCTATGGCTTAGCGGTCAGAGCACTTGGACGGTTTCCAAGATTCGAGTCCAGCTTCGTTCAGCTTCCGTAGTTCCTCTCCATATAAACCCTAACTACGAGAAATTTTATACTTCTCTGTCCCCATAATTTTCGTACAAAGGATTCTAAAGAAATCTAAGTGTATAATTTATTATGAAATGACCGAATATAATTAAAAAGTATAACAGTACTCGAAACAGGAACAATATTATTATTCAGTTTTCTGAGCAAATGTTTGAGTTTCTTTAAGTGTTATTGGTTATAAACGTGAAATCATGTTATTAAATAAAAAAAAATAACTAGTGAGCCAAAATAAACAAGTAGTATACACTTCAAATTAAATTAAAACTCGTAAATTGTGTATTGCTGTAGAATAACAAATAATTATAGTGCATATGAAAAACAAGCTTATTTTTAACACGTCTGACGTTTCGACCCATTTCTTGCGAACCGACCAGTTTCACAATTTACAGACGTGTCCGGTCCGATTGCTTTTTAATTTCTTCTCCTGTTTTATTTGATTAGAAAATAGTAATCTAGTCAAAATCTCATTCTTGACGTTCGGCTTATTATTGAAAAATTACGTGATGAACCATTATCAAATTTTTATACTACTCCCTATTTTATTAGCTGGGGACCAAACTCAACTAACACACACATTTTCAAAATGGTACACATACATTTTTCAATATGGTACGGTATAGACAAAAAAAAAACAAGTTATACTTAAGAACCAGCAAAGCGAAATAATAGCCTTCTTCTTTTAATTGACACAAAATGATAACTTATGTAAGCAAATATCTATGCCATACATACCTATTAAATAGTTTATTATAGAAAAATGATTGACGATGTTTTATTAGCCACTGATAATGCTGACAATTTATGTTAATAGACGATGATTTGAAAGTGCCCGTAACAGCTAAGGAATATTTATTAATGTCACTATCATAATACCATATTAGTAATATAACTACTGCCACAGTATCATAGAAGTAAAAATGTCATAAGTAATGTTACAAGACGAAAGTATTCGCTTTTTTTTAAAGAATGATCTCTTTAATTATTCTCAATAAAGCAAACATATTTGGATGGCTTTATATGGGCACTTGGTACTTCAATAACTATGTATCTGGCTATATCTATGTATAATCAGACCTTAAATTGTTACAAATTTAGGTACATCTTCCTTAAAGGAAGTCAAAAATGCATATTATTCAGTATAAATACAAAATTAAACCTCCCCATACCATATGGTTTGCGTACCGCACCTATAACTTTGTTATGAGCTTATTAGGGAAAGTACATATTTCGATAAAAATCACCTATGAATCTACTTATTATTTGATTAAATCAAATTTAAAGCCATCTGGTACAATATTAGTGGTTATCGAAATGCAAATTGACCTTGGCGCCATATTGAGTAAAAAAGGTAATAACTTTCTACGTTATAAAATGTTCTATCAAAATGGTCTAAATATCTATTTTTACCTACCTGTATCAAGAAAATAAACAAATGTGGTCGATCATTCGGGCATTCAGCAAATCTCTCGTGATTGATTAAAACCCTAACAAGAGGATAAAACTGATCACGGACTTTGAACAGAAGCCCTTTATGTACGAGTAATCAAAGAATTCGCCCTACACAACCACTCCTCTGAATATGACTTCTAAACTTTACTATTGTTTGATTTGAATATAATAAGAAATATATTTTCCTTTTTTTTGTGGGATATTTTATTTTTCATTTTTAACTCGTTATTTGATGTGGCTAAAAATATCTTAGGTTTATAATTTGAAATTGCTAAATGTACCTATAAGCACGCATACTATTTTATTTAAATACGCTTGAATCAGTCTCATTTCTATATTTTTCATTCACTATTTATTCACTATTTGAGTATAGTTGAAAGTCCCCAGAGAAATAAAATTGAAGATAAAATTTATTTCACAATCATATTAAGATTATAAATAATTATAAATCATAAGCTATTTACATTATCATTCGACTGTATATGTAATATTTTTGATTTGTACGGTCAATTTTACAAAAAATCGAAGTTATTACGAGTACACATACGAAAAATATGAACAGGTAAGCAAGGTGAGGGTTAGTGAACAGATGTCGTCCCCCGCTGAGCGAATGATGATCTCGCCCTAGTTTAAGCTGTACCCATAAAGTTACTGCTACCCTATTTAATTGTCTTACTATATTAGATGGCTTTATGGCCTATTCACTTGTGACTCATTTACTTTTAAACAAAACGAAAAAATATATTAATGTTTACAAGCACATATGAACGCAACTGGCACAAATTAAATGTATTACAAATTGAGCTTTGATAAGCTTAAAATGAATATGTAGTCAGTTTATTTTACTTTATTTGTAATAAATTATAATATGTAATTGTACCTGCGTAGATAGATGTTAAATATTAAATCAAATTGCATTTTCTAAACTGAGAAGGCAAAAATACCGGAAGTTGCAATTCGATGCCCACGCGCCGCCACGCGCCGCACTTCCGCCGTTAATGTGATAACGTAATAGGCGACATCTCCAACTTCGCCTATACACTTAAATACTTCCGTAGTGAATATTTTCTCACACCTAGCCAGTTATGGGGCTAGCCGCTTTAAGGAAAATCATTATATATATTATGTTGATAAAATATGAATTATATTTTTATTTATACTTATTTACACTTCATTAGCATATTTAAAATCTTAAAATATGTTAATGTGATGTTGCATAAATTATAGAATATATTAATAAAAAATACATACATACGTTAAGTAAATTCCTAATTTATTAATGATGACTACATTTTGTAATACATTTTTATCATAATATCTTTAAATACATTTTCATTATAGCTTATTCTATAAATCGAATATAAAATATCAAAAGAAATCTTAATTTACAATTGCCCGAGGTAAAAGACAATACTTAAAAAATCAATGAATAGAGTTACATATAGAGAAATAAAGCATAGACTACAGAATAGAGTAGTTTCATTATACTATCAACATTCACACGATATTTGTATTGCAAAAATTGGTTTGCATTGATGATAAAATAATAATGTTTTGATTAAATACTCCATAAAGATAACACATGCACAAAAATAATAAGCAACTAGCCGCAAGCGAATGGCCACCCTCAACAAAATAATCATAGCTTTCTAATGTAATATTAGGGATTCAATCCTATAATAATTGGTATTAAATATGCTTGCTTTAATGTTCGGTACTAAAAATATATGTAATTATTTACTAATAACTATAATTTTGAAAAAGTGATGTAATTTTATAAATGTTATCTCAAAATTTATGACGACAGGCTGTGTAAGGTCTTTACAGATAAAGGCAGCGCTATTGAACGAAGCGGATTTAATTGAAATTGATATTACTTTAAACATATTAAAAAAAAAAAATATTTGATATTTCATAATATGATACGACTTAGAATAACAATAAATATGGGGACGAAGGAGTATCACATTTGCCATACTTAAAGCTTATAATAAAGCATTACAAGCACATTGAAATAATGAATAAAATGTAATATACAGTATACATGTGTTTGATATATACTTTTGTGTAAACGTTCTTTGTTTTTTATACGTGGTCTAAGGTAACGCGTCAACGGGCTAACTAGTAGAACTTATTGCTCTAAATTACATTACGTCATTAAATCACAATAAGTTCTAATTACAATATTATTAAGGAAATATGAAATCATATAAAGACTGCACGATATATATTTTACGACTTTTTATCATGAACAAAGCAAAGCCCACTACTATTGTGATGTTTTAAATGCATTCCAAAGTATGCAGATCCTCTTATATTTCATTACGTAGTAAAATCACTCCCCTTTGCCCACTACCTAGAAAAACAGTGTTTGGATCAAACTCTCCTGTTCCTAGGCTCTGCAGGTTGGTTAATGAGCACAGTGACCTACTAGATATTAACGTTGATTCGACAAATAAAATACGACTCTTGTTAAATAAACTTCAATCATCTTAAAAATGTATGTATTATCCTAAAGAATTGTCTTTTATTACATTATGGACTAACTGTTTGGTTTATTTTGCTGAAGCTCGCCTAAGGAGCTCATTATGTTTTTTTTTTCTTTCTTGCATGCTGTATCCGCCTGTAAGTGTTTGTTACACTTAGATTAAGTTCCGTTTACTACGTTTCTTTTTTTTATGTATGTACCGTGTCAACAAATGTTGGGGGATCAAATAAATAAATAAATAAATAATATACAGAAGAATATATTTATTAATGAATGTTTTTAAAAATATTAGACACACTTTTCTTATTTATCTTTTCGTTTTGTTTACGTTTCACCTTTGAGTGATGTCACATAGAATAAAATCAATATGCAAGTAAAAGCTATTAGATTAATTTTGTTAAGTGCTGCGTTATCGAAATAATAATAGATGCCGTTAAAATCAAAAAGACTTGTTCATCGACGCTCTTGGCTAAGAGCACTTAAATTGATTACGCCTGTTTAAAGCCCTACTGGTAAAAACTACAAACAAATCGAAGGGCTGTACGCATTGGGTAGTGACATTTTTATGGCGGAATTAAATAATATTATTTGGAATTCAAAATACATTATATTGAAAAATACAAAAATAAATAAATTGAAGGTTTTATAAAACTGTAGATTATTGCTGCCCCTATTAATGCTATGGGTACGTACTGCATTATAATTTTTCATATTTTAAAATTGTGATTCTAGTTAAGTGTATTAAAAGACTTTGCGTAATACAATGATATCCGAATGACTATATTTAAAATATTTGTTTACGCTAATCCGTAAAACTTATTTTGTCAAAGTGCGTATGTACGTAGACATATAACTTAAAATATAGGAAATAAAGAATCAAAACGGGATATCAAATCTCAAAACAAAATGAAAGCCTAGCTTCTATTTGGAATCAGGTTTAAAAACACGGTTAAATAAATTTGATGTGTTGTAAATTTATAAATTATAATACAATTATAGTTAAAGTATAAATTATAAATACATATAAATGGTATTACAATTTTTTTTTGTCTAATTAAAAGTTATCTACGTTACGTTCAGTTTGCAGGTGTTTTCTTTTATCTTAAATTACTATGCAATTGTGTACGGTTGACTTGATTCATACTTTAAACTAAACTGATTTTTTGTAGTGTTCTTTTATTTAATAAATATTGCTGTTTCAAGAATGGAAGCCCCGCTAGGAAAGAGTATAAACAAAGGACGCCTGACTAGCGAACTCGGGGTAGAAGCCGCAGCGCGTGTCGCCACACGCATCGCCACGCGCCTCCCTATACAGTAATTGTAGCGCACATTATGAAAACGTCATCGTTTTCTACAATTATTGCTAAAATAATACGCCTCTAATTCTTTTGTGATTCCATTGTACTCGCCAGCTTAAATATATTGGAAAACACTAGCTAAGTTGCTACTAAAAACATGCAAAAAATAATACTTTATAGCGTTTTAACAATCATATGTGTTTATTTGTATGTCATTGAAGTAAATATTATGATTTTTTTTGGAAATATTATCTAAACTTATGCTTTAGCAACGAAAAAAATTAAAGGATATCTACATCCATTGACTGTATTCATATTAAAGATTTCAAATTATACCTGTCTCGTACTCGATAGTTTATTTCGGATAACATTTTCATTTATAAAGTACCTCGTGGAATATATCATTACAATTTGTAACTACGAAAACATTTTTCTTAAAGTATACTTTTGTAATATTATCTTCTTCATATTAATAAATAATTAATAATACAATTAACCTCAGACCTACCTATTTTAAATTTTACATTCTTTTTTGTAATAATACAAAAAAAGCTATCTAAGAAGAGAGAAAATATAAAATGACATATCTATATGTTATATCTATGTATATATTGTAAATTTTTGAGTATTTTTATCTGAAAGTATATTTATGGAAATTTAAACTTTGTTATCAGAAGTTTGCTTGTAATTTATATTACCTTACTTATCATATTTTTAATGAAACATTGTTAAGACCTATAATATACCGTTTTATTTTAGCTACAGAAAATTCTGATCTGTTCGTACCTTCAAGCGTTTTATTTCTAGCCAACAATGCCAGCAGAACGTCAGGCGGTGGCGGATCTAGAGGATGCATAGCCTCAAGCGCAGATTCCATGGAAGTATATCCGCTCCAGCCTCACAGCCACCTCACATATACCTGTGTTCACGAGCCCAATCTGTCCGATTATCACAATGCAAACGTCTCTCAAGTACACACAACATACCGTAGCGACTCGTTAAAAGTGTGACACGCGTACATTTTCATTTTTGAAGCACGAAAGCAATGCAGCGGGCGTCGCGACGGTTGCGGGCCTTGCCCACGTGGCAGCGCCGCCCACGCCCGCCCCTACTTCGCTTTCACCGCACCCTCCCATTGAGAAGTAATTTTTTACCCCCTGAATCTGATAAACCCCGAAGCGGAGAGGTGCGGGGCTCCCCCGCCCCGAACTAATTTTCCCGAGTCATACGACACACCCCCCGTGCTTACATCCATCTACAATATTACACCAGCGCGTTATGCCGTTCAAGGGGCATTTCGTTCCTACTTATCTAGTACAAATGTGAAGAAAAGAAATTTTGAATTCTAATAAACGCCAGTTTAATATGACAAATATATTAAATATATTTATTTATGAAAACAAATATAAAAACTGTTTATAGCTAACACTTTCTTTACTTAAATAAATGAAAGCTTTTCCTCACATCGTCACTTTAAGATTGTATTAACTGTGCACAGAAGTTTCATATTCAAAACCCAAACGTGAAATTTGTTTTAAAGCTACATGTATTAAAATTATTCCGTTTTAGACCAACACGGAACTCCGTGTTGTACCGTAAAAAAATAAGTTATAAAATTATTTATTTTCGTCCTTCATTAAAAACTATTAGGATGGCAGATTAATTATTGTTTAAGCTTGTATTATGGAAAGTAACCCTAATACAAGCTAAAACAATAAAAAAGTAAGCCCTTTAAAGCGTAAGGAAAGTAAGCCCTTTGTAATATTATATTAGCAAAATAATTAAATATTTGTAATCTCCAAAGCATAGACAAAATCATAGAATATATAGAAATATATATATATGTACATTATGTGGTATATATAGCTGTCATTTTGATTAAACATTTTCTTCATATTATTTTATTTTGATATATTGAACAGCAATATGATTTATATATTAATTTAAATGATGCCTTGTAATCTCTTTAATCCTGATAATATATTCGGGAGATTTAAAGTAGTGGAATTTCCACTAACTTTCGTGGGACTGTCCACTACTCTAGAATTAGATGTAGATACAGATCTGAACGTATCGGCTTATCTGAAAACAAATTGCTGTGATAATTTAATGGTATGTGTTTATTATTACATGTTTATATAATATAGGTAACATTTTATGTTTGTTTTTATCATACAGATGTAATAAACATGTTTTTTTTTATGAAATTAACGTTTTTCAGAAATTTGACGATGCTCGAAAAATATCCGCTTCACATAGAGCATATCGTATCAGTATCAAAAATAATCATGTCATTCAAATTACATTTTCACCTAAAAACGAATGTATTTCAAAAGCAAAACATGACAAGCATTTCGAAAATATGTTTGTATTTGATCTACGTTTAATAAAAATAGATGGCTCGCATTGCTGTTACAATGAACATCATTCTGAAATTGGCAGATATTACATAAGTGGTCAATTTGAAAACTGTAAAATTTACCACTCACCTGACACGCTTGAGTTTGGAGACATTATCATTAATACAAAAGTTAAGAAGTTTTTAAGAATACGAAATGAAAGTAACGTGATTTCTGCTCATATGCAATACGTAAAGATTGCTGGTGTCGATGTGATACCTGAAACTTTTACCATATCTCCAAGAAGGTTGAAAAGAGTAGCCGTTATAATAAGACCTACGTCTCTTTTGTTAAAAAATGTCCTCCAGTTTAAACTTATCCACTCGCATGATACGTTTGATGAAAATAATAGTAATTTTCTTGAATATTCTGTGAACCTTAAGCTAAATGTAATTTACAAGAAAATAGCTAAAAAGGAACAATTTGAATCACTTCATAAATTGTACGAAAAGAATCCTGATTATACTTATGTGGGTACAGAACTCTTGATGCGCACAATAAGACGAGAGAACGCTTTTCACTCTTATCAAAAAACAAGAAAAATGGAAACAAAACTACCTGTTTCTGAGAAATGTTCAACGAACAATAATAAGTGTTATCCATCTGTACTGAAAGAGTTCAAAGTAATAAACTTTTGTCAAAATGTTAAAGAAACTGCTTCAATATACGATCTTTTAAAAATACAAATAAAACCCAACACAATTAACTTTGGAAGAGTTGGGACACATACTTTTGGTGAAAATATAATAACTGTACATAACGGTACTAAATTTGAGATAGATATTGAATTTTTAAAAGATAAATTTATTCTTTATTCAAAAAATAAAAAAGCCACTTTAAGTATGAAAATTAAATCTTTCGCACATGTTTCTATAATTATATTTAGTATACCACGTTTAGAGGGGAACTTTTCTGGAGCATTTCAATATTGTATTGATAAAACCTTCTACAGAAGTAATATTTACTCCTTGCAAGTGGGCACTCCAACACTGATGACATATGAAAAAAGTTTAAAGTTTGGTATGGTAACGATAGAAAGCTTTGTTACATCTGTCCCTATCAAAATATATAATAATTTTAACTTGAGTGTCGATTTTAAATTAAATGAACTACACGCAGATATACCTTTCGAAATAATACCCAGCTCGGGCACAATACCTCGACATTCAAGTAGAATATGTGATGTGCAGTATGTGTGTAAAATATCAAAAACAAAAACATACGAAATAGATTTATTGTCCATTAGTAGTATAACCAGATTTATACCGTTTGAACTTAGCATAATAACACGTAAGCTGTCTATTAAATTTCTTCAAGGATCGGTAATATTTAAGGATATCGCTTTGAATTTAGAAACTGTTGAAAAAGTGAAACTTGAAAACTCGTCTCGTGAATTGGCTGTTTTTCATGTAATGGAACCGCTTATACCAGGCATTAAAATAGAGCCCATGTGTGGTTCCATACGGCCAAAAATGATTATGGCCTTTGACATTATTGTAAAAATTTCGTGCGTTTTGGAATTTGCATTTGATGTATGCCTTAAAATAAATAATAAAGATACTGTTATGTTACCTGTTAGTGGAAATGTTGTAGAACCGAAGATATCGATGCATCCTAAAAACATATTTATGGATCGTATACCTTGCTACATGATCGCCTATGTGCCAGTTACATTTCACAACTCAAGTAATGTAAAAAGTGTTGTGGAAGTTCTAAAGACAGATGATGAGAATATATTTGATGTATATGTCTTGCAAGTTAATGAACGGAAAAGAATATTTGAATTTACCCTAGACGGTGGACAAACAAAGATAGTATTTATAAAAGTATATGATTCTTTCCGCAGGGAATATGATATGTTCATACCCTTTCGCATAAATGGTTTGCTTGGACCACCGACTCATAACTCTTGCTCTACTGAACTACGATTTTATACTGGAAGCTATGAAAAGTGAGTAATATTAAAATCTTTACGCTTTAAAAGACCTATTGATAGAGGTATCTTTATATATATTTGTATTTTAGGTCTTACGAAAATAATGCTAAAGTGAAAATAAAACCTATTCACAAAGATATTTCGTTTTGCCGTATATCTGGAGTGATTACTGTACCATGGATATCATTTTCAGTCGAAAAATTTGAATTAGTATATGTTCAAAATTCGGACAATATTATGAATTTCAGCATGACCAATATTTCAAAATATAACTTTTATGTGACTGTATTAATATCAAAATTATTTCCTACTTTTACGTTAAATTTTGTTGTAGAAGAAATTGTACCCGACATAAACGAAAATTGCATAAAATTTGAATTAAATTGCGGACAAACGGTTAATTTCACTTTAAAATTCCATCCTAAAATGCATGGCAAATTTGTTTCTACTGCTTTGCTATATTTGGATAAAGCAATGTCTATACCATATTATAATTTGACTTTTACTGGTAAGAAGCGACCTCCAGTCATGCACCCAAGTACATACCGAATTATTTTCCCACCGAGCCTTATTGGCGCAGAAGTATCAACATTATTGACACTTAAAATGGAAGGTCAATCAGATAAAGACTTATTTTCGTGCAATTCAGAAGAAAAAGTACAATTGATTGTAGAATTCATTAATTCTGAAGTTGAGCTATCTAATGATACATACTATACAAATGTTAATATTAAAATAACAGCTTTAAGTGAAATAAATACTGCAAGAAGTGAAATCTTAAAGTTCCACCATGAGAACGGATCTGAATGTGAAGTAGAAGTTTGTTTTTGTTTCACTCACTGTCCATTGACCTTACACAGTCAGCTTGTATTACAACAAGATATCAACCCATATCCATACTATCCTTTAAACGAACACATGGAGTTATTCAACTATATGGAAACGTGCTGCAGTTTTCTTGAGAAATGGATGTTTCAGCAAGGTTTCAGAAGAGATTTGTATCCTATAATACCAGACACATTCCACGCTATATCATCTGCAATTTCGTCTCAATCGGGCTATTCTAAATCCAAAGGCATTAATATTACATACTTGAATTTTATTAGACGAATTGCAGGACCACTTATGAAGCACGTCCGTAAAATATCGTAAGTTATTTTAAAAATATAAATAGTAACTTCTAACCTAAGTAGTTATTTACCGCTGAAGAAAGAACCATATTTATTTATCATGCATTTTTTTTGTTATATTTCAAATTGTTTTAACTGCATATATTTTTTTTTATATTTTCAAATATGGTTGTCGATAACGCATACCACTAAAATTTCAGTCACTTATCGACTTCTCCTATGTATCGAGTACGGCCGTATGTTTTTTTGCCAGTTACATAACTTATTTATATGTAGCTATTTATATGTATATTGCTGACCTGGCGAACTTCGTACCGCCTTGGAATTAAATATTGTGACAAAATTCTATAAAACAGACTAAACAATTGAATGCATTAATTACCATTATGACGTACGATCAAATGTACTTATGATGGGTTCTTTAATATTTGATAAAGTTCCATCAAACTAATATATAATTTCTGATTGCACCCTATTTGACAGGTGCAACAGTTTTTATGGGAAAATAAAATTAGTACTTTTATTATTTTTCTCACGCCTTCTTCATATTTTCTTAACCTTTAAATATTTTTTTAACTTCAATATTTTATTCAAAATCAATATTAATCAATTCGATCCAGCCGTTCTCGAGTTTTAGTGAGACTTACAAACATTTTTATATTTATAGATAGATTATTGGATGCACTAGTTTTCATCATTATATTGCATATATGAAACCCAAATAGCGAATAGGAAAGTTGTCGTACGACTCTAGTTAAGCATTTAATTTAATTTTAAATGTGCTTACATTAATATGTATGCAGATTTTGTTTGTCTAGACTTACTGTACATTGGTAAAATACAATTACGATATTTTACTTAGGAGGTGCCACTATACATTAATTTGCCAGGCTAATTAATAAACATATAGGCTAATTCAAGTATGAATAGGTATTTTTTTTTATATAACCTACATAAATGGTCATTAGCCAATGACATTATTGCGCAGAGGGGAATTTTCTTTCAGTTAAAGTGATAATTGTGAGTTTCAGGACCACTCGGGAATAGTATTATAAATTAATTATTTTAATTTTTCTATTCAGCTATAAGTAATGCTTAAAGCTAAAAAAATTCTAAGCCTGTGAATATGAAACTGAGATTG
Organism: Podotricha telesiphe; assembly: GCA_038994665.1. NCBI lineage: Eukaryota > Metazoa > Arthropoda > Insecta > Lepidoptera > Nymphalidae > Podotricha > Podotricha telesiphe. Next base: position 90,237 of record JAOYRR010000030.1, on the reverse strand, counting down.
ATTGAATATGATTGATTAAGCCAGAAGTTAATTTAATACTAACTATCTTTCAGTGTCGATGGAGTAAATGAATCATTTAAATGTGTTAAAGAAATTCATAATACTTACCAAGAAATATTGAATTTATTAAAGTCACGTGGTGCCAATCTTTGGATATTAAAAGCTAAATTTCTATTGAGCTTTGAACAATTTGTCATTTACAGTGAAAATGTAACACCAAACTGTAATGCAGACATTTTAAAAACAAATGAACTTTTAGCAGATGTAACACTTTTCAATAGATTAAACAAACAAAGTTGGATTGATTTTATTTTGCAAAGTTATAAAGTTTTCGTTATGGACAGTTGTTTTTTCGAGTGTGTTTGTGTGAGTACCCAGTCGAGAGACATAATAAAAATTATAATAGATTGGTACAATGAAAATATATCTAAGCAGCAGAACAACCTTCGACGCAATAATAAACGAGTAAAAATGATAACTAATATTACCACTGACTTAGCTGATGGAATTGCTCTTATATCAGTGATTCTGAATTACTGTCCATTCACAAGTGAACATTTTCAGCTTTTCTGTGATACTGATGAAAATCCTGGTGTAGATCAAATTATAAATAACGCATGCCTAATAATAGAGGCAATAAATTTGTTAAGGATTAATTTTCCTCTGAGCAGTAAAGATTTATTAAAACCAAATTTTTTACAAATGTTATTTTTATCAATACATTTATATATTGTTTTGCCGACGTTTGCTCCGAAGGATATAATTAAATTAAATCCACCTCTTTTGAAGAGCTCCTCGAGGCAATTAATAATATGCCCATCAATCCAAGAAACACTTATATTTAATTACGTAATTTTAAATAATCTGAAAACAAATTTTTCTATTGAAAAAGTTCCATCGACGGATAATGGTAAAAAGCTATACCTCAGTGTAAAATATACAGCAAATTTTATTGCAAAAGAAATAGCTATACTACTCGTATATGGCTATAATAAAAGTAGATTATTTGACACATATATGGTTTTTGTACTACAAGGGAATGTCGGCGCTCTTAATCCACTTAGAAAGTGCAAAGTAACAGGACCTTTATATAGAACTATCAAAGTAGACGTGTTAATTGCGTCACCATTTACAATATCTGCAAGTTACAAACTTTTCTTAACGGACACGGAGCCAGAAATGCCTGTGCATTTCGAAGAAAATTCATATCCTAAATTTTATGTGAAACGTCTTCACCTTATTGACAAGGAAATAAATTTAAATGGAATACCTAAAGACAACGGACAAGAAATACAAGACCAAAAATTGTACTTACAAGTTACGTGCCTTAATTCCCAAATGGGTAACACGTGGCTTTGGTTTAGAAGCGATATTGGCGAGTTTTTTATTCGCATAACAACACAGCCTCGGTGGGACTTAGCTCTAGATTCGCTAGAAGGCAGGGTACAGATTTGGCCCTTAGCCCCTTGTAGCTGCGGTGAAGCGTGTGAATGCTATCGTACAACTATTGTAATGATTCCCCATTTCAACGAATTGATGCTTAAATCTCTGCGGTATGCGTTAATTGAAGAGGCATCAGAAGTTATGATGGAGGTTTTCGATAAATTAATTGGTGGGTTTTGTATATTTATCATATTTGTTCATACTTAGTGGCTACATATTTTTTTGAGTCAACAAATTTCTTGAACATTTAAGCCTCATTGTTTTTCATCTTATTTCAGAATCTACTACGGGCAGATTGATACTTTTAACTCTTTTAAAAGAAGGTGGTACGAATTTATCAGAAGTGCATCATATTTTACGTAGTAATACGACTTTCCGCATTACATCTCGTGCGCTTTTGCCAAAACTTGAGAAAGTCACTTTAACTCCACACTCTGTAGCTTTCTTACCTCTAGCTGTAGCAATATCAGTACAAGAAAGAACAGATAAATATTCCATTACGTTAACATCTGAATGTGGAATGGATATTCGTACTTATAGGATCATTTTTATGGAAACTTTAAGCGAATAATATCTGTATATAGGTATGTTTGTATGACACAAAATTGAAACGTGCAGAATTACATTTTTATTATTCAATTATCTTCAACACTGACAACAATAGAAATCTGACCTTGAAAAATGCAGTTATCAGTCAATTTCGCGGTATTCAAAGTGTTTTGTTACAATAAAAAATGCTTCCCGGTTGAATAGTTCCACATTGGTACAATCACAATATAGTAATTTGTTCCTCATTTTTTAATAGTGTTTAACTTATAATGAAGCTTGTAGTTAGACTTGATAATTTAAACGTAATTATTCCAACTACATTACATAATAACAAATGAAGCTGAATCATTACTATACAAAACTAATAAGAACAATAAAAAGTCCTAGTAATCCTACTAATATTATAAACGCGAAAGTTTGTAATGATGTTTGTTACTCTTTCACGTAAAAACTACTGAATGGATTTTAATGAAACTTTACAATAATATAGCTTATACATCAGAATAACACATAGGCTACAAGTTATAAAGAGATTGTGTGAATTGACCAAAATATCAAGTAAGTATCTTATGTTCAAGCCATTAAAGCCAAAATAGTGAACCACTGTAGTCAATAAATTAATATTAGGGTATATATATGCTAAATGCATATGTATACACGCTACATATACCAGAATATCATTTTTTTGCTATTTTTGTGTCTGTCAGTCTGTTTGTTCCGGCTAATCTCTAGAACGGCTACACCGATTTTGACGGGGCTTTCACTGGCAAATAACTGATGTAAAATCTCCACGCGGACAAAGTACAGCTAGTATTGCATAAAACCTTGTATACAAATATAATCCTGTGCTGCATAAAGCATATTCATTAACAGATATCCCTAATATTATTCCCTAATTATCATATAGCTATCTATAACTTTTATATTTTAATGAAAGGTTGTACATCCTAGTGTTATCAAAGACATCAATACTATTTTTCGTCCTTACTTTGATTTAATGTTTAAGTAGGTACTTAAATTTTTTTTAATACCTGTATGAATTGCAAATTGCAATTAATCACTGTTTATATCCCTTTCACATATACATATCCACTTTGTCATCCAAAATAAATACGGAAACGGACAGATTCCACGGTCAGTTCGGGTTATGAAGAGGCGTTGGTGTCGGTACCGCTGCGCGTCGCCTGACGTCTCCTTGACCGAGCCACTTAGCCACGCTCGCCGAGCAGCAATTGCCAGTAACTTCAAGCGAACTATTATTGACCTTCCTGATTTATTTCTTATTATATAATTTCTACATGTTTTAAGAACTTTTACAAACTTTAAAAACGAAATAAAAAAAAAATTACGTTCTATCCTTGTTATTATAAAACAAAATGCTATAAACTTTCTATGCAGATACCTCGCTATAAATCAAATTTATTGACTGCATTGGTCAAACGTCTTCAGTAGGTATCAAAAGTGGCATTTAAAGTTTGGTTTGTTCCTGATATTCATTAAGGTTGACCTTTATTTTTGTAACATTTCATTATTTTACTCGTACCTAAATAAACTACATAAAACATTTATTTTGCTACCGTATGCCGGATTGAGGCCATTATGTCGATCTGTGACAAAGTCAAACGCGATGGTTGTGGGTTCGGTTGCCACTCGTGGAATTAAATATATTTAAACTATTTTCATTTCCCCGCTCTGGTGATAAGACAAAGAGCGACGTTGAATTCCGCCTGAACACACAATGCCTCGGATTGAGGCGAAAAGTGGAGAACGGAGTGTCCTGACACGATATTCTCTCCGCCCTATGTAAACCGTACTAATACATTTAGTTCGGTACTAATATATTTGTACTTATGTAAATATATATATCTCTTAAAAGCCCTAACAAAAATAATATAATTTTCCTTAATATGAATTTCTTTGGCAATGCTCTTGTAAGCAAAAAAAAGATTTAAAAAAATCGTTCTTTACATTAATTTTATTAATCTTCATTCTTCTTTATTATATTATTTATTACATGTCTACATAGTCTGGATAAGTCGAAAAACCAAGTATTACATTACAAAAAGTTAATTCATGTACGATGACACATGATGTAAACGAAGGGATGCCTTGAGCCCACTTTTTAATCTTTTGCAAGTCGTGTCGTAGTGAAAGTCACTCACAATAAATTATATGTATCGTACATTTAACAATCTTACATTATAATAAAGGTGTTTTTCCATTTTACAAGTAGCCCATATTATTAAATATCTTAAACATATTTTAAACATTCTTTTAAAGTGTTATTCGCACACTTAGGAAATTGAAAAAGACATATTTAGAAAACGTATAAATATTTGAACGCAGCCTGATTTGAACCCACGCCTCTTGAAAACCGTTCAAGCGCTCTGAATGCTAAGCTATGTGTTCTACAACTTATATTTGTTGTTTTCTAAATATGTCTTTATCTTAAACATATCTACAAGGTAATTGAGTATGCCTCCTTACACTGACTATATTGTTTTAATAGTAATCTGATAGTCGAAAAATATATCAGATATCCTGAACTTGTATAATCAAATAAATACAATACTATTTATATATTTTGTCAAATAATAATAATTAAAATTAATGAAAAAAGTAACGAGGATGCTGCGCTCACAAACAAACGACAGTCGAAAGCTGAGCAGTGCATAAAAGCGCGTTTCACACAACCTGTTCTACCATTATTTCTCTGAACGTGTCTTGAGTTTCATGTCTTTACTGAATAATTACAATTTTTTTTGATAACATATATTAAACGTGAAAGTTCGTGAAAAAGATTAGTTTATATAGTGCATTATGGATTCTTCAGAGTTTCGCGAATGTGCAAGTGCCACTGTCGACTTACTTATCAACTATCTTGATAATATAAGGGACAGGTAATTTTTTTTCCCAAATTACACTTAATTGCACCTAATTAATATGTATTAACCAAAACTCTTTATATAAATTTTAATAGGCTGTTGTCATCCCTAAAAGTCCCTTTCAAAAAATAAACAGTGGTTTGAAATATTACTCTTTTATAAAAAAAAGATTAAACTTGTATATTTACTAGTTATTAAATTGGTCTGTTGCTGACTTGAGCGTTGAGTATATACATATCTTTGTAACTTCATGCATACAGATATTTAGAAAGGCTATATCCAATTTATAATGGCTGTTTACAGATCAAGTAAATGCAAATAGATTCTATACAGTAATAAATGAAATAATAATCAATATTGAAACAACGCAATAGTTATTTTATCATTATCTTTTTTCTGTACTTTGATAATGATGACAACAATTACAGCATGGAGCCGTAATTGTAATTGAATTTATAAGTACATGTTTTGTAATGATTTATAAACAATTATTTTTTAACGGAACATAATAACATATTTAAAAAAATAATTAGCAATTAAATCTCATTTCAAAATTATTATTTAATAAATATTTTTTTTTCTCATACATTGTATAATACAATTACAATGAACAATAGGAAAAACACCATTATAATGTTACTAATAAATCAACCTATTACACAATTAGTCTTCGTCGTCTCAGTCGACTCAGAGTTCGGCTCCCACTGCTGGACATAGACATTACACAACTAATCTTCTTTTTAACAAACGAACATTAGATTTCGTTCACTCGAATTTCTAATGTATTTTTTTTACTCTCTTTGCCCTAATTTAAATAAACGTTGTATTGTATTATGATTACTTATTGACCTTTTTTGTGACTTCTTGTAGGAATGTGTTACCTTCAGTGGAACCCGGTTATTTAATGAAAATGCTACCAGAAAACGCTCCAGAGGAACCTGAGGATTGGAAAACTCTGCTTAAAGATTTTAATGAAGTAGTTATGCCCGGAGTGAGTAGCATTTTTTGTTATTTTTTTACAAGTCACCTCATGATAAATTCAAAGAATAATATTGTTTCACTGCTACCTACAAATATAAAATCTCGTTATATTAGGTACATATTGAAAAAATTCAATATTTATTTATATAATTTTAAAGAAAATCCAAAATTAAAAATGTTAAATATTATCTACATAATGTACTGCGATTTCGAACAACGAAATAAGCGATCGATCAGTCGAAAGAAAAAGAAGTATATACCCCAATTAATTAATTTAATTAAAATTGTATAATGTTCATAAATAAAGTAATGTTATATCGCAAATCTTTATAAAAACTTGGAACTTTTTTACGTTTACTTTCATATGAATGACTTAGTTCTTAGCCAAAAGCTATGAACTACATATATGTAGTATACTACATGTACACAATTCGCCATGTTAATACGGATGTAACCATGTTTATATTGCTTTTCTTCCTCTGTAAGAAGACTTACTGAACTTAGTACTTTTGCTTAATGGGCCGCGCAAATTAAAAGACACATAGACTAAACTAATTTTATCAAAATGAATGAAGAAAAAAAACAACCATGCAATGAAAGTAAAGACATATTAAAATGGAGTGGGGCGATAAAGAGAACCGAATCGCTGTGATTGCATTATATAAAGTAGATACAATTAATATTACAAATACTATTTTAAAAATTTAAAATCGTCTAGAATTGGCAGTTAAAAAATTTCCCATAGAAAGAGTGCGTACTGCTATGGATATCTGGCCTCAACATTTAAAGGACTATATATATTGCAGCCAATAGAGACTACTTCGAATAAGCTTTATATATTTTTAATGGTTTTAAATTAAACTAACACACTGTAATAGTAATAAATGTTGCGTGCACAAAAAAAAATTGTTTTTCTTTGTATTAATATTTATGGCAATACTAAGTATAGTATAAGTAATAGGATATCTTAACTTGAATGTGAAAGGTACAGGATAAAATAATATATTTCAAATTTCAGATAACCAACTGGCAGTCCCCGTACTTCCATGCTTACTTCCCTACTGGGTCCTCATATGCCAGTATGATTGGAAATCTTCTTAGTGATGGATTAGGAATTGTAGGATTCACCTGGGTCCGTACTTGTACTCATTTTTTTAACAGTTCACGCTTCCTCAGGGATTTTATTTTAACCAGAGCGAATAAATGAAAATAATTTAAGTATAATCATTACCTAGAGTGGAAATCCCACAACTAGTCTTGTTTAGATTGAGATGTTGTCTCACAACGCTACAGTAGCCTGTACTCATTTTAAAATAGAAATTAAATGTTTATTTTTTCATACGAGTATTAGCGATTCAGCTAATATGAAAATGATTATCTCATAATAGTCTAACTGACCTAAATAAACCTATTAATTGAAATGAATACGCAAATAATACATTTATATTTAATAGCAAAGAAAAAGTTAAAATATAAAATATTTCTACTGCTTTTTAAAAAAAAATATACTTATATAATATTTATTGCAGATGGCCAGCCCAGCGTGCACAGAGCTGGAGGTAGTGACGATGAACTGGTTAGGAAAACTACTTGGTTTACCAGAAGAGTTTCTGAATTGTTCAGCTGGTCCTGGCGGCGGTATTATCCAGGTTACAAAATATAGTACTAAATATAAATGTATTTCTGACCATTCTTGATTCATGTCCACAAAAAAAATCAAGAGTTACTGGTACATCACAGGGACGAGAATCTTCTACCTTGCTCCTTTCTTAAACGCCACCTTCTCTTAAACATTATGTTAAAATATAGCACGCTTAAATGAGAAAAATATGAATATTTTAAATGGAATTTTGTATTTATAATTAAATCTTGCTTTTATTCCACTAAATAATGATTTATATTTTTACACATACGAATAATATATTTATTTTTAGCTAATTTTTTATACTATGCATATATATCTTGACTGACTTTTGCCTAATTAGAAGTACGTGTAAAGTGCATTCAGTATGTCCTCAGTAGCTTATAACATTGTTAATATTAATTTTATAATAATTGTAATTTGTCGAGATCGTTTACGGTAAGTTAGTCTCTCTCCAAAGTGGAGCTAATTGACGTCTGATAATTACGGCTCGTCCGAAAGAAACCGATACTGTGGCCGAAACTTTTTAGGCCGACACTGGAAGAAACCGAAACCGAACGTTCGGTCGGGCACTAATATTTATATTAATTCTTGTTTATTTTAGATCAGTAATTTAGATACTAAAGTTATCAGATATTTTGTTATATTAAGATTACAGTAACTTTTGATATCAATTATTAAAATTATTTTTATATTCGTATTATACTTACAAAATTAATGTCCATACTTACACTATAATATATTAGGAGCTATGTACGACGGTACTTCTTAGTTATGACCAAAGCGTCATTAATACTTTAATCTGGTATTATCTCTTAATGTCACTTAGTTGGCGGAATGCTATAAAAGCACACCACACAAAATGAAAGAATTGTTTGAAGGACAATATTGTAAAAAAATATTATACTCATATTCCGTAAATAAAAACTTGTTATTTTTACCGTCATCGATAGACAAAAAGGACCTAGTTAAGATAATCTGTTCTATGCTCTCCGTCTGTTTAAGACACTGTATATTGAGTAACGGAAATCTACTTCGCGCTTTGTACTACGCGGGGAAATTAGATTATATTTATTCCTACCAGTGAGGATCGAATCCACAACCATTGCGTGTACAGACAAAAACCCTTAATACATCAATTTATAATACAAAAATTTAATACTTGTTTTTATTATCAGGGCTCTGCAAGTGAAGCAACGCTAGTGGCATTATTAGCAGCTACGGATAAAAAAATTCGAAAACTAAAAGAACTAGATCCAGAATTGGACGAGGGCATAACAAAAACAAAATTTGTTGCATATACATCTGAACAATGTAATTCTTCCGTAGAAAAGGCTGGAGTGCTTGGTTCTATAAAAATGAGGCTTCTAAAAAGCGACCAAAATGGCAGATTACGAGGAGAAACACTAAAACAAGCATTCGAGGAGGACATAGCTCAAGGTCTCATACCATGTTACGTCGTAGCTAACTTGGGCACCACTGGAATATGTTCTTTTGACCCCTTGTCCGAGCTAGGGCCTATATGTAAACAAGAAAACGTTTGGTTGCATGTCGATGCTGCATATGCTGGAGCCGCGTTTATTTGTCCAGAGTATAGATATTTAATGAAAGGCATGGAATATGTTGATTCCTTCGATGTCAACGCGCATAAATGGCTACTTGTTAATTTTGATTGCTCGGCCATGTGGGTAAGAGATGCCTATGACTTAATTAATGCTTTCGACGTGCAACGTATATATTTGGATGATATTAGCGCTTCCGTTAGAATACCCGATTATAGACATTGGCAAATGCCGCTAGGGCGACGATTTAGATCTCTTAAACTCTGGTCTGTCTTAAAAATGTATGGTGCTAGTGGACTGAGAAATTTTATCAGAGAACAAATTAGCCTAGCACAATATTTTGCCAAGTTAGCTCAATCAGATAATAGATTCATAGTAGATCCAGAGCCAAGCATGGGACTTGTTTGCTTTAGACTTGAAAAAGGTGATAAAATAACTAAAGACTTGCTTAAAAACTTAACAGAAAAGAAAAAAGTTTTCATGGTAGCCTGCACATATAGAGGCCGATATGTTATACGCTTCGTCGTGTGCTCACAATTTACTACGAAAGAGGACGTTGAAATTAGCTGGAATGTAATAAAGAATGAAGCCAACCAACTGTACCAGCGAGAAATAAACGCCAAATCTCAGTCAATTTCAACGCTTGAGCATTTGGAAACTTTAACGATTTGTGAAAAATCCAAGTGAACATAAAAAATGTAGACGTTATTGTTAAGTAATATTATGAAAAATTTATGGATATGGTTGGGATACCCATAGATATTGTTTAAATCATTATAAATGACACACATAAGTACATATACATATATACGTAATAAATATGTTAAATAATATAGCTATTCAATAAAATAAAAGTGTAATATTGATAGTAATTAAATTGTTATGTTAAAGAAAAAGGACGTTTTACTAGTTGGCATTCCCAATAAGTCAAAATTCGAGTAACCTATACCGTATAAGTTATTATAAGTATCAATCACAAAAAATTAAGTAAAACACTCAATTGCAAATTATTTATATAAATATTTAAATGCAACTACAAGTTCCGCTGACGCAAATCCCGTAAGAGTATCCTTTAGGAAGACAATGCTCCTGACAACTGGCGTCTTCGGTAGCTTCTTCATGAGCACATTGTAGGCGGCCTGAAGTGACGTGGGCAGCTGCAATTAAACATTTTATATCAGTAAACCAAGATGAAAAACATCTTAAATCCGTTAAATATTATATACTGTAGGTAATAAATAAAAGTTGATATATAAATCTTTTACATCAATCAATCTTTTACATTTTAACGTATGCAATTCCCGATAATTTGTACATACTGTATTTTAAATCGCAATCGACTACTAATGCGTTTGATATAAATGTAATACAAACAATAGGTATAATGCTTTAAGGCTACCTAATCTTTTTTTTCGATAAATATTCTCTTCTGCTTTTACCAAATAGCACATACCTACTAAATATTTTTATTCTAAATCTTATATAGACTTTCCATTAAAATATTATTATAAAAGAGGCATACTACATATGTGGTCATAACTTCAACACACAAAGAGTTATCTTTTAATTTAAGACAGAAAATGATTAATAATTACCAGATTCAACGGGGTTCAGCCGTTTTATATCTTGCAAGTTAGGAGATTGCTCGGACAGTTCCGGTACAACTGCAGCGCTTTGGTCTCTAGGCAACCCATTAATATTACGCATTAAACTGATCGACACGACAATAAAGAACCATAAAAATACTTTGAACTCCATTTTTACACCAATTTCTTATAAAATGATACCAAGCTCTGTTTAGAATATTCGTACTGTCGAACGGCGAACCCACAATGAGCTTGCATTTATGTATAAAACATCGAAACGTAACCTCATTATATAAGTATGTACTTATTAACATGCACATGAGTCACTGTTGACCGTAGACATCTGACTACTATTATTATATACTACAATAAAACAGTAATTAGAGTGTCTGTGTATTCAATACATTGTGGATAAAATTATACCTAGGTAATAAGTTATTGTCTTTTGGTATGTCTGTTTGTATACTACTAAATGAAACTATTTTGTTAATTAGCCCTGTTTTTGAAGCTTAGAAAAACTGACGTAAAATCATAAAAGACCAGATGAATATGTTTTTTATAGTTCTACCTTACATGTCATTTATGGGACAGCGTCTGACGTTTAACGCGATTGTTAACACTCGCGGATATTATTTATATTCCCGTAAGTGCTATGCGAAAAAAGGCGAAAAGCTATGTTTTTTGTATAATCATTCCTCCGAGTGGAAATCGAACCCACGACCATCGCGTACACAGTAAGGAGGCCACAATGGACTCAAATCTTGGATACTATTAGTGTATGATATGTTCCTAGTACTGCTTACACTATTATTTTATCACACTCGCAATTGAAGGTGTTTACCTAAAATAACTCCAACTTTGGCATACTGCATACGAATGCAAACCATGTATGAACTTATGATAGTTTCGTGAACAGAACTACATTTGCAGCGTTATTTGCAATGTTGGCGGAAAGATATTTATATCGTTTACCTGTCATATAAAATCCGCCCAACCAAGTTAAAACCTACAGTAGTGATACGTATCTATATTTTCAATAACATGGACATAGGATAAACACAAATTCATGCAAGATCTTAATTGTATTACATGCTATTACATTTTATAGTTGCCTGAAAAATTGCTTATACTTTTGTGTACAATATAATTTATTATTATTGAATGCTCCCTAACAAAAGTTATTCAGCCTGGTGACCTGGTGAAAACCAAACCAAAAACATGAACTAAGAGATTTGCTAAAGTATAACATATATGAAGATGGCGTCTTAGCATTATTGTTTAGCATAAATCAGGATGAACATTTTTCTAACTATATAATGTAAGTTAAAATAAGCTAGAATTGATTCAAGTTTCGATAATAACAATAGGACAAGGCCTATAAAGGGCACGAAAAGTTGCGGCCAGCATTTAGTATCATATTTACATTTAACAAGTAACTGCCATAAGTGCAAACAAACAAAGTTGAATTAACTTTCCTGTTTAAAGGAAAATAATGGGTCTTAACGTCTATGAGTAAGCAGAGTATTACAGGAAAAAAGGTTCTTTCTTCTCTAAAATTTTTGCAATGATCTGTCATCTGGGAAAATCCACATAAAAAGTATTGTTTTCGTACTTTTTATTTTAATTATTAATTAGCAAGTGTTTTGTACTTTTCTGTGATATAATTATGACTTTGCAAATATTATATAAAGACTGATGTTGTGTTTATGATTACAAATTAGCTGTTTAGTTTAAATTATGGATTATGCCTTTTCGGATTTTGTTCTTTATTGCATGGCTTCGAAAGAGTTCTGTATAGCTGTAAGTATTCTACGCTGCTACGTGCTACTACGTATGCTACGGATAAAGTTCTTATTTGTTCTTTAATTCATAAAGAAAAATATCAAATTACATATATAAATTATCAATAACAATAAAATAATCGACCATGCTAAGTTACTAATACGAATGACATTGACAATTGACATTAGACCATAACTAACTTTATAGGAATTAACTACAAATTATCCCGAGCTTTTAGTCTAGTCTAGTTAAGTATTAAGTATTGAGTATCTACTCAATGTTAATGTATTAATTTATACTTATTGTTGATTTTTATGAGACTTTATATTGAAAAATTAAAATTTGAGTTCATGTTTATTTTTATTTCTCACCACCATCAGTAGTAGCCTTACCTTAGTAGAATATTTTTAATCGCTACCAAACTTCTATTCATAAGCTTTAGCTATAACTAGTAGCACTTAACGTCTACCTTCTCCATTCTATGACAATAAAATTGTGTTAAAGCTGAACTAGCAACATTAAGCAGCATAAACAAAAAATATGTCAATAAATTAAAGTCATTTGTCAGTCGTTCTTTTAAAAAACTATAATTTTAAACAGTGTACTTAGCTGCTAAATTTTAAATACATTCAATAAACACTACAATTTACAAAGAATTATTTTCAACTCAAATCAAAACACGACGCCTACTAAATGGTTTACTTACATTTCCCTTCAAATTTAACAGAAGAAGAATTAATGCTTCAAGCAAAGTATCAAAAATTAAAAAAAAAGAAAAAAGCTCTTCAAGCCCTAAAAGCTCCTAAACAAGAACCTGAAAAACCAATTTTACCAAAACGTCCCACTGAAGCACGGGACGCTCGTGAAATAGCACGAAAGTTAATCAAAAGTGGAGCAATACAAGCAATTAAAAGTCCTCCACCTCAACCACAAAATGCAACATTTAAAAGACCAAGAGCTGGTAGGTTTTACGTTTTATATTTCTCTAAGTATATTGTAGTTAATATAAAATATAAAATTTAATTTCTTTTTATAAACCTTTTAAAGGTAGGGAACGTAAACTTAGTGGATCTACTGGCTCAGCTGGTGGTGTTGCTTCATATCAACCTTTTAGTGCATCACAAGAACCACCACCACCTGAAGAAAAATCTGCTCCTCGTGTCAAATATTTATATGACTCATTTGTAACAGCACGAGAAAAGTAAGTTATTTTGTTCATATGTTCCATATGTATTTACAATATCAATCCTTTTATTTATTAGAACTATTTTTTAAAGATTTCTTATAATCGTGTTTATTTAAATCTTTTTGTAACATGTGTAAGGGAAGAGAAAGGGAACAGAAACAAGCCTGTGGAAGCACCAATTCTGAATGGTAAAACGACATACTTACAAATAGTTGGTACTAAAATTACTGAAGAAGTTGTAAGACGGCGCTTAACTTCATGTGAACCATTTACATACGCACAAGAACCAGATGATGATAAGTAAGTTGATAAAACTATATATATTTCACAATACCTTTGGCTCAGTTACTAACTATTTGTTGATATTAACCTGCTATTTTATCTCCCAGGAATATTTTATTTAATAACTAGAATAATTTCTCTCGTCTCGTCTCTGATGTTAAAGTCATTCTCACATATTCAATAATATTGATTTTCAAGAGATACCTAACTATGTGTCTGAAAACATACTACTAATGAATAGTACTACTGAACTATAATATCCATGTTAAACCTTATTAATGACTGAATTTCTGTCAATAACTCAAATAAAACATTACTATTTTGAATTTATAAAATGACATAATTTATACATGTTAAGTCTTTAAAATAGGTATGGCTTTTGATAACTTTAATTTTAGTATCAGCTGTAGTTTACAAAATGAATATATTGCAGGGTATATCTTTCATTTGAAACTGTTGAAATGGCAACACATGCTCAAAATACCCTAGATGGATGTGAAGAAGGGTGGAAAATTACATTTACTAAAAAGCCACCTCAACCTGCAGGATCTTGGACATCAGCAACAACACCAAGACCTCCACCACCTAAAGATTCTAAGCGTACATTATTAACTTATGATGATATATTTGATTAATAAACATCAGCCTGTGCTTACCATAATTAAAAGAATTTTTATATATATATATATTTATATACACATAATAAAAATTCCTCAATTTTAATTTCATGTTGTTATGTTAAAGAAAATCCCAAACACAGAACCAAAATCATTGTAAAATAATAGATTTTTTTTGATAACATTTACAGTAAAGATTTTATAAATGTCAACACTTAACTCATTCACATTTCAGAAATGTTTTGTGAAAGCGAATTAAACTACACTTTAGGTAAATGTACTGGTTAGACAGTGTGGTGTTACTTGTTGAATACCGTCACTCAATGTTTTATTTCAGAGTCATCTTCGGGTTATTGATTAAATTCGAAACAATTAGAAAAAATTTAAAAAATATATTCCAAGAAGTAAAAATTACATTTTATATTAATTTTATAAAATATTACTATGGTATGTGTGGAACTGTTTATCTAATTAGCCTGCTTTGTCAATAAATATATTTGATAGCGCAAGCTTACTTATTTATAAAAATGAAAGGTTTTTTTTAAATATTATATTTCTCTATTTTCATGCTACAAATTTGTAATTACTAATTAGATTGTTAGCCGTGACGAATATAGTCGAAATAGTAAACAGTTTGATAGATTTAAGTTTAACCGTTCGGAACTTACGAGTCAGAAGTCAGGAAAATAGAAAAGAAATTGACAAATGAAATGTCATATGTTCGCAATGCACGATATATATCGATATTCCATAAAATATTAACATATGGTTTTAAAAACCGCTGCAATCCGTTGTTATCGATAAACCTTATATCGATATGTTTTATTTGATATATCATTGAAAATTAAATGTACATTCAATTCCTTTTCTTTTATCAATTTATTTTATTAAGTATTAACGTTTGTCAGCTTTAGAATAAATAAAATATAGAAGACCGAATTATTCAAAAACTAGATTTCCCTACACCAAAACGCAAAGAAACGAAATACTATCCGTTAGGTTAACATTACTGTAGTAAAAAATATTAACCTTAATAATATCGTGGTTACTACATTTAATAAAATTAAAATTTTGTTTCATTGAACATTGAGGAACATTTTTGCAAAATTGTAATGGTACCATATTTCCAAAAACATTCTAAGAACAAAATATAAATTCACATTAAATAATAATTATTAACATTGCAATGATGGCATAGATAATGATTTTTCACACAAGCACAACATTTTTCATGACCAAATATATTGACTGATATCGATATATTAGATAAATTTAATCGAAATTAGGTAGTTAACTCGCATCGTAATTCGTGATTACTTCATAATGACTTAGGTTATGGTATACATTTCTGACTAGTGGAGATGTCATTATAAAGAAAACAATTTTCCATTAAATTGTAAAGTTAAAATATCTAATATGTTTCGCGCTATAAAAAATATCACACCTTTTCTTTCTAAAAACGTCCTACGGTTACAACAACAAGAAAATAATGTGTTCATGTTAATTCAAGCAAAATTCTTTTCAGACTCAGGTAAGTAATATTTAAAATTTCACAATGTTATCCTAAGATGAACATCATTTTCTTTTCTCTAAAATATATACAAAATTACTTTTTTTTGTAGTTGATGAGAAATTTTCTTTAAAACATGAAGAAATTGGTCGACCGCTATATTTTGATGCACAAGCAACAACTCCTGTTGTAAGTAGTACAAAATAATAGAAATACCAGATATATATACTTTTTGTATTTGAGTGGAATAAATTATTAAAAATATTTTTAGGATCCTAGAGTACTTGACGCGATGCTCCCATATCTGGTGAACTATCACGGGAATCCACATTCTCGAACTCACGCATACGGTTGGGAAAGTGAGGCAGGAGTAGAAAAAGCCAGAGAGCAAGTAGCTAACCTCATAGGTGCAGACCCAAAAGAAATAGTCTTTACGTCTGGAGCTACAGAGTCCAATAATATTTCTGTAAAAGGAGTTGCCCATTTCTATGCACCAAGAAAAAAACATATTATAACAACACAAATAGTAAGTATTTGTATATAGTAAGTATTTATACATAATACTTGTCTCTTCAACTGTGATCACTTATAACTTTTATTGTATAGGAACATAAATGTGTACTGGATTCCTGCCGTGCACTTGAAGGAGAAGGTTTCACAATTACATATTTACCTGTTGGACAAAATGGCATTATAAATTTAGCACATCTGGAAGAAGCACTCACACCTGAAACAAGCTTGGTTTCAATAATGACAGTAAATAATGAAATTGGTATACAAATGTTTTATATGTAATTATTTTTTAATTTATAAAAATATATATATATCTAAAGTTCATTTAAAATGTTGTTTTCTAGGAGTCAAACAACCAATTGCTGAAATTGGAGCCATGTGTAAGAAAAGAAATATATTTTTTCATACTGATGCAGCTCAAGCTATTGGCAAAGTACCTCTAGATGTCAATAGTATGAACATAGACCTAATGTCTATTTCGGGTCATAAGATATATGGGCCCAAAGGTGTTGGAGCTCTTTATATTAGACGAAGACCCAGAGTACGAGTAGAACCTATCCAAAGTGGTGGTGGACAGGAAAGAGGAATGAGAAGTGGAACTGTGCCTACACCATTGGTTGTTGGATTAGGTAATACAATATTATTTTTTTCTCCAAATTTTATGATTATTTTTTTTATTCATATCTATTTTGTGGTTATCTTAATGGATTCTTAAGTAATAAACTTATTATATTATTATAAGTATTTATGCAATGTTTATAGAAGATCTTATTTGTATGTCTTGATATTTGCAAGATTTTATTTTTATTTTAAAATATTGTTTGTATAAATTAATTATGTTGTGCATAAAAGCTTTTTTTTTAGCTTCACACATTTTCCTCATAGCATGGTAGACTAGAACCTAGTCAAGAGACTCTTTTTCTCCACCTTCTACCTAAATTCCACACATTAGGATAAACTATGATCATTCCTCCATGTAGGAATTGAACCCTCAACCAATGCCCCACTGCACCATAATGACCCACAATATGAAAACATGTAGTGATATTTACTAATAAGATAAATAAACCTCAATTTATTTAAGAAAGTGTTTTTGTTAACATATATGCATTGCATGCATTAGTAATAAAATAATGAATGTTTTATATATCTTAAATAAAGGTGCGGCTTGTGAACTAGCTCAACATGAAATGGTCTACGATCATGCTTGGATGGAGAAATTATCACAAAGATTCTTAGACAAAATCTATTCAAAATTGAAGCATGTCATAAGAAATGGTGATGCTGACCAGTCATATCCTGGATGCATTAATTTATCATTTGCATATGTAGAAGGTAAGATTCTGAATGTTGTTGATTTCTTTTATAAAATAGACTAGATATATGACTCATAAGTGTCATTATACATATATGACTGATAAGTGTCATTATACATATATGACTGATAAGTGTCATTATTTGTTATTTATTTTTTAATGAAATTATTCTTAACTTAACCATTTTCAATTTGTTAACAATTTGTATATATTTAACTAAACTTTATACAGGTGAATCATTACTGATGGCATTAAAGGATGTAGCACTATCAAGTGGCTCAGCTTGCACCTCAGCATCTCTTGAACCATCATATGTTTTAAGAGCTATTGGAACTGATGAAGATCTTGCTCATAGTTCTATCAGGTTTTTATTTTTTATTTTAAACCTTTTATCAAAATCATATAACATGATTTTGACATATTCTTCTTAGACATGTATGTATATACATATTATGTACATTTATTGCTGCAATTAATTAATGTAATTTTTTTAAATCTTATATAGTAAAATCCATGTTTTACTTATAATCGAGTCTCCATTGTATTATATAATAAAACAGAAATTTATTTAAGCATTTAAAACCTTATACTAATTTTATATATTGATGAAATATTTGCAGATTTGGATTAGGAAGATTTACGACAATTGAGGAAGTTGATTATACAGCTGAAAAGACAATCAGACATGTTGATCGTTTGAGAGAGATGAGTCCCTTATGGGAAATGGTCCAAGAAGGAGTAGATTTGAAAACAATACAATGGTCTCAACATTAGACAAAAAAATAAACTTTAAACCTTTTAGAGCTTAAAATAGAAAAAAAGATCTGGCAATTGTGAATTCAATATGTTTATTAAAAATTTAATACTTTAGGTATTTGGCAGATGACATACAAACTTGTGATAAGAGTTACGTTATGTGATAAATGAAAAAATTATGACATTGTCAATATTTACTTTCTTAATTAGTTTCCATATCAAGCTATTTTTAGGCATCACCTATTATTTTGTAGTATGTAAATAATATTATTTGTTCTATGCATCAATCACTAAAGATCTATAACAATGGAACACACAAAATATGTAGTAAATGCTTATTGCAATGAACATTTAAAGTTGTTGTTGAAAACTTGTCTGACATATGTTGTGTTTCTTAAAGTAATTAATATTTACTGTAAAATAATATATGCAGATGTAAACAAAATTTTCCTTGTTTTATTCAAGTAGACCTCCTTAATTTCTCTAAAATAAATTAAGTCTTTAATGTCTTATTATTTATGAAAGATGTTCTTAATTTATACTAATCGCTGCTCCACAAATCTACCTAAGGGCTGAATGTACTTAACTTAAAAAAAATTGTAAATATAGTACATGGGAGTGAGATAAACAAAATATTGTCTTAGTTTTTTGTTTTTAGATTATATAGTCGATTTCATAGCATCGGTTTGAAATGAAAAAGTAAGATGGTTATTTTGATTATAGTATAGATGTATTTATTTATTTAGATTTACACAATAGAAATCTCATGTGTAATAATTAAAGAACTCCAAATATAAATTGTTAATAATCTAGTCAATACAAAACTGAGCTCATATTGTAATAGTGCACAGATTCCCATCTGTGTACTTTTGTTCTCATAGACCACGTTCAATGTTTAGCTGGTTCCAGTAGACCCCTACAGCTACATTTCTACCATATTCCCAAAATTCGACAAAATAACTATTTAAACTAAATATGGAATTTGCAAGCATTTACAAGTAACGGTCACTTAGCTTCTTAAAATATTATCTGCCTACATTGACAGGTGCAGTGAAGCTAACGTTGTAGTTCTTTAGTATAGACAGCAGATATACCCGCTTACAAATTGTACACTCCCGTGCCAACATAGACTCGCACCAGTACTATATGTGTAGTCCCCAAGATGGTCTAAGTGGACCTCTATAGTGCACACATAGGTAGTTGTTGCTTATGCCAGTAACATGTTATGTTCTTAATGAATAAACCATATTTAAAGCGATGAATTACTGATTTTTATTTTAAAAATACTTATATATAAGCTAAGATTACGATTAAGTTAGTTATATATTATCAAATCGATGCTTTATTCTAATAAATACTTGGTTCGTCATAACACAACCACTGTCAAAAACGCTATTGCAAAATTAATTAAACATAAAATTAAAGCTATTTTCAGCTCTTAAAATTATATCTTACAATTAAAATAACAATATAAATTACGAATATTCTACACTATATTTAGTGATAAAGAAAAATTTTACATTTTTATAAGTACCTATATTTTACTAAAAGCTGCACCTGTAGTTTTCAACATTCAAACTCAAAGTCATAAATAGTCAATAAATGTATCTCGGTATTATATAACTTCCATCTTAATTATTTTAGAACAGGCCACATTTTCTGTTAAGGTTGATAAATTAACATCAATACAAATTTCATAGCTTATTAGAATGTTTTCTTTATTTAAAACATTTAAGTTTTATAGTGTAATGCCAGGTCAATTTTAGTAAAAAATATTATAAACTACATTCTCATGTTCATTTTACACAAAAAATAATTTAATCATTAAATTTATTTTAATATTTATAATAGTAAAAATTTTTAATATTACCAAAATTATTTACTACATATTTTATTGTAAAAGAATAAATAAATAAAATAATGACTTAGAGAAATTATAACCTCACTTATTACCTTACAATATTATAAGACAATACATTATTCTGATTTACAATTATTAAAATAACACATATCTATATGGTTTTAATTTTATTTAAAAAAAAGTAAGTTTCAGGTACTGAAATAAAAGAACATTATATATCCGTGCCAGGCATGAATAGGTTGATAAATACAGTGAATAACATATGCATATAAAATAATATGTATATATATTATTTTAATTTTAATAAACATTAGGATTTGGCTTACTCATGAAAAGCATAAATCACTAAATCAAAAAAAAATGAAGCAAATTAAACAATTTTACTTAAAAGTATTTAATCTACATTAAACAAAATTTACAAATAAAAATTAGATGAAAGTGCCTGACTGGGTGACCGTATTTTTTCGATTTATCAACTGATTTATGCCTAGTATGGATATAAGACTTAAAAGAAACAAAAGAACACATTAAATGTATAAAGTAATACTTCATTAATACAATCAAATTTCACTGTAGAAAATGCTTTAGAAACATAAGTTATAATAATTATTTTGTGCTATTGCTTAAAATATATAAACCACAGAGATTACAAGTATGAGACTATATTTACATCTAGAATATAATGAATACTACAATACAAGAATATTATTAAATAAATTAAATCATAAAAAGTATAAATAATAAAAAAAAATAATGGTCAAATAAACAATTCAATATTAGCAATTACAATATTATATATTTTAAAATTTTCAATCATCTAATATTTTTGGCTGAATATTTTGTGTATTTTAAATAATAAAGTTGTGTTGTGACTAAGGTAAATGCTAATGCTAAATGCTAAATAAAAGTAGTAACTGAATTTTTGATATTAGGTTTTTGTATGTATGTATACTTGATATTTAATTAATTAAATAGTCTAGCATTGAAAATAGCACTGTTCATTAAAAGTATTTAGTACTGTAAACTAAGTCCATAAACTGATCACAACTTCAGTGAAAAACACTATTATGGCTAATATAGCCAAGAATTGTAAAAATTGGTAGTTAAAGAACTATATTTAATAAAATGATAAGTTGTTAATGATTGTTATTATAATTATTAATTCATCATTAATATAGAAACAAAAAAAAATATCTTGTATATTTAGCCTGAGCCAGTTATCATTTTTAGTATATAATTAACAGTTACAGGACGGCTCATCTGGGGGCTCCGGATTTGTTATTTTAAAGCTATTGTGGTCTAATTGTTGAAGCTCAATTCTAGATCTGTTAGACTCAACCAATTGTTGAGCAATGTCTGTAAACATTTCCTCCACACCTTCGCCACTCTTACAAGATGTTTTATAAGTACTGCTGATGAGGTTGTGACACTGTTCACTAAAAATTTACCATGGATTAATTATACTCATTGTTTTATGCAATATGTAATTTAGTAAAATGGGGATAATAATGTTTACCAAAAATTTTCTATATCAGCATCTGTAACTTGAGGACATGTTCCTTCTAAATCAGATTTATTGCCACATAAATATATTTTCGCATTTTCAGCGTATGTGACGATGTCCAGTAGATGTTGGCTTAATACATGAAATGAAGAAGCGTTGTCCAAAGAAAATACAAGAATAGCTGCCTCAGCATATTTATAGTAGCTCGATGTAACAGACGCTATTCTCTCCATTCCACCAGTATCCCAAAGCTGTAACTATAATTTACATTAAACTATATAAACTACTTATTAAAATATATTCATGTGTTCATAATCGAATAAGCAAATAACCTTGACATCTTTGTCTCCCACCCGGTACATCTTTTCGAAGTGATCCAGGCCTAACGTTGACCTTCTATCGGAATTGGGCATAAAAGTATTATTAATAAATCGACGAAACATAGAACTTTTCCCAACACCATATTCACCACATAGAATAACTTTTAGAATTGGAGTTTTTACAATAGCCATTGTCGATTTCGTTGTTTTGACGTTTATAAATATTATTGTCTTTTTTTGTAAATATCAATTTGATAAAAACAACACTAGTTTAAGTTATAATTCAATAAAAATCACAGTTTTATGACTTTTGCTAAATTATTACATTTTCGATTACACCACAGTACGTAATAATAAGAAATTGATAATTTCGGCAGTTCTAATGAAAGTACAGATTACAAACATAACCAATTTATTGTATGACTACTGATTAAAAAAGAAGTGTAGCCAACTGAAAAAAAGAGAGAACAATTTGTGCCCTAATAAGTAATAACTATGAAATTTTAAAGTATATATTAATTTAATAAAGTTCTTTGATTTTCGCTATTATTACACATTTTGAAATGAAACTATTTTAAAAGGATTAATCGCGTATAATTTTGGTATTCGAAAATACATTTTTAGAACCCGACGTTTCGAACACTTTACAGTAGTCCGTGGTCACAGTTAGACTGAGACATTAATTTTTTTTCTTCGTGATGAAATCCTTTACGAATACCAGCCCGATTTGTGAGCCTGGTTATGTGGGACTCCGGACAGGTAATGAGGCTGTCCGTATACTCATTATAACCTAACGATGCTCCTACTCGACCCCCACTAGCCGGGTCATGGGAACCCCAATCTACCGTGAACCCCGGCGGCGAGAGCCACCAAGGCAGGTGTTGAGTCAGGGTAGTGGGTCACCCCCGACGGCGCGCGCGTAGAAGCGCGTGGGAGCGACCAACGCGCGCATGCTCTGGCCAGGTGACTAAATGATCAGGTTCCCTAAGCTGATCGTCCTCTGGCCGGTTAGGGCGGAAGGCGGTGGGGGGTACGCCATGAGCGATCTTACTCTCTACCGCGAGAGAGGCTACTGGCTACCGTGTTGCTCTAAGCTTTAATCTATATCCTGTTTATTAGAAAGGAATGGAAAAAAACTTAAATCTTTAATGGTCAAATTATTTGTAAATGCTACTTCTGCTTGATTAAACGAGCTATAGCCATTAAATTTGTAAGACTTGTTATAGAGTAGGGAAAACGTAATTATTATTGTCCTAAAGTAAATTTATAACAGTTGCAAAAGTAAATTTTTAACATATAGTCCAAATCTGGGAGACATGTATGTATATAGTGTACTCAAAATAGAAGTTATAAACAAGATAGAAGTTTCAAAACTTAGCTCACAAATTTCTACCTGCTTGCGTGGCTTTTTTAACCTCACCAGTTAAAGCTAGCTCGTGAGGTCCTGGACTACAGCAGTTGCATTATTTATATTATTATAGTTATTTTGCGCGTGTCCAAATTACTTGCACAAATATTTCTAACACCTTTAAAGTGTTATTCATACACTTAGGAAATTGAAAAGCGTTTTAAGAAATAAAACAAAAATTTAATTTAATCGTGAAAGATTATAAGCAGTAAAAGATTGTTCAACAGCATTTGGAATTTGAAATATTTTACGGTACACTAGGGGCGAATTGAACGGTTCTCTCAATCGTCTTTCGTAATTATTGTCATGGTTATGTTATCTGTCACGGTTGCTTACGGAGAATGTTTTATCTTATAGATTACTGCTAATTTGTCTGTAGTTCTGTGATTTCCAATCTGTGGTTTTGTGATTGTTATGCTTAAGGGTAGCATTTGTTATTGATATTGATGCTTTATTATTTTATAAAAACTCTTGATGTATAAAAAGTTAGTAAAGAGTAATACTATTTCCTAACAATGGACTTACAAATGTCTCAGCTGGCGGCAGCTCTAATGTCTGGAAACAACAATTTCTCTTCTGCACCATTAGAATCTAGTATACCTGATATTTCTCTTGAAGAGGCTAGAAAAGAAAACCAAAATGAAACTCAAAAAGAATCTGCATTCGATGATAAAGAAGAAATTGCAAGCGGAGATGATTTTTCTGATGAGGTATTTAAATTTAAATTATCTAAAACATCTACTCACTAAAAACTATTTCTGAAAAACTAGAATTGTGGAAGATATTCATATTAATCCCTCAAGAATACTTTTTTATTTTTCAGGAATCTGAAACGCAGCCAGGTACCAAATCTATGCCTGGTAGAGGGGTAGCATTTGCAATGCTCTTAGAAGATAAAATGTTGGAGCCAGGAATAGCAGCAATGACCATAGAATATTTGGTAATTGATGTTTATACTTATTACATAGTAAATGTGATTGCCAAATTGCAAATTATAAACTTATTTGAATATATAAAATATGATGTTAGAAAATATAAATCAATTAGTACTTTTATATAATAGGGACAAAAATTTGTTGGGGATCTCCAACCTGATGGCAAAATCAAGTCACACGAAACTGAAACAATTTTTTGTTCACCTTCGGCTTGGGCAATTCACTGCAAACGAATTATAAACCCTGATAAAAGATCTGGGTGTGGATGGGCTTCCGTAAAGTACAGGGGTAAAAAGCTTGACACAATTAAAGCAACATATCTTCGTAAGAAGCAATTACAGAGAGAAAATATGCATAGTGATGGTAATAAAATTTTTTAAGCTTTAAATATTTTAATACTTTCACATTTTTATACTAAAATATATATATATACTATATATATTTTTTTATAAAAATCTGTTGGATATAAATAAGCTAGCTGTATATATCTACACAAAATTTGAAGAGGCTGATGATCTGCAACCTCCAGTATTATTATATATAAATAAATAATATAAACAAATAATATTATATATATAATATAAATAAATAATATTATATATAAATACATTAACTATTATATATATTATAATAGTTAATTTATTTACATATACAAATGACTAATGCAAATAAGCCAATAGTCAAGTCTCTAGTTTAGACAAGTATATCAATGTAGTTGTGGATATTAAATCTCACTCAGTTGAATGTTTATATTGATGAATGACGATAATTTGATGTGGTTAGACAAAGTCTAGATCAGGTTTTTATGTAACCATCTATCCCTAAAAAAATTATTCATGTTGCAAATATAATGATTTTTTATTTAGCAAGAGTTTTTATTTACAGAGGAAACAGAAATGGAAGTGGAGAGCCCTCCAGAACCCCCACCGCAGAGAATTGTAATGAAGCATAACACTGTTCCAAACAGAATGATGCAACAGTAAGGTTTAATAATGTTTTAAATCAATAAACCAAAACGTATTATAATTTTTATTTAATAAAATAATGTCACATTGAAACCTATATATGTGGAAATTCCCACTAAAAATCCACTATACATATTACAAACAGTGTTGGACTGTATATACAATGGTTTTTTGTACAAAAATTATTGCATGTACATGTTGCCCTAGAATGATTAAATTGAAATTGTTGACTCTGGCATGACAAAAGAATTGAGTGTCTTGACACCAGATGCCCTCTGCCACAGAAATATGGAAAATAGTGTGAAACTGCAAGTAAGATGTATGTTATTATATTTCAGTGATTCAAACATGCTTATTGAAGCAGTATCATTTTCATCAGCTGGGAAAGTGCAACCTTTTCTTGTGTCTGTAAGCTCTAATGCATTACTTGTACTTGATATTCACTGCCACTTGAAAAAAGAGGAGGTGTATGGATATGTTGCAGGAACTTGGGATTTAAATAACCATAGTATGTATTAAAATTAAAACATTGTAAGAAATACAAATATGTATTTTTTTTTAATTTTTATGTGATATTAAACTATACTACTATTTGTACACAGAAATTGAATTGAATTTTTTTTTAATTATCATTAGTAACTACACTTTCCATAATATTTTTTTATATTATAAAGAAACCTATAAAGTCATTAAAATATATACAACAAAAAAATATATTGTTACAGATGTGTTGATAACTCATACATTTCCATGCTTAATAAGTAAAAAGGATTCAAGGCCACGGGTTTTAGTGGAATTAGAAATACAAATGGAAATTGACATGTTGGGCCTTACATTACTAGGCTGGTATCACTCGCACCCGACCAACCCAGCTATGCCGAGCTTGAGGGACTGTGACAGTCAGCTGGAATACCAAATTAAATTGCGAGGCCCTTCGGAAATATCGTATATACCTTGTATTGGTGTTATATGTTGTAAGTATATTTTTCGTCACTCATTGTGACCTCTTTGGAAATGTACGAAATACAATGTATTTTGATAGGTAGGATAGGATGAGAATATATATATTTTTTATGGATATATTGTGACGCAACATATTTTGTTTTGATTACAATTAAAGTCGCGTACGTGTAATTTTAAAACAATGTTTACATTAATACTATAAAGAATTCTTGCACTTTAAGCCGTTGGTCCTTGACGACAATAAAATAAATATTGAGCAGGGCTAACAAAACTCGGGCTATTTGCTAGGGCCGCCACTTCCGGCGACCGCCACCAACGGAGGAGATAGTATGTGTTGGCGCGACTCGCCGATTTTTCAAATTGTATTGATTTTCTCGCGAGACTTATAATAATAATTGTGATTGATTTAATTGACCTATTTGTATTTTAATTTGAACTCAATACTTCAGTAGTAACATGAGACGTGAGGGTGAATACTCAATTATTATACAAGCTATGACATACAATATTATAATAATAGAATTCAATAACAGTGTTTCTTATTATTTCAGCGCCTTATAACCCTGAAAGTCCGGTTCTGGAATCTTCTTTGACATTCTTCTGGGTAATGCCGCCACCTGAACAACGGCCTACAGAATATCCACGCCCACTTCTGTTGCAATACAATATGGTACATGACAGCCATCTGTCTACTCATGCTATGGAGCAAATAAAGAAAAGCATTAAATATTATATCACATACATAGATGAAGCGTTCGTTAACTTTAAGGAGAGCTTCAAACCAGATATCTTGTTTTTGGATAAATTGAAATGTACTTTAACACCAAAGTTTCCCCGTGAGCAAAGCGACGGATTGTTATGGCATTTTATTAGAGATGAATTAGGCTGCTCATCAGAAAATGACGACAAAATGGATCTCGACGCGTTACTTGCTGTTCCACAACCAATACCAGCTTCTAAACCTTGTTCTTCGGTGCCTAATTTCCCCTCCGTCAGTACACTGCAGCAAATGGTCAGTAGGCCAGTTGGCGTTCCACCAATAAATGTTTCATCTGCAATTGGTTCAGTATCACCGCATAAATTTGAAACGCCGCCATTGAACATCCCAGTGCTACCGAACTCATCGAAATCATCAAAGTCGTCCACACCCTCTCTTCCTACCTATCCAACTGGTTTGGACATGTTAACAAGCATGGCCTTGGGATTAGGAACTTCTAATATGTCCCTCTCACTTGGAGCGACGGGATTAGAAAGTTTAGCAGCTGCTAATAGTATGCTTGCAGGCTTTTCCCCAGGCTTAAGTGGGTCAAATTTGGCTGGATTGCCTTCTTCGAAGCTTCCAGATTTACCCTCGTATGCAGCTTCGCTACAAAATCTTTCCAACAACATGGTATATGAAAAAACATCAACAAGTACATCGACTAGTTGCACTACGTCCTCTGCTCCCATACCCGCGAGCATCGCCTCCAATCTTATGATGAGTTCGGCAGATATTGCCAACGCTTTGTTCTCGGCTAGTAAATATTCCAGCGCAGGTATATTGGGGATTCCGGATCCAATGTCCAAGTCGACTCTAGCAGCCAACAACATGTTCTTGTCACCATCTTTGCTGAAAATGCAAGAATCACTTCTTAAACCACTTTCAAGTAGCAGCTCAATCTCTTCTAAAGTCGGTCTAGATCAGAGCATGATGATGAAGAATCCTCACGACTTATTAAAAAGTGGCAGCAAAGATTATCTCCCACCAGATTTTGGAAGTATTGGCAAAGGCAAGGATTCCTCCACTGATTCTGTTAAGCACGCCGACATAATCACGTCTAAAGGTGAAACGTCAAAATGTGCATCTGAATCTCAGATGGACTACCCTCAGATTAGTTCCTCACCTCGAATAGGGGGCGATCCATTTCTGAATCAAATGTTGGAACTAACAAAGAAAACAACCTTGCCAGACTATGCGGCGGATTATAGTCAGAGTCGTAAAATAAGTGACGACGATCTAAATAAACTGTCTACACCGCTTTCATACTCAAGCGCAGCGAGCATCGCAGATACGATCGCTCAAGTAGCGATGGGCAATTTCTCCAAAATGGATGATGTAGTAGACTATAGTAAAACACAGGATTATAGTAATCCGAAAAGCATGGCTAATGAAAATGACAATTAACATTATCTTTTTATAATATTAGTGATAATGGCAGCTGATTAAGATAGAAAGCACTTGTTGTGATGGCTTAGTATTATTAGAATATTTGACAATTGTATACTTTTGTTTTTGGTTGTGGTTCACAATCAATAACAATATTTGTTTTTCATTAATTGACGATAGAAAAGTTAGGTTCTTCATTTTCCTAAAACGTATGTTTAATTGTATGTATGAGTTTCCTTCCTTTTGAAATACGAATATGATTTTTCACGATGATATAGCGAAATACTTACTGTATTATTCTCAAATATATAATTATACTTTTTAAGGACTTTACTAAATAAATAACATTTCTTTTATAATCTATCACTGGCGAAGAGTTCAAAAGTTAAACTTTTTTTTATTTGTATTTATATACAACATTATTTCTTAGCAATTATTTATTATTTTGCAAGATATGTTATATACACAATGTTATATTTCGATAAGATTAGTAAACACTGCCGATTACATTTTTTTTTTAAATAGTTATTTTGTTTATTTTGAACAAGTTGTCCTTTTGTGTAAGCAAGCTGTCTAGTAATTTGCTTCTTATCTGTTTGTAACCACAAACCTTTACAGGTGAAACTGTGACAAATCAATAAAATAATAAATTATACTATAATCAAATTTGCGGGAATCTACGTTGTACACGATAAGATCTCGCCAATGTCGCTTCCTTAGAACTTGGAAAATCACGGTCATCGTTGATCAGTTATCGTTGATATATTTATAATCCGATGATAATTGTTAATGACGTTGCTGATAATGGGATGCGTTGAAATTATTCACTTGGCATTGTTGAGCGTTGAGTTGTGAGAAACAACCGGGGATTAGGTACTGTGTTGCAATATTAAATAATAAGGTGCGTGGAAATCCAGCAGCAGTAGTGAAACAAATATTTCGCAGTGATGTCTTTTTAATTTCGGTAATTTATTGTCTGGAGAAAAACGGTATGTTTGTCTTATTTATTATATTGTAATGTGGCACTTATTTTTAGTCAGTTGGGAGAGTTTTTTTTTTTAATATTTGGTATACAAATTCAATACACAACAAAACCGATATTGTTTTTTTTTTTTAATGAAAACTAATTATAATAGTGATTTTATTTTACACAACAATTCTTTTCTTTATATACATATAGTTTTTTTTTACAAAATTCAATTTCATAAATGACAAATGCATATTGTCGGCAGCATGGGTACTTAAAATATATAAACAATTATATATAAATTATGTACAAGTAAAAGTGCTTGAAAAGTGCGTAGTAGTACCTATTGTTTTTCTAAGTATTTCATAACATTATTAGTGTATTGTACCTGTCTATTATATAAATACAATAGTCTTGAATATCACAAACTTTTCATATAATTTTAAGTAGTATTCATTTATTTTTTTAATTACATGGATATTTTTCATAAAAATAAAGGTAACAATTATATCTTAAGAAACAGAGAGGTTAAATGTCAACCGAACCGAACTCTCAAAACAAAGTGATTCAAAAACGAGATTTTCATAGTTCATACAAAATACTATTTTAAGATGCTTGTTTCGTTATTCATTTTTATAAAGAGTGGATCATAAGCTTCATATTTGTAAATGTATTTAAATGTGTCAAATAAACGTATTAGTTATATTTGATGTTTTCATCTTACCCGCTTTCATTATTGTTCCTTCATAGAGATTGCTTTGTACCTAATAATTATTGCAAAATTTAATTTTAACTCTTCTCTACTATTTAATTTCAAATCTTTTTCTATACGATGATAATAGTCTTATCAGTCAAAGGCTGCTTTGCAAGGACAACTTACTAATTGATTTCGAAACAACATTTTTGAATAATAATAAAGTTCATGGGCATTTGTAGATATGATATATCAAAATAGTATTGTAAAGATAAATTAAATTTTTAACTACAATTGTATAAATTGAGTCAAATAATTAAAAAATTGGTTTGAAATGTCATTCGATTTTATATATGATAGTACCTATGGTCTTGTGAAAATTTTAATTAGGTTCACAGTTAACTCACTAGCTCGTTCACATAAGTCACACTAGCACATCATATCAATCTAATGTGTAATATTAAATAAATATTTAAAAATGGATGTTTATATAGTGTATAAAGGAATACTTTACAGAATACTATATGGCTAAAA
This sequence comes from Podotricha telesiphe, assembly GCA_038994665.1. Classification (NCBI taxonomy): domain Eukaryota; kingdom Metazoa; phylum Arthropoda; class Insecta; order Lepidoptera; family Nymphalidae; genus Podotricha; species Podotricha telesiphe. The sequence continues at coordinate 59,330 of JAOYRR010000030.1, read as the reverse complement.
CAAGTGCTGGATTCAAGGGCGTTGCAGACGAAGAAACAGATCTGTCCGACACCGAATTCCAGCCACTTTACGATGACATTGATGATTTGGAGTATGATATAATTTTTGTTTAATTAGTATTAGTGTTTATTAATTAGCACATATTTAAAGTATAATGAAAATGGTTAGGTATATTGCAGCACAAGCCATTTTGGCAGATACGGTTTACCATTATAAACTTGATCGGCGGCGATATGATATATTTATTTATTTTTATAATCGATAAAAATCTATATTTCCAATAAGAAGCTAAGAGGCTTTTATTTAATTTACTATTATTATAAAAGGGACCCCTTTTATGTTCGTTGCAATTATTTTATGACCCTTGCTTACTTCCTTTTTGGGTATAAGTGAAAAACGTAAAATGCCATATTTTCTCGTAGTTTCGGGAAATTCCCTGTTAGTGTCCAATCTACAAGTTCTCCCCATACTACATGATAAAGGTCAGCTTTCTGCGCCCAGTATCTTTTTCTGTAAAGACAATTTAGCAGCTTATAATACTTTCCAAAGTTTGAAATGATTTTAAGAACTAGACACAAGACGTATGATAATGATGGCACCCCGCACGACACATCATGTATGCGACGACACGACACATTATTTCTTTTATATCCAAATTAAAATTAGTAGGTAATTTGTTCGCTAGATGTATTTATTCTTTAAATAAATTTCTGACAAGTAGTATATTAAATTTAAATTTTTAGTCTTGTTTAAGTTAGAAAATACACTATTTATTATCTTTCAGTAAAGCAATAATGCATAACTATTAGTTACTGTAGGAATCTGGTTTAGTCTAATAAGCGGAATACATAGGCATATGAAATTTCCCACAATTGAGTTAAGTTGAAAAATAGAGTTTTCTGTTAAAAAATAACATTTTCCTAAGGGCATGTGTAATATTTTATTAAGCGATAACGCTAAGTCACATCGAAAAATAAAGTTTGATTTTTCATATCACATATTTTATTTTCTGTACTATAGCAAAACTATAAGAAACAATAAACACAAAGTACCTTAACATATGAATCAGTTAGTTAATAACAAAGGGATAGTGATTTATTCGAAAACAATGTATACCTATCATCTTGTAGATTAGATATAATTGTAGTATGATACTTGATACATGATATTTAATACGGGATACGGCAACTTCTTCAGTACTTTAATGGTAATTTTAAATTAACGAAAAATATAGTCAAATTATTTCGATCTACTGTTCGAAATTAAAATTATTTTATAGATTTATTTCCACATTTATAATATGAAAAATATTTTAGAAACGTACCTATTGAAAATTTTAAAGCAGAAGAATTTGTACTCGCACCTATTGGAAAACGTCCAATGTCAAACGTTCTTACAGAGCTATTTCTAAATTACTCTACGTATTTTACAACATTTTGATATTTATTGATTTTATTATAAAATTAGCATAGTTATAGGAATATGAGTAAACAGCAAAACCGGAGAAAAAGAGACAGAGAAATTCACTCATAGATAACTGTGGCGGATGATTATGGGTATAATATTCGTAAATAACTTAATTTCTAGCGAGGTAAGTTATATTTTCTTACTATTTTATTGCAGTCAAAGAACCGCACAAGAAACGAAAGGATGGAATCTGTTTCGGGAAATACCAGTCAAGAAAGACAGTGGTTCTATGGCTTCCACAGAATGGATAGATTTCAGTGTAAAAGCCCTCAAATTTTTGGCGTATATTTTTATATTCGCTGTTGTATTAGGCGGAGCGGTGATTGCGAAAGGAACTTTGCTTTTCACAACCTCACAAATTAAAAAGGGACGTCAAATAAGTCATTGTAACAAAGCATTAGGTACGTCTTTTTGATTTTATATAATGCTTCAAATTGCAATGATATTAGTTTCTTTTGGTCTTTATACATTTCTCTAATAGCCCACTTTCATTTCACTATCATTCGAAGGTATTAAGTAGGTGGTGGAACTTAAAATGGTACTTTTACTAGTTTAGAAAAACGTTAACGTAATTGAATTTAATCCCTTGAATGAATCAATGAATATGGGTTTGAACTCAGAATTAAATATCACTACAGTCGCACATTCTAACTGGATCACAAAGGTTTTTCGATTGTTCTATTAATAGTGCGAACAGATCGTTCTTTTATACTTAAAAATATATTCTTTCGTTTTCAGAACTTTATTTTAAGAAATAGTCGTTTGTAACTGAAAAATATTATACTAATTCGTATTGGGATAATAAAATAAATGTATTTATGTTTTCTTCTTGTTCAGCATTAGACCAGCAGTTTATAACAGTACATACGCTAGAAGAACGTATAACATGGCTTTGGGCGCTGCTTTTGATGTTTGGAGTTCCAGAATTAGGAATGTTTCTAAGGAGTTTTAGAATATGTTTTTTCAAGACTGCGCACAAACCTTCTAAGGGCTATTTTATAGCGGTGAGTTTTCATCACTATTATTTACTGTATAGAAACTAAAATAATTTTAAACATTGTTAATTCCAGTTATATATAAGGAAATTATATTTTTTTGTGTTTTGTAAAAATATACTTACGTAGAAGCACATCTAGGATATCTGCACTTAAAACACTAACTATGTGAATAATATGGCAAGTAAAATGGTCAATGAAAAGTTTAAATCACATTAATTTCAGGCATTTGCAATTGAAACCTTGCAGACAATAGGAACTGCCTTGCTGTTGTTGTTCATTTTACCAGAACTGGATGTAGTAAAGAGTGCGATGTTAATGAACGCTGTTTTCATAATACCGGGAATACTAAATGCTTTTGTACGAGACCGTAACGACTCTGGATATACTCTTAAATTAATTCTAGATGTATTAGCGATATCTGCACAAGCGACCGCGTTTGTCGTGTGGCCATTGTTGGACGGGACGCCGGTATTGTGGTGCATACCATTTGCCTGCTTCTTTATATCGCTTGGTTGGTGGGAAAATTTTGTAGGATATTTAGGAAGACATACATCAGGTTATCATTTTTTACATTATTTGTTATTAAATTTTTTAAGCTTTACTAATCTCTCTCGCATATTATAATTTAAGAGAGAGAACCTCTTATTAAGACAAACTAGAAGAAAGAAATAGATTTTTCATTACTTAGACTTACTATTAAGTCGGTGTTATATCATGATATTATCCGAAATTGAAAAACATTTTTAGAAAATTAGAAAATCACACGATTTTTTTTTTAATAAATTGGATAGTATATATGTATACACTATAGTATACATGTTTACGTCAGAAACAGATCGTGAAGAATGCAGTGCACCAATAATTATGCTAAATTTTAAGCTTTTTGTTCTGTTACAATTTTATGAATTTAATTATGATTTTAATTAATTAATAAATAAAATTTAATTTTCTAGTATCTCTATCTTTTCTTTGTGAAATTCGGGATGGAATTAAAAGCTCCAGGTATTACGCACATCTGTTTTTATCTATATGGAAAATAGTGGTATTCATGATGTGTATTCTAATATCGTTAGAAATGACGGACAATGCACCATTAGATTTTTTTTCTAAAGCGAGTGAAGCGTTCGGAGAGCGCCTTTACACTGTGCACGAGGTAAGGATGTCTTACTTTGCTTTTAGTTAGTACTTAATTAACATTGACGTCACTGAGGCGCTCAACACTCACTGTCTTTATTGGGGTGGAAAACAAAGCATGGAGTGTCTTGCCACTAGGTGCTCTCGGCCTACCCAGCTATGTGGAAAACACATGGACAACACACGTGACACTGATGATCCACCGCTAGATCATGTCATATGTCATACTAGAAATATTGTTGTAGGTACAAATTGTACTCGGGCAATTGATTTTTTTAGCTCCACACTTTTTCCCGCGTAGCTTGATAGGCTCAAATAACCTACCTTACACAAAAATATGAATTACGTAAAAATGAATTAAGTTAAATTTCAACAATTAATATTGCTGTAAATATAAGAGCATATAATCCATAGATATATAATATGTAAAGATATTACCAGTAATAATAAAAAGTTATTCGGTTAAATTAGTAAATTATTTATTTCGACATTTGTGTACTAAGCTGTATTTTATGTATTTCTTTTATTTAACTCCTATGACCTCATTAAATTATTTACAGGTTCAAGTCGTATTAGATAGTCTCTACCAAGGCGCAGTGGACTACGCCGAAGCAGGGGGTACTTTTGAGCTACCGGCAAACTGGCCTTCTGCATTATGGGTTGCGTTAATCCAAGTGGGATGTTCATATATTTGTTATGGTGCAGCAAAGTTTGCTTGCAAAATTCTAATACAAAAATTCAGTTTTACATTCGCCTTGGCTCTAGTTGGGCCTGTTTCTGTGAACCTGTTAATTTTATTCTGTGGGATGAGGAATGCCAACCCATGCGCTTTCCGTAACGTTATACCCGATTATATGTTTTTTGACATACCGCCTGGTAAGTGTCACTTTACACTTCATATATAAATATTTACGATTTTAGACTAGGCATATAACGATATCATAAAAAGGAAATGATCAGTTTTGACTATCTCATGTACTCGTGTAAATATGTATCAAAATTTATATTTTCCGACTATATTGTTGTTTAAGTAATAAATGATATAATTAGATATCGTACCTACTAAAGATTTTTAGAATGATTTTCGTAACCTAAGTATGAAAAATAATTTAATTATTTTAAAATATCGTACATATTATTTCATGTTCGCTTATTTTCGTTTTAGTGTATAACTTATTAATTTAAAAGTATTAGATTACAAATATTTACATGTAATTGTTTCGTTTTAGTATACTTCTTAAAGGATTATGTAGGACGTGAAATGGCTTGGATTTGGTTACTATGGTTGGTATCCCAGTACTGGATAAGTATGCATGCATGGTTTCCGAAATGTGAGAGATTGGCTTCGACAGACAAATTATTTGCAAGACCTTGGTACAGTGGCGCTTTTGTAGATCAATCTTTATTGATGAATAGAACTAAAGACGAAGAGGTTGAATTACAATTTCATGTAAGATTTTTTATTTTATAGCATATTAAATATATTACTAGCGACCCGCTCGCGGCTTCACCCGCGTCAAATGTAGCACTTTCGTATATTCAGCGGCCTTTTCGTAGAACAATGAAATAAGTACTGAAAGAAGTAAAAATAATGAAAGAAAAAAGTAGCCTTTGTTCACCCCAAGACTGAAGTATCTCTATATAAAATTCATCACAATCGGTTCAACGGTTTGGCTGTGATGGCGTCACAGACAGACAGTCATAGTTACTGTCACATTTATATTATTAGTATGGATTTTATTATTATTACTGGAATTTTTTTTTAGGAACTAAAAGGTCCTAATAACTCTGACCCAATATCAATCGCTAGTTCTGAACACATAATAAAAGACGTAAGGCCTTCAGATTCAATTACTAGGTATGAATAGGATTGAATGTAAGTAACATATATTCAAACTTTTGTAGTACGAAATATAAAACAAACAAAACCTTACAGAATCTATATATGTGCGACAATGTGGCATGAGACAAAGGAGGAAATGATAGAATTCTTGAAGTCGATCTTCAGAACGGACGAAGACCAGAGCGCTAGAAGAGTTGCTCAGAAATATCTGGGTATTATAGACCCCGACTATTATGAACTTGAAGGTATTATAAATGTTATTTTGATCTTATATGTAAAGATATAAGAATAGTTTTGAAACATGATAAAGTATAAATATTACTTAACGGAACATCTGGCGTGTGTGTATTTTTTATATATTGTTTTGAAGTTGTTAATTGAAGTTAACATATTGTTAATAATAAATAATATTAGTATTGTACTTTTTATTTAAATTGTTGAGATTCCCAATAGTGGCTGGACAAATATGGTGATATATAAAATGGGTGAAAAAATATGTTTCTTCATGGGTTGTATATTTTCTTAAGCGTCCAATAACGTCCAATACCTTCTAACTTACCTACCTGTATATTCTATAAAACTTATTTCAATTTTCAGCACACATATTTATGGACGACGCTTTCGAAATATCAGACCACAGTGCAGAAGATTCACAAGTGAATCGATTCGTAAAATGTCTCGTCGACACAATTGACGAAGCAGCTTCAGAAGTCCATCTTACTAACGTAAGGCTAAGACCTCCCAAGAAGTATCCAACGCCATATGGAGGAAAATTAGTATGGATTTTGCCTGGCAAGAACAAAATGATATGCCATTTAAAGGATAAATCTAAAATCAGACACAGGAAGAGATGGTCACAAGTAAGTTTTTTTAGTTAGTAAGTTTAGCTAAAATAATGTTAAATAATGCTTGTTGGGTTATATATTCCCCTTTTCACTTTAACTTTAACATATAATATTTATAGATATGCATGGATTAATGTGATATGTCACAAAATTCAAATTTCGAGAAAATGGAGTTTACACTTTTAAAGGGCTTTTTTAAACTATTTAATATGAGCAGAATTTCGATAATTATAAATAATGTATTTTTAGTATTTTATTATACAAATGTTGAACATATATTCTTTTTATGCAATGAAAGTTATTTATAAACCAGTCTATTTTTTATAAAGCAAATTTAATGACATTTTTATGTTACATACAAAATATCAAAAAATAAGAAGAGTTTTAAGATGTAGTATAACTTATAAATGTACTTGTTTAAAATTGTAATTTAGGCAAAAATACTGTAAAGATTTATAAATGCCACATATTACCTCCATCCAAGCATATCTTCATTTCGAATAGCGCGTTTTATTTCTAAGAATAGTATGCTTAAGCCTTTTTTAAATATGTTATACTGGCAACTATTTAATTTGGCAGAGCAATATGATTTCTACTCTTATTTTACTTCTATTTGTAAAATTTTTGTATTACATTTGTCATATATGGTCTAACATTTAACAAGGAAGTTCCAGTATTAGAAACTGTTAATGATCACGCGACTTTATGTTTAATTTATTGCAATATTTGTACATAATTTTTCTAATAAGGAAACGGAAACGAAAGTTTTTATATAAAAAATACATAAAAAAATGCACATAGAAGCGAATATGTAGCCGTTTCTTTGAATAATAATCAAAGTTCACATATTCGTAACTGACACGTTTTTTTAATATTTCATGGGTACATGTAATTGCTTGTTAATTTGACAATACAAATGTTAAATGATAAGGAGTCGTTGTTATAAATACTTCACCTTCACCTTAATATGATAACCGATTTAATCTAATAATGTGGCTCTAACAACCGACTATGATTTAACAGCTCTTATTAGATTCGAGTCAGGCTTTTTAACTATTTTAACCGGTTAAAATAGATTAAAATAAAATATATTTTTATTCCGGAAGGCTATATATTAGCCTATTTAAACTTTCAAAATATTTACAATTTCACTAGCAGTCTTATTTAAATGAATGAGAAACTATAAATAAATGCTTGTGTTTGTTTATCTTTAATAAGGTGATGTATATGTACTACTTTTTGGGACATCGTTTAATGGATTTGCCCTTATCCGTCGACCGTAAAGAGGTAATGGCAGAGAATTCTTACCTACTGGCCTTAGATGGAGATATTGATTTTAAACCGAGCGCTGTTACATTGCTTATTGATCTCATGAAGAAAGACAAGAATTTGGGAGCAGCATGTGGTAGAATTCATCCCGTTGGCTCAGGTTAGTCTCATAAACTTAAATACCTATATCAAGTAATGAAAGTCCTATAGTTTATTAATCCTTATAAAAAATCACATTAAATTTAACACTAGCATGTATTTAACACTAGCAGGTGCCGGCGGCTTTGATCGCGTAGAATACAGTTAATATTTACCAAGAGGTTTTAAAATAATGTACCTACTTTAAAATATTATTTGAATTAGTTTAGCACCTCTTTGAACCCGTAATCCGTTTTCGATTTCCGTATGCCAGATAACCCTCACTGCTCGGAGAGCACTTCTGAACATGCTACTTAGAACTCTCGGAAATTTTCGCAAACTTAGGAATGCTCATTTTTAACTTAATGTATTATGAATTCTTAACTTATGTATTATGAAAAGCCTAAAAATATTTTATTTCTTCAAATGTGTGGAACGAACGAATTTCCACAATGATAAATCAGTCAGTCACTGAATCAGGACAACCTATATCCTACATGTAGACGAGAACACCGTGCAGGGGTGGCTTCTACTAAGCTCGGGGGATTCATTATATTTAAATTATTTTTATTTCTATGCGCTGATAAAACAAAAGGCGACACTAGGTTCCACCATCCACACGCAATATTTCGAAATTAGGCGTAAAGTGGAAATAGAATATATTAACAGTAGATTGTCTACCCTGCTATATATAAAGATGATGTGTGAATTTATAAAAATATCTATCTTTTACCTTTCCTTCTTTGCCTAAAGCCTATCCTATCCTAAGCCTATGAACTAAAGGCGGGACTCAACGCCGTGATTTATAGTTATTACTTTTAGGAAATCACCTAAATTATAGTAATAGATCCACGAACATTTTTCTCAATGAATATTGAACCTACAAGCACCATATACAGCAACGTGGTGCTGTTCGGTAGTGTACCATTTTTGTTAATGATATTAATGTTATTTTTTTAATATGTACTGTCAACATAAATATACCTAAAAGTATTTTGAATACTTAAATATTCATTAATTATTTTCGAGCGGTGATCAAACTCATTATCAGTTTCTGGAATTCATTCAATTTCATAAAATGATAAGATACACTATTCGTGCGAAATTAATGATAAGATTCATAAACATTAAATATGTATGTAAATAAAACAATTTAATGAATATGTATTAATACACTATTAAGGTGCTCATTTTAAATAGTTTAATTATTAGTTTATAAGGCAGCCAAACTAATGTACTGCATGTCAGCCCGTTTTATGTCCAATTGTAATACTAACTAGAGAACTTTAAAAATAATAGATTCGCTTTTCTTAATTTTATTTCAGCCCAAACACAATTTTCTTAATTTTACTTTGAGAGGTGAAAACCAATGCATGAATTTATTATTCATATTACAATGAAGGTTATTTTTCTAAAAAATAAGCGTGGTATAGAATCCCCTTTATAAATCACACTTAACGAATTTTCTTAAAACAGAATGCGGGAGGGAGATTTTGGAGGATAAAAGAACCATTTCTTATTTTTATATTTTCGATGGCAGGTTTTATGGCGTGGTATCAAGTGTTCGAGTATGCGATTGGTCACTGGCTGCAAAAAGCGACTGAACATATGGTGGGGTGTGTACTCTGTAGTCCTGGGTGCTTCTCCCTCTTCAGAGGAAAAGCTTTGATGGATGATAACGTTATGAGAAAATATACCATGACAGCCTCTGAAGCCAGGCACTATGTACAATATGATCAAGGTAATTTAAAATTATTACATAAACGAAGTGGAATTTGTAAATATTTCGTTCAATATATAATTTAATTTATTTTTCCTTATGTTTCTTTTGTTCATGGCTTGAATTCGAATACCTATATACTATACAAATCCATAATTCAGTACAATCAATTCTATAGATAGTTAAGCTTGATAATCAGGATATCTACAGTAATAATGTAAAAAAGCTAAGGAGGTTGGCTTGAGATTCATCTGAATTGAATCATCAAACTTTCAATTTATATATGAAGGCTATAGCTATAGCTATATCTAGATTAGTAGTGTTTCGTGCACGAAAGCTCTTGGTTAGCTTTTTATAATGATATTTAAAAAGTAAATTGAAAGAAAACGCGCGAATTGCTTTATTCAAGATCGCTGGTAATAAATATTGTTTTTAGTAGATTTAAAATAATAAAATAACTTAAATGAAAAGCGGGCACGTCTTTATATGATTTTTTTATAAATATGGCATACTATGGCATATTGGGCCGAATAATTTTAGGCTTTTAATTATTTGTTTTTTTAAATAGGTGAAGATAGATGGCTTTGCACATTGCTTTTACAACGAGGATATCGAGTAGAATATTCTGCTGCGTCGGACGCGTACACTCACTGCCCAGAGACCTTTAACGAATTCTTCAACCAGCGACGTCGATGGGTGCCCTCTACAATGGCCAATATTTTTGATTTACTAGCAGATTCGAAAAGAACTGTTGAAGTCAATGATAATATATCTACATTGTATATTATATATCAGGTACATAATTTCATTAGTAATTATTTTGTATTAAAACAGTATATAATTAGCTGTAAATATCCGTTATCCATTTCATTAATCCATAGTATATACACATACATATTATATACATACATATTATAATAAAGTGATATGAGAAATACTAATTTATTTTTTTATCATTTATCTATGTAAAAGTATTATCTATGTATCTATGTAAAAGAACCCAAAATAATGATTTTTAATTTTTTTCTGTTTGTCTGTGCGTTTGTGCACGCTGATCTCATAAATAGCTAAACCGATTTTACATATCCGTCAATTGCAAGTGCACTTTTTGATTTATTTCAATAGGTTCACAAATAAAAAAGTTACAACATTTAAAATTATAATTTTAAATAAAGTTTGTGATTTAAGTAGAAACGGGTGAAAAGAATAATATATAATTGTATAAACCAATATACAAGAAAATGTACATATCTGGCCATTTATTGCAATTAGCATGTAAGAAAACCACTAATACTGGTAAGGAACGCTTATAATCCAAAAGTGTCAAAAAATATATAAACAGCTTCTTCATGTATTTCTAATCGACCGAAGAACAGATAAAGTGATAATAATGAATAAAATAGAATAACATTTTAAAAATCCCTTGCGTTTCAGATGATGTTAATGTTGGGTACAGTATTGGGTCCTGGAACAATCTTCCTAATGATGATAGGCGCCATCAATTCTCTCACGGGCATAAGCAATTTAAACGCCCTTTTCATCAACCTTACGCCTTTGTTATTATTCTTCATAGCTTGTATGACTTGTAAATCAGAATTCCAGGTAATTGAACAATTTAAAATTAAGATTAAAAATATTATATTGAGGAAAGTAATTTATTTTGTCCTGGAATACTATTCCGATGGTCATGTGTGGAATTGCTGTCGATACTCACTCGGAAGGCCAATTATGATTGGCCCGAATAATTAATGATATGAAGTTAACGTAAAATTATATTTGAGATACATAAAAGAGCAACTGTTGAGTTTCTCGCCGGCTCTTGTCAGCAGAACTGCCTTCCGAGCCGGTGGTAGCTGCCGCTAGTACTGACTATACTGACATTTTATGTTAATTGATGATTCGAAAGTGCTTGTAATAGCCTATTCGAATAAAGAATATTTCAATTTTGACTGATAACCATTCCTCATAGTAATGCAAACTTGAGTCACTAGTCACTACATAACTATAATGTATTTGCTTAAATAAACTAAGTTATTACGACTTGCACAATGAACATACTCGTATATCTACTGTTTAGATTTTTATTCAAATAGTCAATATGCATTCGAGGCGGACTTCAATGCTGCGCTTTGTATTACTCACCAGAGTGGACAAGTGAAAATAAATTATTTACAATAATTTTACCTAGTGAGAACCGAACTTACAACCAACCGCGATTAGTCAGATGCTATGCCACTTCGCCACGATGGCGTCTCTCTTTTATGTACATCTTATTTATATTGGTTCATGATTTTTTTCATGTATAAATGATTTGAAATAATTGTTTTCAGCTACAACTAGCGAATATAATATCTTGCTTATACGCAATGATGATGTTGATGGTCATAGTGGGCGTGGTCTTACAAATCATAGAAGATGGGTGGATGGCTCCTTCTAGTATATTCTTTGTGGCCACATTCGGTATTTTCTTCGTTTCAGCTGCATTACATCCTCAAGAATTTATATGTCTAGCTTATTTACTTATATACTACATAACTATTCCTAGCATGTACATGTTGCTCATTATATACTCGTTGTGTAATTTAAATAACATCACATGGGGCACTCGGGAAGTGGCTCAAAAGAAAACTTTGAAGGTAGTGGTTCATATATTATATTTAATGTGAAAAACTTTCATAAATTTTTCTTGAAATTTCATTAACATTTAGAAAATAATGCTTAGTACATGAAATTCTATTCTTATGCAGTCTACATTTATTGTAAATATGTAATATAAAATCAAATTATGTTTTGTTTGTAGTAAGATGTAACAACAAAAAATATTTTAACAATTACTAATTGAAAATTGTAGAATGAATATAAATAAATATTTTTGCAGGAAATAGAAATGGAGAAGAAAGCAGCTGTAGAAGCTAAAAAGCAAATGGATAATAAGAGCATTTTGAGTTGGTTCGGCAAGTCATCTGCTGAAACTTCTGGCTCCTTAGAATTCAGCGTGGCTGGCTTATGTAGGTGCCTCTGCTGTACCAACCCGAAGGACCATAAGGAAGATTTACACTTACTGCAGATATCTAACTCGTTGGACAAAATTGATAAACGTCTGGATAATTTGTATGTATCTTATTTGCTTTACGCATTTCTAGTATGAAGCGGAAAATAATTTTTAATGTAATGATTTCTCTTATTGGAATCGGACTTACAGCCTTCGCCAACCTATAATGGTTTTAATAATTTATGTCATTTTATGTATAGTGTTTGATTAAATATGTTTTGCTAATATCCCTTGTATATTATCCAGAAAAGTAATTCAATCAATTATCTTTAAATATTTTTTGTTACATATTGACGATAGTAATTGTGAATATCTACCAATCTCTCTATCTAACTATGTTTCATAGATATCCGTTTCCTAAGTTCAAATAATGTTAATAGTAACTTTTACTTCACAAAGTTTCGACAGATTATGTTGATATTTGATAAAAGTGGAAGTTTTTAGTGGGTACATTTTTTAAAACTCTCCAGTAAATATATATCTATTCTATTTCCGTAAAAGAGGTGCACCGCAGGAGACGGAAAAAATACCCAGGCGACGATCTTCAATGGGAATGAGAACTGATACGTTGTCAATGTTGCCAGAATATGAAGATAGCGAAGTGTGTTCGGACATACCAAGAGTAATAAAATGTTATATTTATGTATACTGTTTTGTATAAATAATTTATTTAAGTAGTTTTTCTTAACTATTATAACTTCATTTGACCGGTTGTACCTTTTTCTCTCGAACATATGATTTTTTTAAGGCTTTTTATAGCTATACCATTTAAGGAAATATACGTTTTCTAGGAAGAACGAGATGACTTAATCAACCCTTACTGGATTGAAGACCCTAACCTTCAAAAAGGAGAAGTTGACTTCTTGACTACAGCTGAAACGGAATTCTGGAAGGATCTAATTGATACATACTTGAGACCCATTGATGAAAACAAAGAAGAAAAGGTACATACGTAGCGGTCATGTATATTTAGATTATTTTTATCGATTTTGGTTTATCAATTTAAAAAGCATTATTGATCTATAACGAATCTCGTGTGATATTTATTCGTTCGACTTTCAAAATATATATTACTTGGTTTATTATTACTAATTGTAAGTGTTAAATATTTGTTTTAGGATCGTATTACCAACGACTTAAAAAATTTGCGCGATACTATGGTATTCGCTTTCCTCATGTTAAACGCGCTTTTCGTTCTCGCCATTTTCTTGCTCCAGCTAAGGCAGGACCAATTACACTTTAAATGGCCATTTGGACAGAAAATCAGTGTCGAATTTGATAGAGATGAGAATGTTGTAAGTGTGTTTTTATGAAAAATATTTTTAGAAAACATATAAACGTATAAACATCAGGTGCTTTCTTACCACCTCGCTCACGCAGGATTTACATGGAAATAAAAATAAATGTATTTTATTGTAAAATTATTAGTGACATTTCCAAATAAAGTAAAATTTATCAATATTTTTAATATGCACTGTACAGGTGCACTTTTAAAGATTTTTTGTCTAATGAATCATTCTGTAATGTAATTATAATTTTTAGATAATTATCGACCAGGAGTTCCTGACACTAGAGCCCATCGGATCCATCCTGATCATATTTTTCGGCTCAGTCCTTGGAATACAATTCTTTGGAATGTTATTCCATAGAATAGGTACAATCACCCATTTACTTTCGACTGTGGAACTCAATTGGTATTTTGCCAGCAAGGTAATTAAAAACGTAAAACAACTTAAGTGATTTGAATTATTATGTATATTAATAATAAACCTTATTTTGTCAGCAGCTTGTATGCAAGTATGCAAGTAATATGATTCCTTATATATAGGAAACAGTGGGTAACAGTGAATCACTTTTGTTTCAAAGAAATGCTATTCCGAGGTTTATGACTAAATCATAAATCTCTGAAATTAAATCATAATTTGAGAATCTATTATTAAGCAAAAATTGCATTTTAAACAAAATGAAATGATCCACTCTGGCCCAGTAATGGACCGTTTTGGAAGATTGCATGAGTGGCAGTGATACAACTATCTATTAAAAATAAAACAGAAAAATCATATGAATCATATCAAATTTTCGTATGTTAATAACTTTTATTTTACTACTTCTTTTTTCTCGGTCAATCTTGGACATTAAATAGCTTATAAAAATTTTACAATCACATTTTACTGAACATAAAAATAAATAGTTTTAATTACATTTAAATGAAATAAAAATTAAAATCATATATTGAACTATGATATGTGTTTATAACTTTATAGTGTTAATTATACACTTAAGAAATTGAAAAACGTTTTTAGAAACTGTTTAAAAATTGATACGTATTCTAAAAATGATTTTTAAAATATGTATAAAAAATAAACATTCATTGTGGTAAACCTTATCTATCAATTATCTCATAATCTTCTTACTTTCAAATATAATTCCCTTTCAAAATAAACAGCCACATAGAATTTTGCTGAAACACTTTGTATTTATTTTTGTTTTTTATTCGTTTTAATCTATTTAAATTCGTTTTGATCTACTGTCAGTTGTATTTAATTTTTGTTTAGTGTGTCAGTCGCAATCCTCCCTCCCCCTTTCAACTTGGTTTTCTTCCACTTTGATTGGTTGACCATTAGCTGTTAAAGACTAAGATATGTCAAGCACGGTGGTGGTGAAGTAAAACATAATTTTTTTGATAATTTCAACATAAAACAATATAAAACCTCGTAAAAAGACGATTTGTTCTATCTACTAAGGTAAGTATGAAAGTGCATCTTTTCACTTTAAATCTCGACGACTATTTCGTAGTAAAATGTATGGAAGAGGAGGTATGAAAGATACATATTAGATATATGATATTAGAACGCGTGAGTGTAACAGATACCAAATTATAAGTAAATTATTCACTGTAAACCGTGATACACTGTTACCCCACTCTCCCCTACATATATTAAATACTAATTATGTCCATGCCTAGTCATTATTTATTCTATAACTGTTGAATATTTTCTGCAATTAAAAAGTTATTGTCTCAAAGAAATTTAAATACCTAGGTACTATTTTATCATAAGGCACTGTCTAATGTCTGTAGCATTTGTTTAGATAAAATATGTTAAATATGTAAACTGAATGTTAATTATTTTTATCATTTATCGTAATGATGCTAACAAAAGAACAATCTATATAAGAAATGAATGTAAAACTTTATTTGTGTTCCTGTACTCATTGCTTAACGTACGCTTTTCATGAAAACTGTATTAAAATATGTGATGTGATGTGATGTAAAGTGGGCTTTTTTAAAACATTTGTTTTGTTGTTATTAAGGCATCAGTACCTTTTTGATTCTGGAGAGACTAACTCTATTGAATTATGTAAGCTATTATTTACATGTTGAAAAACATATTTTTGAACCTGCGCCTCATTGTAACCGTCCAAGTCCAACGGTGTCAACAACGATTTAAAATGTAAAAAAAATATTATTTACGTATTAACTATTTATCACTAAATCCATTTTAAAAAGGTATCTATAGAAAATTCTACTAAATTTTTAATAAATTTGAAAATATTTAATAACTATTATAGCCAGATGAAGTGACAGAAGATGCTCAATTTGAAAGGCGGGCAGTGGAAATAGCGAAAGATCTTCAGAAATTAAACGTGGATGACTTAGAAAAGCGTGGCGTCGACGACGCGCATGTCTCAAGGCGTAAGACATTGCATAACTTAGAAAAAACAAGAGATGCAAAACAGAATTTTGTCAATTTGGATGCGAATTTCAAGCGAAGACTCACTATCCTGCAAAATGGTGATCCATGTAAGTTTTTAGCATATTGTAAATTTATAATAATAGGCCTATGATCTCAAAAGAGCATTTGAGCAAAGAATAGAGTTTTGTCTTTTGATTTTAAAAAATGGAGATACAAAATAAGAATATAAAAAAAAAATTTAGTATATATAAATCACGTATCGTAATGGTATCAAAACTTATGTCTATATTACTAGGATTATGTAAGTATAATGTATAATAGTTATAGAAAAGTGTTTGTACTTTGACCTCTCCACCAATATCCAATACATAAATAAATATTTACGATTTAATTGTGTCCATGTGTAGAACAGGAAACGAAATAATATTATTATTATTATACAATGAATTCTGCTTGTTCGTGGTCTGGACTTATTTGGAATCAATAAATATAAAAATGTATATACATTGTTATGACGTTCGATTTGTGGACTTTTCAAATCATATTTTTTATATCATACCTAGCAATAACGTCTCGTATGTCATCACTTGGCGGGAACAACGAGTCCCGGCGGGCAACACTAAGAGCGCTAATGACAAGGAGAGACTCAGTGCTCGCTGAGAAAAGGAGGTCTCAGCTGCAAGCCGACAGGGACGCCACTGGCTACATCTACGACGACCCCGCTGCTGTAAGAATGAATTTATGAAACATTTTTATATATCTAACATGTTTTATGAATTTAGATCACGAGATGAGTAGATTCCAATCCAGAAATGGATATTTAATAATAGTACTGAACCACTTACAGTCGCAAGAGCGCTACTTTTTATAAAAGTAATTATGGCGTAGTGGGACAGATGTTTCTTTTATTAAATACCTACTTTACTTCCTTGTTTAGTCATATCGACCATGAATAGGGCACATGTGTGATGTCTATGAAATAGGAAATTTGCAAAGATTACATCAGCATTATAATTAGCCTTGGTTTTTGACAGTTAAATATGGCGAGAACATCGACTTCGGCATATGTGAACCGCGGCTATGAACCCGCGTACGACAGTGACGACGACATGTCGCCGCGACCGCGTCGCAGCACCGTACGGTTTAGAGATAACTATTAAATTTACGGCTAATCGATAAAACATAATTTCTTTAATGACTCTTGACCACGGTGGAAAATTCATTAATAGATTGATGATTATGTATAATTATATACACATATAGCCTTTGTTATTCTACAGTTAGGCGATTATAGTTGATAATATAAATGATTGTGTAAAACATATTAATTATAATTATTTTATTGTATTTTACTATGTTAAAACTTTAATGTGACTTAGAGAACTTATATTCATGTAATAATAACGTTTACTATTTATTATATCAATATGATCATTTTATTTTATTCAAAAAAATGTGCAAATATATTAAGTTACTACAAAAATTGTGTAATAAAATTATTAAAAAATATATATTTAGTTTTATTTATCCAAATTAAAAATATTATGTAATATGTACTATCTTAATAAGAATTAATCGTTTAATGAGAATTAAGATTAGAGATTAGTATATTATGTAAGTATCAACATGCATTCATGTAATTCAAGTATGGAATACCTATATGGAACTTGTTTCATTGTCGATTTGTAAAAGACGGGTGCTACGTAGACTTGCACAATGGCAAAAATACAACTTTTCAGGGGAACAATTTAAAGTTTCCTAAGGCATTTTAAGGTTTTGTCATTATTTAAAGGAAATGATAAAAAAAAAATTGTGCAAAATATTGTTTATACCAAAATTTTAATAATTTTCTTTTAATAACGACAAAATTACCTTAGGAACCTTTTAATTGCTCTCGTGTAGTTACGTTTTTGTTGATCTGTTGTTTTTATGGTAACTATGCCATATATTGGAATATGTGAAATAGAGCTTTGCTTCCTTATTATATTACGTAAATATTGATTTGAAAATAATTAGATTTTACAAAGAAGCCATTTATATGATATTATTTGTAAAGATGGAACCCAACCCAGTCAATGCATAGAACCCAAATATAGAGTTTCTGACACACATTCCAAATGATATATCTTAGCTATATCTTAGCCAATGGTGTATTATAAACTACTCGCAGTAAAATCAGTCAGAGGAATTCGTACAAGTATCTGAAAATTATGCACTTTAATATTCTGCCACATAATGTGCTTTTTAATAATTATTATGTCATAAATTACTTTCTATTTCCATCAAATTTTTACATTTATATTAACGATATGATACAATTTACGTAATTATATTGATAATTTTAATGCTTACTTTATAACTGAATGAAACATTAGTTCATTTAAGAATTGTGTTTAGAAAAAAGTGACTAAAGTTGGAAAATCTCATTAAGAAAGCCTCAATGCAGTGAGTCAGTAGTAGCTGGTGAGCGGCACTCGCGTCCCGCAAGCGGCTAGCACAGTAATCGCTCGGCGACCCCACCGCATTCACGCACCATGCGCGACCCGCTAGTTAGTTAGAGTGAAGTGATTTTCTATCTGGATTTAAAATACCTTGATCCAATTGTAAGTATCTCAACTAAATTATAATATTTTAAACAAATTGCGTTAATATTTTTAGTAAGTTTTACGACTGACGTGGTTACGCGATCAGCTGCGTGAGTCTTATTCTTCTATATCACAGACATATGTATGTATTTGATCAGATTTTTATATAATACACTAAAGATATTGCTTGTTGTAAATATTAAATATTTAAATTTCATTATAATATTCATGTATTACGCTCAAAGTGGTCTACTGTAAGTTTATAGAGTTTTGTTTTCGAAAGTGTGAATTTGTCATTTCTAAATTCACACTCTCTCTCGGAAAAGTAGGTTAAATATAAGTATTCTGTAATGATAATAGATTTTTAAATTAAATTCAGTTATTAAGTAACTTTGGATACTAGTACGAATTTTCATATTTGCAATGCCAAACAAAAGTGAATGTAAGGTGGTTTGGCGTACTCTAGGCATCGCGTAAGTAAGAGTGGGAAACTGAATAGACGGTATTATAATAATATCAATCATTATTAGATTAAATATAACATTTATTATTTTATTCTAGTTCACTTTTAAGAAATTAGAAATGATACAGTCAATTGATCTAATGACAAAAGATATAAACGTAAATTATAGAAATGAGTAGACTCTATCTGACAAATACTTTTAATAAGAGTCTTGTAAAAACATTACTTGATTGGACTTAACACAAAGGAACATATGATATGTAAATGTAACAGCATAATACATAAAGTTAATACATAAACTATTAAGTAGATGCTCTACCAGATAGACGGTCTACTAGATAGATTGTTATTGTATAATTTTTACGAAATAACTGTTTGTACACTGAAATAATTATATGAAAGAACAAGCGGCGTGGCCTCTAGGCCTCGTGTATATCCGGTACCGACAGAGGGTCGTTCTCACTTAAACAAAAACATTAAGTTATTTCCGTACCGTAATTATTATATAATTAGTAAAATAATACATTACGAAGTCTGCCCAGCGTTCTCTTACAAAACGCAATTGCATTAGAAGTGCACGCTAATACTAATTGCTCTTATAACATTCATTTGTAATGCTCGGTTTCGCAATTATAACTTATCAATTTCGCACTATTCAGATGTGATATTTTTTGGTAAGCCTCAATACATGTGAAGTATATATTATATTTCATAATATTTCCGTCAATCAATTATTCCAAATAGAACTATTAGTTTGATATAGGATTTAAATGCCTTGTATCTTCATTGTAATTGTAACAAAACAGCCACGCGGACGTTCCCTCTATTTACGTTTCTTAACGAATTCTAGATATGTTGGATAAAGGTCAATTCTTTTTAATAGTTAATGATACAAATCTGATGACCTTTATTTTTACGGAAATTGCTTAATTGATACGGCGCAGTATTCATTATATAAGTATACTAAAATATTAATCAATTTTAATATATTCTTCTTCAATATAACACAAACCAGTTTTGGGTTTATTCTGCACATTATAGCTGAGGTCATCATTATGATTTACACAAAAAAATAATGTAGGAATTCATAAAACCTTGTGTGAAATGTGATGAAAAATCTATTTGTAACTCTTAATTTATACCTATATTATAAAGTGCATTTTGATTATTTTATTTTTCTATATCATTACTATTTTGCTATTATTAGGCAAGCATATTTACGTATAAGTTTAATGCAATTTTTCACTACGTATCTGACCTCGCTAATCAATAAGGCGATATGCTACAGTTTATGACACGACAACATGCACAGTCGAGGTAGTCGAAAGTGTATATGGCAATATTACCGTTGCAAATTCTCAGCTGCTTTTTAATTTGTTACATTGATTTATTACTTAAGTAGGCACAACTCAACATAATTTATTGTTCGTTTTAAGAAATTTTGAAGTCAGTCATGGCTACATTCATTTGTGTAATTTCGAAATTTCTATAAGTTATTTCAGTTTTGTAACAATTTGTCAGACCCACTTTGCTCATAACAGTTCGCTAATAATTTCAATAAAAAAATAATTACAATGTAGAATGCATCGATAAAGCTCTATAAAAAAGACTTCAACGCGAGCGCGTTTGCATTACGATTTCTTAACACTTTATTTTTATTTACTTATCAATTTGTTTATATACATGCATATTTCTAGATTTATAGTTTTTTATTTTTTTTGAGTATTTAACCTTTAGCGAATCATAATATAATAATTGACATAATATATTAATTGGCGTATAGTAATTGACATCTGCAATCATTATTGGATGGATATAGGTTTGTCGAGAAGCGCAGAAGAATATGATTATTATTATTTATATCTCGAAAACGTTTCTCGGGTTCAAATGAACTCGGTCCGGTGGTTATAATTATTCTTATTGCTGAGAGTTATGTCAATTTCAGGTTCTTTTTATAAAATCATATGTGATGAATGATGATTAAATGTTTAGATTATAACTTTCTCTTTTGAATTAACACTGACTGTAGTAGTATTCATTTTATTATGATGTTACAATGGCCTTGTGATTGTATTATGCTATGTAATGTTATATCGCAACTAGTCACAGCCAGTCTGAAATATAATCTTGCAATGCGTAAACTCGTAAGCAATGGTAAGCTTGCCAACTCACATATTTGTATAGTGCATCTATACATATATTGTTTTTTCTTAATATGTATACAGAAAAAGAATTAGCTACAAATGTGTGGACTAAGCGTTATACGCTTCTTTTCTGTTAAGAAAACAACTTAGTAACTGTTTTTCTATATACTTAATTATTTCAATTTAGAAAGTTTTAAGAAAGGTAAATTATATAAGAATATTTCACACAGATCAATCAATTAATTTATCATTAACTAATATTATATTTTATAAATTAACGAGTTGGTAAGTATATTATAATAAGCATTTTCAAGAATTTAAGGCAATGTTGCGTAGTATTCAAATAGTAAAGGCGTTGGCACGAGGGGAGGGGGGATCAACAGCTGACGGCCGCCAATAGTGAAAGTGAGCTCGAGTTTAACTCCGCTTTGCTCAGCATTAATTTTAGGTCTGAGAAGCACAAAGTAATGATATTTTATATTCTTTTTTCCTTTTTATTTAATATTATATTTAAGAAACCAAAGTTCTATTA
This sequence comes from Podotricha telesiphe, assembly GCA_038994665.1. NCBI lineage: Eukaryota > Metazoa > Arthropoda > Insecta > Lepidoptera > Nymphalidae > Podotricha > Podotricha telesiphe. Next base: position 37,445 of record JAOYRR010000030.1, on the reverse strand, counting down.
TTTATTATGAGTACATATAACATGGCGCACAAAGCACTATTGTATATTATATGTTTGTAACATATTTGAAATTACCACAAAGAGCCTTATTTTGCATTCCAAGCAGTGATTCTATAGAGTTATTAAATAGGATAGTTGATGATAGCTTACTCTATTTCTTTACAAGATCAGAAATATTTGCTAAGCTACAGGTCTATTGTCCAGAAGGCACGGAAGTCGCTGACCTTGCCGCGTCGACGCCCTCCGCCTTAGCTCCCAACTATACATAGATTTAAGAACACTATTGATATCATATCTCCGTTAATAATATTTTTACTAATGTAGCTTTAAAATTATATATCATAATATTTAAATTGTTATATGTTTTGTTATAATCCAAAATTTAAACAGAGTAATACAAGTCATATATAAAATTAATTAAAATTTATTCAATGTTTATGCAAATGAAACATTGTTATCTTTAAAATTTGTAAATTTATTTAATCCAAAGGATGCTTTTATTATATTTATTGATTAATTTTTAGTTTTAGAAGTTTAATTCAAGTTAACATATATTTGTAAAGGAAATTAACGTCGTGTGTTAAGTTGACAAAATATGCGTTTTATTTTAAACATAAAATATTTGAAAAAATTATAATTACAGTACAATAATTACAATACTTGAAATTAAGTAAATATGTATGAGTAAAGCGATCAGTAACATGATTAAAATAAGCGTTAAACTTATTTTTATTCATGTTACTTCTTCCTTCCACTAGCAAACCTCATTAAGTTCGTTCGACATTTTTGTGTATTTTTTGCTGGCACTGCCACCCGGCAGAGCAGGCTGTCATACATATAGAAATATTTAACATGATCGTAAATATATTATAAAATATTAAAAAATATGATATATTTATATTTGTAAGAAAAAAAAATATTAATTTTCGATTATTTGCTCAGACTTATTTTTATTTTTATATAAGTTATTGTACTGATAATAAGTATAATATAATAAATTGAACAAGGAGGAATGACCGAGGCAAAACAGGGTTCGCCCTCAGCGGAATGTGCAGTTTATGCGAAGGAACATGATTCACTAAAATAATACTTTCAAGTACATTTATTAAAACTTCTTACTCAATTACCATCAATTTACTCATTTGGTAATTACGGTACCAAAGATAGAAAGATCATTGATGGTTTAAATAAACTGTATAGATTAATCAATTTAAGCTTTTGGCTCAATTTTTATAAAATAAAAATCAGTTTCGATTACTTTTCTTACAATAGAAGACATTTTTTATTAAATTAGAATTACAGAATAATTTCGTTGATAGAATGTATGTATTTGAGGTTTAATTATTTTCACACAGATAATGTTATAGAGAAAGTGCGGGATTCAGTTACAAGTGCCTACAGAATCACCACAAATATAGTAATTTGTACAGGTCAACGTTTTAAATTTCTTTAAATGTACTGATTACTATATCTTTTATACATTTAAGACTATTGTACATACTATTGGTATATTTTTATTATAATATTTGTTTTTGAAGTAAATACCGTCAAACTAGAACTTGTCTAACAACTGACGCTACTCGTATAAAAGACTTCAACGCACATCTTACAGAGAGAAACATGTTCTTTGTAGACAAACATGTTCATTGACATTATTGAGTTTGATATTATTTTAATTTATGTATATGGTATTTGCATTTCAGAACGAAAACTTATAATGGCGACTTCAGGGGGGAAGTCGCGGCGTGAGGAAACGAGTGACAACTCCGACGATGAGCTCCTGCCACTTGCAAATGATACTTACGGGGGCAGGTTGGTACCCGATCTATGTTTTAAGTAATTAAAAACATATATTTAATACTGAACTTTTTGATCGTAGTAAGTGCGCTAAACGATAAAATTAACAAGCGCGAAAAGATAGTTAAGCGATATGTTGAAATAAATATGAAGTAACTGCAAATTCCTTACATTATTATAGAAAAATATGCGCGTGAGTCATATTTAGTTAAATTATGCTCGATTTAGAAATTTAAATAATGAGACTCACTTTGAGACGTACTCTATAACTTTAGCATTTTTGAAATTGAAATTAGATTTGTTGTTTTTACTTAAAAACGTTTATATATAACATATGTAAAATTCCCTTCTTCTATATAGTCTTTGGAAGTATATAATATTCTTTGTACTACCAGAGTTTTTGAATGTAAATTTTGTGGCATGTTCTCATGAATTTGGTTCTCAGGTGATTTAGTTTCTCAATCATATAGAAATTTTAGAATTTTCTTCATTGTGAATGATACACAACATGAAACATAATAATGTAAATACTAAAAATAAGCAATAAATAAAGAAAGAGGATTTATATACAGTTTTCTTGAAAATTATGGTTGAGAAAATTTATAGTATTTTTATAATGTGTGTAACACATTAAACCAGTATAAAATTATTTTGATATTTGAAAAAAAACATAAAACATTTATGAATCACATTTAATAATGTTTTTCCGTCTGTGGTCAGAGAATCCGACAAGAAATAACATGAAATGAGAATGTATCATAACTTGTTTGAATCATAATAGTCTCTCGTATAATATAAAATAGATAATAATTATAACTTATTTTTTGTATATTTGAAAATATATTACTTAACGTCAAATTCGGTAAAATTCCCAGCTCTTACGTGAAGACTTAATAAAATGATATCTATTTATATAGGTTCTTAAAAATTACTTAATTAATTTTATTATTCTATATTTTTAATAGTTAGGGATAAGTAAAATATTATAATTTTTAATTCATTTCAACAAGAAAACGGGACAGTTGATATATAAAATTTGTATGAATATAAAAGAAACAATAATGATACAAAGCTAGAGGTCGCTTTACGATCGGAGTGGTGCCGGAACCCGCTCAAATGCCAAGGTTGTCAACTCTGACGACACAACTTTCGATCGAGTGCGCCACATTTTTGCGCCCCACTTCTTCCTATTTCATCTAAGTTATATGTGACCACTGTTTACTAGCTTATTCAAAGGATATAAATTGCATGCTTGAATAAATATACCTCTGTTTAACATAAAAATATTTAATACTTTTAAATATTATTTCATACAGAAGATTATAATTTATTATTAAGATTAAGGTGAAATTAAAATTGTAGGTATTTATATAAACCGTTCAGTAAGTATGTATACGACATGATATTTCTTATAGATGCTAACTAATTGCAGAAGAAACAAATACTTCAATATATGTTCATAAGGTATAAACTTGTTTGGACGCGTTTCTAACGTAGACTTTTACTGGTATATTGTACACTCTGGGCACGGGGTCGTACGTGAGAGGAATATTACATTACAACGGGTACGAGCTGACTTTATGCTACTTAAGTTTACGAAAAAATATTTTGAATACAGTTATCCAGAACTCTCTTAGATTTATAATTACTATTATATTATTGAAAGAGAAAAATAGACAGCAAGGTAAATTAAAAAAAAATTAAATGTAGAGTCCGAGTTTACGCAACCGCTAAAGTAGGTTATTGTATGTTCCCTACATCTCTTCAGTAAAATGGTCGATGACCGCCAAGTGTAAACGATCAAAAACATCTAGCAGATAGAGAGTAAATCTTAAGTATCATATAAAATAAGGTATTGGCAGTTTTAAAATTTCTTTACAATTTTGTTTTAAGATTTTATTTTATCAATTAGCTAACTCTACATAAACATAGATTTTTTTGCTACGTAGCTTTAGCTTAACTAATTGTGAAACTTTCGTAAAGTTGTCGTGATCTACGCTGACATTGAATGTTCTTTTGTTAATATATAAGAAAACTTATGCTACAAATATATGCCTTATACAATGTGTATTAAAGACCAGACTGTATATCCAAAATTGTTGAACGTAGCTGTTGCACGCGTGGCAGTAAACTGCACTTATTAAGCCCGTCTATCGGGTTCGTGATTTTTCGAAGGTTAGCATTTTTTATTACAGTTTTGGTACGAATTTATAAATCTATTATATATGTATATATATGTATGTATATATACATGTTTTAATCTTCACGCCATCTTGGCATATTGAGGAATTTTTTCAATGTGCATACGATAGTTGTGAGTTCGCTCCCCAACCGAAGGATTTAATTATATTTTTTTTTTTAAATTTTCTGGAAATAACATGTATGTAAGACAAATAGTGGCGTTAGGTTCCGCACATAGCAGGGAAAAAGGGGGTAATGGGAGCCACTTAAGCAACATATAGAATAAAACACACAATTTTTATTTTATATTTATTTTAATCAACTTTTAAAGTATTTTAATCAGTCTCAAACAGTTTCATTACCTTTAAAATCATAGATTAATTAACATTAAACTTAAAATATATATATATATTTGACCACCATTGTGCATATCTTATTACTAGGTTAACTTTACCGATACTGCTTTATGCTGGAAATGCACAAACAATATTAAAAGAAATACAGGCAGTAGCTTATCAATTTTTTGAATTTAATTTCTAGTATTCTTACATGAGTATGCGCAAGTATTAAATGTAGTTAGCGAAACGATATAATTTCACGTGCCCAGTATCGCAGAACGAGGAACTCGTTGCACTCAACTTCACAGACACGACGCGTTTGTTTTATTAATTACAAATAAATTGATTTTCATATTTATTTGAAATTTCTTCAATTTGTTATTTAAATATTTTCTATCTTATGAAGCAATACATTCAAAAGTTAACTAGTGACTACCCGGACTCTTAATTATATATTTTTTTCCTTTGAATTTATCATTAGTCCCAATAATTAAGAAACATAGTTTAGAACATAAAAAATAAGTTCAAAGTAAAATTTATTATATATATAATATACATTTATATCTATATATATATATATATATATATATATATATATATATATATATATATATATATATATAAGTAACGAGACGACAGTACTGGTTGACTGACTTACAATGCACAGTCGTAACTAATGCGAGAAGAAAGCTGATATTTTGCGTATACGTTCCTTGGAGAATGTACGTAAACGATGTCGCGGGCTACACTACTTGTAATAAAATAACATGTTAGGGGTAATAACATGTTAAGGGTTGTATATGAAGTAATTATTATATTTTTTTATTTTTTTTTTATTTAAGTACCTGTACTTTACGATTTTATAGCACACAAAATAAGAATACATGTATATAATATATATATTTCGCCATGCATAGATATGTTTTTTGGCAAGTACTATGCAAATAATTTATTTATTAGGTTTTCATTTGCAAATGTTCAAAAATTAATATTCCTCTTATGTCCACTTCTATATGATACCAAACGCTTTGGTTGACGCGTGCCTCGACAGTAATAGTATATTGCGATGGCACCGTTGCCTGTCCTCGATTGATTGGAACAATGAGTTATTAAATAATATTCGATCGAATAGGACTTATTCCCAGCTCTTTGGGAATTAAAATTGCTTTCTCTTGTGATATAACCAGTGATGTGCGATAGCAGTGCTCCCTCAAGGGGTTAGTGACTTTACAATGAGTGATCAAGATCGCAAGAGCTATTACGAGAAGCAGGATTTGACTGATATAGACCCTGTTTACGTAGCTAACAACAATAACTCGATTTACAGTAATTACTGTAGTATTTACAGGTTTGTTTAATGTTGTAATATGCATTTAACATGTACATAAAAGATTAACGAGAAAGTTCGTATTATTTAAATATCTACTGGACACTTAACAAACAATTGTTAAAAGATATTTTAAAAATATATCTTTAGCTCATAATGTAAAAATAGAATCAAAAATATGTATAAAATTATTATAGAAAATCGAAGTATAAAAGTAATCACATTTAAAAATAATAGTCCTGATATATTAGAAAATTATTTACATGTTCTCATAAACTTAACGCAGATAAATGGAACAATAAAATTGGTCGCAATGTTAAAATTATATACCCGCTCATACCTTACGTAAAACACTTGACACAACAGTGGCTAAGCAAGAGGCGGTGTCGAAACCACTGTATTGTGACGGCTTCGTTGAGTATATTTTGCATTTTGAAACATATAACAAATTAAAAATGTGCTTAAGACATATACGAGTATCTTAAATGAATATGACCAATCATTAAAAACTATATAGTTTCAACGGCGATATAGGATTAGAAAAAATAATAATTTAGTTTATTTACTATTTTTTAATTTAAAAAATAATCATACAGAGTAAATAGGAAGGAAGTAGATATAAATATGTCATAGAAATATATAATAATATTTTCTCGCATTGGTCGCGCCGTCGCGCGTGTGAAAGTAGTTTGTCTTGATTAATATGTCCGCTAACTAAATACTTGAAGTACAGTGAGCATTACAGTGGGCACAATAGAAAACAATATTACTCTTGACAATTAGATTTTTTTGCCAAAATTGTCGCAATTAGCCCGAACGTATAAACCACATTGTTTCCTTTACAATTAAATTACTTCTAATAATAACTGAAGTATGTATATATACATATGCACATGTATGTAGTTACTATTCAAAGTTTTATATTAAAAAAATTATCAAATTATTTATTTCAGTCAAAGGACAGTACAAGAAACAAAAGGATGGGACGTCTTCAGAGAGTTTCCACCGAAGCAGGACAGTGGGTCTATGGAGAGTCAAAAATTTCTAGAATTTACTGTAAGAGTGCTCAAAGTGTTGGCTTACACTCTAACCTTCATAGTGGTTCTTGGATCTGGTGTTATAGCCAAAGGCACAGTACTTTTTATGACCTCGCAATTAAAAAAAGACAAGCGTCTTGCATATTGTAATAGGAATTTAGGTATGTACATACTATCGACGCAGGAAGCGAACTTGTCATATCTCGAAAAAATACTAATATAACTCATATATATATTTTTTTTCGAGATACGACAAGATAGCTTTCCTGCTTATATATATTTAAAACTCTATATATACTATACATAAATAAAAAAATAAATTTTAAAGTAAATTTATTTTCTACTTTCTTTGATTTTCAGGTAGGGATAAACAATTTGTAGTCACGTTACCAGATGAAGAGCGTATTGCGTGGATGTGGGCTATATTAGCAGCATTCGCCATACCAGAAATAGGTGCTTTCATACGTGCAGTGAGAATATGTTTCTTTAAATCTTCTAAGAAACCGAGCGCCGTGCATTTTATGGTGGTAAGTATTAAACATACCAAAGATATATTAGGTGAAATAAGCTAACAACGAATAAGCCTACATTTACAAGGTTCCTTTAATTGTTAACATCGGATAGTTTTTAGTTTATTAATTATCAAAAATTAGTTAATATCGTCCTCGTGATTAATTTAATATATTAGAATATTGTTAGGTTTATTAAAACTTCATTAGGTATATACATATAATAAAAATGTAACCTATCCTGTCTGTACATGGAAGACATATGAAAAAATCATTAGGGGCATTTATCAATATAATATGATTTTCAAATAATAATTTTTAATTTTCTTTTCTGTTTGTCTGTTTGTTTGTGCACGCTAATCTCAGAAATGGCTCCACTGATATAAATGCATTTTAACTATTGGTAACCTTCTAGTCCCTTAACATTTAGTCGGTTCATTTTAATCGGCTTATAAACAAAAATAGTTACAAACATTTAAATTTGAAATTTAAGCAAAGTTTGTTATTTACCTGAGATGAAATAAGATATATAATAAGATAAAGATGAAATAGTTTAGTCATGTCGTTTACGCAGGCGAAGTTGCGGGCGGCTCGCTAGTAATAATATATGTTTTCTATATTTTAGGTTTTCATAGCAGAATCTTTACACACGATTGGTATGGGCTTGTTATTTTTCAAAATATTGCCCGAGCTAGATGTGGTTAAAGGATCTATGATCACTAATTGTCTCTGCATCGTGCCTGCAGTACTTGGACTGCTCTCTAGAAACTCACGCGACTCGAAAAGATTTATGAAAGTTATTGTAGATATAGCTGCTATAGTCGCACAAGTTACTGGCTTCATTGTTTGGCCTTTGTTGGAGCAAAAACCCGTTCTTTGGCTCATCCCGATCTCATCTTTGTGCATATCTTTAGGCTGGTGGGAAAACTATGTAACACGACAAAGTCCGATTGGTAAGTGTAAATGGAATTTAGTGAACTTTCTAGACTCTTTATAAGAAAACAAAATTATATTGATTATGATAACGGTAATATACTTACAATATATATAATTATTAAAATGTATTTAATTATTGAACAAAAATATAAAAAAGCAGAAGCAAAATGAAATATGTAGGCTCAAATTCTACTCGAGAAAATCTTTATAATTATCAATAAGACATTTTGGGCATATATATATATATATAAACATATTTTTCGGCTTTCAAGCAAAATCTAGAAAATGTATTTATGAAAAATGAAATTACTATATTAATTTCTTCCAGGTATTATCAAGAGCTTAGGAAGAGTTAAAGAAGAACTGAGTCAAACACGATATTTTACATATCGTATTATATCTCTTTGGAAGGTCATTCTGTTTCTAATGATAATTTTATTCTCAATATGGATTGACGGAGATGATCCTTCTATGTTTTTCCAATTATTCAATGCCGGTTTTGGACCACATAACATTGTTGTAGAAGAAGTAAGTATAAAATTATTTTCAATGGGTTTTTACGCAAACGACAAAAAATATTATTTAAAATGAGCTTATATAAAAGAGTAATACAAACTTGTATTTTTTTTGTGGTAATGAAGATTTCTTATATTATACATTGTTTAAGGTTCAAATACAACTCGGCGGTACAGTGATACCGGATCTGGCAAATGCTACTCTTACAGGAGATTCAGTAGAAGTAGCAGCTGTTTATAAATCAGCTTTCTATGTGTTATTAATCCAAGTATTTGCGGCATATTTATGTTATATATTTGGGAAATTCGCTTGCAAAATTCTTATTCAAGGTTTCAGTTACGCTTTTCCAATAAATCTTGTAATCCCATTAGTAGTAAATTTCTTAATAGCTGCCTGTGGCCTTAGGAATGGCGACACTTGTATATTCCACGGTACAGTGCCCGATTATCTTTTCTTTGAGAGTCCAGCAGGTGAGAATATTTTATCGCAATTTTACAACGCAACTTTATTATATTAATCTAAAATTAATTGTGGTGCTGATATATGAGATTGTCTTCCCTTTCAGTGTTTTCACTTAGTGATTTTATTTCTCGCCAAATGGCTTGGATTTGGTTACTATGGTTGCTTTCTCAAACGTGGATTACTATACACATTTGGACCCCTAAAAATGAACGTTTGGCCTCGACGGAAAAATTGTTCGTTTTACCAATGTACAATGGGCTTTTAATTGATCAAAGTATGGCATTGAATAGGAAAAGAGATGACCATAGGGATGTTAAGACTGAGGTAAACAATATTTACTCACATTTCTTTAATACAATTAAATATTATTCGTTTTGTGTTATTAAAAACAAATTATATTTAACAGGATCTTGCTGAAATAGAAAAGGAGAAAGGTGACGAATATTATGAAACCATATCCGTACATACTGACAATACTGGCTCATCACCTAAAACAATTAAGTCATCCGATCAAATTACAAGAATATATGCATGCGCTACTATGTGGCATGAAACTAAAGACGAAATGATAGAGTTTTTAAAGTCTATTTTAAGATTAGATGAAGACCAATGTGCTCGGCGCGTAGCACAGAAATACTTACGAGTTGTCGACCCCGATTACTATGAATTCGAAAGTAAGAATTGTTTTACCTACCTACCTACTAGTTCATTTGTAACTGAAATTGATATTAAAAGTTTAGTAATTTAAAACGTGTAATTTTAGCGCATATATATTTGGACGATGCGTTTGAAATATCTGATCACAGTGATGACGATTCTCAAGTAAATCGTTTCGTTAAACTTCTTGTTGATACTATCGACGAAGCAGCATCCGAAGTCCATCAGACCATCATTCGAGTCCGACCGCCTAAGAAATACCCAGCTCCATATGGAGGACGACTAACATGGGTGCTCCCTGGTAAAACGAAAATGATCTGTCATTTGAAAGACAAGGCTAAAATACGTCACAGGAAACGTTGGTCACAGGTGATTTCTATTTTATGACATAACTTTTACGAAACATATACATTAAAGCTGCTTGTCTTTTCCGACGTAGCAGGCAGAAAGAACGTAGTATATAAAGACAATTGGTTATCCGTTTTTCGACCGAGTTCGAGACATTGCATGTTTAGAGGCGGAACTCAACGCTGTCCTTTGTTTACGAAATGAAAACAATTTTTAAATTTGATCTTTCTCTGAACGTGGGGGATGGTCTCTATTACAAATGTATTAAAAATATTTTATAGGTATATTAGGATACAATATTTCAACACAAGGGAAAAGTATAATCTACTCATTAAAAGAAACTGCTACTACTAGAATATGGTTTTAAATTCATTAAATTGTTATGAATTATATACAATTTTCAATATTTCCAGGTCATGTACATGTACTACCTTCTCGGACATCGTCTCATGGAACTTCCTATATCAGTTGATCGTAAGGAGGTAATGGCAGAGAATACTTATTTACTGACACTCGACGGCGACATTGATTTCCAGCCACATGCTGTGAGATTACTTATCGATTTGATGAAGAAAAACAAAAACCTAGGCGCAGCTTGTGGTCGGATTCATCCTGTTGGCTCTGGTAATTTTTTAAGATATTATTATTTTAAATTAATTTGTTTATATTAACTAGCGCTCCCATTGACACAGTATTTGTTAATTTAATGTATTATAATTAAATATATTGGATTCTGCACTTCTCGCCTATACCTATATATTTTAATTGTGACAAATTTCATACTTCTCCTACCGCATAAATTTCGTGAACAGATGTCGAATATTACCCTTTTTTTTCCATTATTATACATTATTTCCATTATTATATAAATAATATATTCTGTATGTTTCTTCGAAGGTATGATGGTATGGTATCAAATGTTTGAATACGCTATCGGCCATTGGCTGCAAAAGGCAACTGAGCATATGATTGGATGTGTACTTTGTAGTCCTGGTTGCTTCTCACTTTTCCGAGGAAAAGCTTTGATGGACGACAATGTCATGAAGAAATATACTCTGAGATCAGACGAAGCTCGGCATTATGTACAATACGATCAAGGTAAGCAATAAACGGATTTTAAATAATTGAATGACTTTAACAAATAATCGGCTGCAACAGCTTCACGCTATTTTCCGCATAGCAGGGTAGTCGGAGATACCCTAGGGTCAAGACACTTCGTTTTCCACTATCCGCCTGAAATAGAGACATTGCGTGTTGAGTGGCGGAACTCAACGCCGCTCTTTGTCTTCGGTACTAGAGCAGAGAAATTAACGTAATTTAAATATAACCATTCCTTCGAGATGGAAATCGAAACCACAACCAATCGCATTTACAGTCAGACGCTGTCCCAATGCGCCACTATGGCCTCCATATTATATAATTGACTGAATATTATAAATAATTAATAACGTATTGTTCAAAATATTGGATTTTATTTTTATACAATTAAGTTCTTTCGACAGGGGAAGATCGTTGGTTATGCACGTTACTATTACAAAGAGGATATCGCGTAGAATATTCTGCTGCTTCAGATGCTTACACACATTGCCCTGAGGGTTTCAATGAGTTTTATAATCAACGTCGTCGCTGGGTACCTTCTACTATTGCTAACATTATGGACTTGCTTGTGGACTACAAACATACAATTAAAATTAATGATAACATCTCAACTCCCTACATGGCTTACCAGGTTCGATAATATATCTATTTGTTTTAAATATTATATTCATGATTTATTAAAATTATATAAAAATATTTGAATTATATAATATTTATCTAGTGATATTCTTGCAGATGATGTTGATGGGTGGTACGATTTTGGGGCCTGGCACTATATTTCTTATGTTGGTGGGAGCTTTCGTGGCCGCTTTCAGAATTGACAATTGGACCTCTTTTGAATATAATTTGTATCCTATTGCAATCTTTATGTTCGTTTGTTTTACTATGAAATCAGATTATCAGGTAATATTTAAAATTTGGATAAAAAATAACCATATGTATTCAAAGATAGAATAATATGTTTTTTCTTTTTAATTAAAAAATAACACCAATGTATATGTTTCAGTTACTAGTTGCGCAGATTTTATCAACAGCATATGCTATGATAATGATGGCTGTGATTGTCGGTACTGCGCTACAATTAGGAGAGGACGGCATTGGATCACCATCAGCTATATTTTTGATATCGCTTTCGAGTTCGTTTTTCATAGCAGCTTGTTTGCACCCGCAAGAGTTTTGGTGTATAGTGCCCGGTATCATTTATTTACTTTCAGTTCCGTCTATGTACTTGCTCTTAATTTTATACTCCATTATCAATCTAAACAATGTAACATGGGGAACAAGAGAAGTTCAAGTAAAAAAAACTAAGAAGGTAATACATACATTTGAATTATTATTCTATATATATAATATTTTGATTTTACTGCATAAGAAATAAGAATCAAGAAAAGCCTACCGTGACGGAGCGGGTCAGCATCTAACTGTAATAGCGACTGATTGTGGGTTCGATTTGCACTGGGGAATGGTCATAACTTAATTACTTTCATTTCTCAGCTCTAGTGACAAAACAAGCGCCCAGAACAGACCTCAAAAGGTCTGTTCAGACGGAAAAACAAAGAACAGATTGTCTTGGCACTAGGTTCTCTCTGACTACCCTGCTATGCGGGCAAAGGCGTACAGCTAAAATACAAAACTAAGCTAAAATATATTTGATTCATAACTTGATTATTATTTTTAGGAAATTGAAGAAGAAAAGAAAGCGGCAGAAGAAGTAAAGAAAACTGCGAAGCAAAAGTCTTTACTAGGATTCCTTCAAGGAGTAAACAGCAACGAAGAGGAAGGCTCGATTGAATTTTCGTTTGCCGGATTGTTCAAATGTTTGTTATGTACACATCCTAAAGGAAATGAAGAGAAAGTACAGCTTCTGCATATTGCGTCAACCTTGGATAAGCTAGAGAAAAAGTTAGAAAATGTGGAAAGGTTAGTTCAGCTTATATTCATTTATATTCGACTAAATTATGTATTTGTGGTTATCGTGGCGCAGTGAAACAGCGTCTGACTGTAAATAATGACTGCGGGCTTGACCTCGTGGGGAGAAATTATGCTATTAAAAATTTTATCTTGTAATTTTGATAAAGCCTGATGCATTAAGAAATAAGATGACTTGAAAATATGAATATTATAAATAATGCATTATTTTTTAGAATTGTTGATCCACACGGACAATCAAGGGGGCGTAAATTGTCAATAGGATTGAGAGGTAGTACTAACGGAGATGGCTTAGGACCCGTAGCGGAAGGTGAAGAGGAAGATAATGGTTCTGATTCGGAAACAGACACAATGTCTTCAACCCCGAGGGTAACGTATTAAAACTATTCAATTAAGCTGCCTTCCTGTTTAACGAGATGTTAAATTTTATAAATAAAATTTTAGGAAAAACGAGACGACCTAATTAATCCATATTGGATAGAAGACCCGGAATTGAAAAAAGGAGAAGTAGATTTCTTAAGTCAAACTGAATTGTCATTCTGGAAGGACCTTATTGATAAATATCTATACCCTATAGACGAAAACAAGGAAGAAAAGGTGAATACAAATAAATTAAAATGAAGTGTATATTTGTAATATTAAAATCACCTCTTTATACATTATGTATATGGTGTACACCAAAGTAACATTTTTTACAATTGTTGTCTGTATGTCTATCCGTTTGTTTCGGCTAATCTCTGGAACGATAGCTGATGTAATAAGGAGATAAATATTTTTTTTTAATTTTCAAAGTGTGATTGGCATACATAGGACAGGAAAAACAATTTTTCTGAAAATGGTTTTCATAGCCTATTAGGTTTGTGATAACACTTTAAAACTACTTTTAAAAATATTTAATAAGATTTTTTTTTCAGTTACTGATTGTTATTATTCATTAATATTTACACCATTTTATGAATGATATTAATAATTGCGTAACAATTGTTATTACAAAAATATTTCAATTTACATTATATGAACTAATTGACATTTTTTCCAGGATTTTTATTCTTTGTAAACGTGTAAATATATAATAAAAATAACACTTATACCCCCTACATTTTAGGCACGTATATCCAGAGATCTTAAAGAATTGAGAGATTCGTCAGTATTTTCGTTCATAATAATTAATGCTCTTTTTGTGCTAATTGTTTTCTTGCTGCAACTCAACAAGGACAATCTACATATAAAATGGCCGTTAGGAGTAAAAACTAACATAACTTACGATGAGGTTTCGCAAGAGGTAACGTGAGAATAAACAGTGTTCAACGATCGGCCTTCAATGATGACTTCGAACGACACGTGAAACCTCATGCGAGACAATGTTAAAAAAAAACCTATCCGCAAAGTCACATTCTAAGTCACCATTGAAAGTTGATATACTTAATGCTTTTTTTCTATCAATTTTACAGGCTCGAATTGCACGTGATTTACTTGAGCTTCGCAATAAATCAGTTTTTGCGTTTGTCATGTTCAATGCTTTATTTATATTGATAGTATTTTTATTACAACTCAACAAAGATCAACTCCACGTGACTTGGCCTTTGGGTGTAAAGACAAACATTACGTACGTCGAGGATACAGGCGAGGTACAGCCAAATATTGCAAACTCTGTGTGTCACTTCACAAGTCTAACGGTCTCCTTCTAACAGATCTGTCTTGGGATGGCACACCAGCATGAAGATTCTAAATCTTCCACACCGAACTAAAATCTTGGTGTTGTTTCACGTTTCCTACAATTAGTCCAAGTTTATCCAAAAGTCCCGCGCAAACCTTTTCTTCTTATAAAACCCTTAATAGTAGGGCTTCCTGTAACTATATCCAATTTATAATTATTACATTTTTAATTTGGAAAATGTATGAGAATATATCAATTCAACATCTTAAAAATATTCAAAATTTGGTTTCAAAATTTAACAAGTTCCCTATAATAAATAATTTCGAAATTGTTAAAACAAAACAATTCAAGTAAGTCGAACGCATGAGCGACCGAAATGCATGACCCTGTTTGTAGGTCAAAATATTTTCCAAAACCTCAAATAATTGCACAACCCAAACCCTAAGGATTAGTTGTTATCTATCTGTCTTTTAAGGTGTCGGTACTTCTATTAAATTTCGTCTAGATCCGTTAACAACCACGGGTACTCCTTGTAAATAATTACAGTCACTGATGATGGGTGATTTGTTTAACATTTACCCCGAAGATTTCTAATTTTTCAAATAATATATATGTATATCAGAATAATTAAATTTTCAATTGATTTGCTATTTGTATAATTAAAGTCAGCACTTGTCCATACATCATGCACAAATCATATATGTACTGTAAAAAGCATTTATGTAAAGCATCTTTGTGTTTAACTTCGTTGTCATTATGTTTATTCAGTTTAATTAATTTATATATATTTATATATAAATATATATATTTATTATAAGGAAATTATTTTCAATATTATTGAATTGGCATTCATCTCTACATCATATTTTGTATATAACACTGCTTTGCCTCGCTCAAACTGGTAATTGAGAGAACAGTAAGCATTATAATAATTTCAATTTTCAGGTGCTAATATCCAAAGAATACTTGCAACTGGAACCCATCGGTTTAGTTCTTGTGTTTTTCTTCGCATTGATCTTGGTCATTCAATTCAGTGCCATGTTGTTCCATAGATTTGGAACACTTTCTCACATATTAGCGTCAACTGAACTCAATTGGTTCGGTTGCACCAAAAAGGTAATTAATTCTGTACAGACGACTTACGTCTATTTTACTTAAAATTTCTGAATTTAACCTTTCATTTTGTTCCTCAGTCGGAAGACTTATCACAAGATGCATTACTAGATAAAAATGCAATAGCAATAGTAAAAGATTTGCAAAAATTAAACGGTCTGGATGATGAATATGATAATGATTCCGGCTCGGGACCACAGAATGTAGGCAGGCGGAAGACAATTCACAATTTAGAAAAGGCCAGGCAAAAGAAGAGGAATATAGGAACACTCGATGTAGCTTTCAAAAAGCGGTTCTTTAATATGAACGCCAATGACGGTCCAGGTAATTTATGATAATGTAATGTTGAATATTAATTGCGCTGGCTTTCGCTTTTTTAAAAAGGATTTTTTTTATATAACAAAGTAACATTATTTGAAACCCTATAGGTATTAAATAGGTATTATGGTGCTTTTATTACCGATTTTTTTGCTGGTAAGTTATTGTAAAGGTGTTAATTTAAATTACATTAGTGCGGGAGCATCTGCTTTAATTTTTAATTTCTTAGCAATTGATATTTCATTCCAACAAGGTACACCAGTCTTAAACCGCAAGATGACGTTACGAAGAGAAACACTCAAAGCTTTAGAAACAAGAAGAAACTCGGTTATGGCGGAACGTCGCAAATCACAAATGCAAACGCTTGGCGCAAATAATGAATATGGAGTTACTGGAATGGTAAATTTATCTTTTACGTATTTTGCGTATTAAACGTATTTCTGAAATATCAAATCAATAATATAATTATTAATTTGGTAAAAATAATACATATAATTTTAAACTTAAAACATTAAAATGTTACAAAAAATATGCTATACTAAGATTTTTTTTTTTTATTATTTACTTAAATTAACAAATATATATTTTTTTGTGATATTATTATAAATTTTAGTTGAATAACAACCTCGGAGTCCAACCACGACATCGCACGTCTACTGCAAATATTTCAGTAAAGGACGTTTTCGCTGAACCTAACGGAGGAATGGTTAATAGAGGATATGAAACTAGTTTAGGTGATGACGACGATGGTAACTCAATAAGACTTCAACCAAGACAAAATCAAGTTTCTTTTCAGGGAAGATTCTAGTATCTAACTAGGTTTTTGTTTGAATTAAACATAATATTGAAATTTGGGCTTAAAGCCTTGGTTAAAATTTAAATGCTGAAATTAAGTTAAAAACAATGGATGTTTATGTGATTGAAATGTTTATTAAAACGCAAAATAAATGTTATGAAACGCCATGTCGTAAAGCAGAGTTGCCAACAATACGAATTAAAATGTTTAGTTATAAGCAATGTAGATACTCATTTAGTTACATAGTAATTATTATTATATTAATAACTTTCAGAACATTTTTTGTAATTATCGAATATTTTGTGATATTTTTTGACTGATGTGGAAGCGATGTGTTCTTTTATCAAAATACTGTATCTTAAATGTACACTGCCACTTTTTATACTTCTACTTGTAATAAATCATATCCATATATATTTGAATATGATCTAATTTTGTTTTATTTTTTTTAACTATTCTATTACTTTCATTAGTGACTGGGACTTTCAAGTTTCAGTTATAACATTAAACCAGCCAAAGTAAATAGTATGCCGAAATATTTAATAATCGTTCATTCATATAGCTTTACGCTTTTAGCTGTAAACTGGGAGAACCTAGTTTCAAGACTCGGCTGTACTTTACGCTCGCATTCAAGACATTGCATGTTGAGTGACGGAACTCAACGCAACGCTTTTTCATACCAAAGTAACAAAATGAAAATAATTGAATAATAATTATTCTTCTTGAAATATATATCTAATAATATTTATATACTTCGTATGTGATTAACACTTTAAAATGTTAATTTTTTTTTTAATAAATAGCATGCTCTCTTGACAAACCATTGTTCGTATAAAACCAGAAATTTGTAAAAATCTCTACAGATATGCTAACAACAAAAATAAGTTGTAATAAGCATATAAGAATTTAGATTCAGCTGGATGTAGAACGCATGGGGGTTAGCAGTCAGAGCGCTTGGACGGTATCCGGCTGCCCTTAAATTTTTATACGGTTTTTAAATATGTATTTCAATTTCCTAAGTGTTTCCTGTGATTAACACTTCAAAATATAATAAAAATGCTTTATTGTACACCACAAAAATAACAAAGGCCAAAAATACAAACATAACGAAAATAAAATTAAGCAGCCTCATTATAAGTAATCATGCCATGCAACCTTAAGGTGTAGGAGTCTTAAAAGAGTATGTGGTGGACTTGCTTTATATTTACATACAAATGTATCTACACAGATTCATAAATATAGAGATTCTGTTTTTACTTTGTAAGTCATGAATAAGATCACACAAATGTAACCTAATATCCATGAACTTTCAGCAAAACTTTTAAATAAAAACTTCAAAGCAAAACAAACACTGTTCTGTTATGCCAATTTATTAAAAAATAATACAGCTCTAGTTTTCTAAGAATGATACAAATTCAGTGAGTTTAAAGAGTTGATCTTCACTTGATGTGTGTAATGGAGCGGGTTGTGTGGGCGGGCACGGGCTGATTGTGACTCCATCAGCGTCAATTTCCCATTTGCGTTCTCTACATATTTGAAGAACAGCTTCACGACTTAAACCCGTCATTAGCACTATCGTATCTAAAGAAATGGAGCTGTATGATCTTCCAATAAGGTTGAAAGCTCTTTCGCGAACTTTTTCTGTAACAAAAAAACGGATACCTAAACTAATAGTTAAAAGACAAAAAACCCTTAAAAAAAGAAAAATTTGAAAGACATATTTAGAAAGTAGGTTGTGTTGGTAATGTTAAGAACACATACAAGTTATCGATGTGTTTTATCATTTATATAGATAATTATTATCGTATATGTATAGAAAAATGTAAATTTCATTAGTTTCATAATAGTTTCATTAGTATCTGGGTTATTAATTTAACAATTGAAATTCGAATTATTATGTAACAAAAAAAATATTTTTTTTAAAGTGTTCCTAAGGAAATTGAAAAAGACATTTTTAGAAAACGTATAAAAATTTGAACGCAGCGGGATTTGAACCCGCGTTTTTTTTTAAAGGTGCGAATAACATTTTAAAAAATGTTAAAAAATAAAGAAAAATTTGTTTAAAATAATTTTGGTAATCATTGAAAATTTTGCCACAAATTAGACGGTAAAAAGTGGGGACAAAATAATGTTGAGATTGTGAACGGCCACGATAAGCCACGGGTTTATCTAAAATTGGTCAAACAAAGAGAGACATTGGTATAAGGGTGAAGGAACACATCTCCGAACATGTCTCATGTCAAGAATGGGATCCTGGAGATCCTGAAAACTTTATAGTTCACATCTTAAACCTACCACATCAGATAGCAAACTGCAGTAAGCTCATTTTTAATTTTTAACTTTTTAATTACAAATTAAGACTAAAATACTATTTGTAATATTTTATTTTCTTTCATTTCACTACTTTTACTTCTTTGGACATAATCTAAATGCTTTAAATGTTAACAAAGGTTTTTTTAAATTACTTACCTTCTAAAGCTCTTATTATATTAGAAACTGGTTCAGTCCATGTGTAAGCAGATAAAGCATGATAAGTTCCAGCTAAATCTTTTTTCCATAGCTTTTGTCCAACTGCCCATATCGCTACTATTTCAGGATTACTACTTGTAACATTTTGTGGTATTCTCTTCCATAAAAATTTTGCATTGCATCTGAAATATTACAAAATAAATTCCAAAACTTGAAGTAAAAGTGAAAAACAATAGACCCTATGGCAGGGGCAGCCAAACATACTGAAAGGTCAACTCATTTTTCAAAATTTGAAATCATTTGCAAGCTGTAGTGTGTAAAAAAGTTCTTGTTTTTATTTTAAATATAATAATACTATAATTAAAAAAGTACATTTATCGAGTCACAAATAATTCTTAAAAAAGCCATATGTGGTTAGAGAGCCTCAGGTTGGTTACTCCTGCCCTATGGTATTGTAAAGTAAAAAGTGTTATAACCTGTAAGATACTTTTAAAATTGTCCATTATTATTAATGATCAATTATAGTGTTCAATATAAACATGAAGAAATCACCGAATTGATTTTATATTATACTTACAAAATTAAAAAACGTTACAAATACTTACAAATCATTTTGGTAAAGATATATCGCTAACAATTGTGCATAAGTTGATGCAGATGCAACACCGTTTGTAGCCTGTAACATAAAACCATATAAAAACTAGACAACTTACGTAGTTTAGTAATTTTTCGTAGGTAGAAGTTAGAATTCATAAAAATTAGCTTTTATAAAACGACTATATTCGTTCGTGGACATTAATACCAAGCATTACCTCTAGTTCTTGTTTTTCTAATTCACTACACAATTGATCAAAGTTTGTAATCATAGCGATGTATTTTGTTGCTAATAAAAAATATAAATGTAATTTTAAATATTTTTCATACAATAACAAGTTAAGATTTTTGTCTACAAGAGATTGACAATGACTTTGACAATTGAAACATAGTGTTGCTACCTTAGAAATTAGTCAATTGCTTTGTAATTGTAATTCAATGCAATGCTTACATTTTCAAATAATTATTTAAATACGTCATTCTCGTATATTTTTTATTTACGTCTATCTCACAATAAAATAATAAATATTTTAAAAAGTTTAAAAATACATTAATTTCATGACTGTTGAAAAAGTCAATTCTTCTCAAGATGTTATCCTATTGTCACCAAATGTTTTGTGTTAGTTCTTACAACTCATGCACACATTTTTGTCTAGAAACTTTTTTTCTCTCACAAAGGTGACCCACACTAATATACAAAAATAAGTTTTTTTTTTCTCAATAATAAATCTACATTATTTAAAACATAGTATTTATAAATGATAGTATCAACAAAGATTTTAGGTAATATAATTTATTTTAGAAAGTGAAAAAAATACTGACATATTCTTTTATAATTTTTACGTTTTAAAATAATGTCAAAACTCAAAATTAAATAGTACAATGTTTTTGGAAAAATGTGTACAGATTTATATATCCTACTAAGATTATAAACGCGAAAGTTTGTAAGGATGTTTGTTACTCTTTCACGTAAAAACTACTGAATGGATTTTAATGAAACTTTACAATAGTATAGCTTATACATCAGAATAACACAAAGGCTACAAGTTATAAAGACATTGTGTGAATTGACCAAAATATCAAGTAAGTATCTTATGTTCAAGCCATTAAAGCCAAAATAGTGAACCATTGTAGTCAATAAATTAATATGGTAGTTAGATACTTTAATCGCTTCTGGTATTTAAAGTAGATATAATGTCTTTCACGGGTTTCATTCGGTCAAATATTATTTTAACCGAGTGCGCTATACTACGGCGTGGCCGATGCACGGTGGGTGAGGTGGGGGGAAGAAGTCGCTCATCGCTGAGTGCGCGACCGCGACCCGAACGCGGTCTGTTTTGCGAATTTTCAAGGCATTAGCAATTTGTTAAAAAGGCATTATACTTAAAGCTATATTGCTTTAGTTATTAGTTATTCGACATATAATAAAAATATAAGTGATCGCTGTCTGTACATGTACATATATAAAAACATATTATGGGGGTAACTATCAATGTAATAGAACCCAAAATAGTGATTTTTAATTTTATTGTCTTTTTGTCTGTGCATTTGTGCACTCTAATCTCAGAAACGGCTTAACGATTTTAATGCAGATACCAGTATTGTTTTGGCAAACTTCCCTTCACATTAATGCTTATTTTATTTCAATCGGTTCATAAATAAAAAAGTTACAACCATTTAAATTATAAATTTAAGTGAATATACTGGCGGGCGAAAGCATGAAAGAGTTTAATTGTGCAATTTACGCAGACGAACCCGCGGGTTGGTCGCTAGTATATATATATATATATATATATATATATACTGCAGTATCATATAGCATACATACGAAATAAATATAAAAGCTTGACAGTACTAGTCTCTTTAGTATTTTATATAACAAAAGATAGCCAAGACTGTTATCCATTAGTAACCTATTCATTGATTTAAATATTATATTCTAAGTATACTCGTATGCCTACCTGCAGAGAATAAAATTATATCGTTAACTAGTTAAGTTATTTACGCCCATGACTATACAAAATAAGTTTCTGTGCAGTAAATAAGTACCTATACCTAATATTATAGCACGAGCTCTGGCCTGATTTTTATAATTGAATTTCACGGCTATTGATCGAGGACTTGGGCGGGCTACAGCTAACTTGTCGACTAACTTGCGTCACAATGTAACCGGAGTTGATGGACTGACTGATGCGCTGAGTCACTCTTCAATATTGTCGCTCATAATGCTAATATTCTCGTTATGCGTGTACCGATTTGCATCTTAATGCGCTTTGCGGTACCATAATCATATTTGTCTACAATAGATGCATTAACTTTCAATTTAGAGCGATACATATTAATCTGTTAATGTTTTACTAACTTAAATCGTAAAAATAATTTAAAATTAAGTTACTTATTACTGTATGATTACCTAAGTATTCATGATTACACACGTTGTTTGTTTGATGAATATGATTAAAATGTTATTGTCAGTTTCCATAGATAACGACACGTCTATTCTAGTTTTACTTAAATAAAATCATACAAGATTATTTTCGTCGATGAGGGAAGGTCTTTCAGATTATCTATTGGCTTTACAAGTAATTGGAATATTAGTGCTATGAATAATTACATAACTTGTAATTATTAACACTGATAGTGTTTGAATTGATGGCATGACACTATTTATATTAGTAACTTCATAACACCGTTATGAGTTCTGACGGAGTTCCTACCTTTAATAAATATCTAAAATTTAGAGATATTTAGATTTTCTATCCTTACCACGATATATCCACATATACCTGCCATGGTAAGGGTACAAGATACAACAAAATAGTAAGATAAAATAATACTTATAGAGTTCTGGATATAGATATCTTAAGTGGGTATGGATGACCACCAACAATTAATAACTTTAATTACTTTTCAATAACATACAGGTATATAACAATAATGATAATTTTTTGCAAATTCCATTATATAAAGAATACAGTTTCTGTATTATTAACTTGTGGTTATAATAAACGAGAACAACAAAAACAATAGAATAACTGCTCATTGAGAAATATTTAGAAGTTTTGCAATTGACCTATCTAATGATAGGTAATTATTTTGCGCAAGGTGCTACGGCGAAGTCACTTATTCACTTTCACTAGTAGTTTGACTGTCCAATGAGTGTTGTCACGCTCTGGCAGTAACCAATGGGCATGCCTACCGCCCCGCCTTAAGGATAGGCGTATACCGCGACTGAGGCCTAGGTAACCTCAACAATGAATGTCTGTCATCAGAAGAAGCAACAGCCGACTTGCAACGACGAAAGCTTTTCTACCATTTCTTGGTTTGATGATATTTGTTTTGTAATATTTTTAAGCACTCATTTTGAATTTATATTCAAAATCTATACATGAAAAGTTAAAAGTAGTTGGTAAGTAGTACCATTTATATAAAATATTTAAAAACGATAATGGTGTGTGCAATAATAATATTTTATATGTGTAACAAAACATATAACAAAAATACCTTAATTGACTAAAGCCTAAAAGCTGTTAGAACTAATGCAAATAAGTATGCACAAAATTTCAACATATGTAGTCAATTGATTAAGTGACCCGCGGCAAAGGGTTCTTGGCGGCCTGCGACGCGAGACGGCTCGCCGCTGCTACGCCGACAGCGCTGTGTAAAATCGCTAATTGCATTCAATAGTTTCGCTCTGTATTGCCACATCAACGCACGAGCTCGATCGCACCACAAATCACTCAAGACTGCTTTGTCAGGTACATGATGGTTCCGTGTATTTCTGTTAAGGTACACGACTAAATGGAGTATTAATGAAATAGTTAATACTTTGACTAGTAGTATTTTATATTATGCAAATGTGGTGTGTTATGTTTAAATATAAATTTAAATGGCATAGGAACTTATATACACTTCATTAGTTTATTGAACTTTTCTAAAACATTAGAATTGTTGCTGGCAATTCATACGCCAGGAATAATTCTAACAAGAAATGCGCCTAGTTTCTCCTAACGTTTTCCTGAAACCTATTCTAGGGTAATTAGGTAGGTAAGTAAATTTTATTAACGAATAGCCTGCCAATGCTATTAACGCCTGTAATTCACTATGTAAATAATAACATAGTCGCTCCTCCGTTAAGTACAATGTGGCGAAGTGACTAACAGTTTTTCAACATTTTTGAAATAACTACAAGTATAGCAGTAAAGTTTCAACGCATCCAAATTTAATGGGCATTAATTAATACAATTAGCCCTCGGCAAATTGCACATACGACTTAAATAATGAGCGTAAATTGAGGCAACTTTACACTTCTGATTTATTGTCCTGCACTTGCACAATTTCGACGAAAGAGAAAACGGACCAGTTCAGACGGATATTACGAGCGGTATATAAAATTGATAATGAATATTTATAAAAACTTAATCACAGTTCACCGTATTTCCCTGCGGGTCAGCAGGAGACCATTAATCAGAGTATTTTCACTTTATCATATTTTTTGAAATAATTATATTTCTTGAAACAAAAACAAGAACCACAGTATATTGGTAATACAGCTTGTAATAAAACTACAACACGTACCATCTGTGTGTCTGTAGTACATATATATATTTTTAACAAAATTCAAATAAGTAAGTGTCTAGATCTCATATACTACGTCATGTGTTACGAGCTTTCTTAGTTCAATAATTAGTTATTACTTAACTACAACTTGCCTATATAATGTATGTTTCCGTCACGTCTGTATAATTCATCATCATTGTTGTTCTACGTAAATCCGACGAGAAATAAATTACATTAACTAAATATTTTATATTTAATACTAAGCATAGTATATCTATAGTGATAATATAGCTATTTTCTATATATGTTTTATGAATGCTAGTTCATGTTAGTTATGAAATGGTAAAATTGAACTAGAATTATATTAATTTTAATTATTTTAATTATTTAAAAAACGAATAAAAGGATTTCATAGTGCAATAATTGTTTTAAGCATATAGGTATATGGTATTATAACGAATTTGGCAATTTGAATGAAATAAATTTACTCATTTGACAACGATCACTAGTATTCGATTGTAAATACCTTATTATGATTAATTATTTATAAAGTTTTATAATAAATACATCAATGTTGTAAATGTTGAATTAATAAGAACAAGGTATATATCTATTTCATTAATCACCTAGCCCGCTTTAAGTTGCTTCCAGTGTTACGCCTCGATATCTAAGATTGTTTGAAAACCATTATTATGCACTTGGATACTCCGCCCACACAAAACAGCAACATATTGACTTCAAACCGTTAAAACTTTACAATTTCAAATTTAAACATTTTTTAATTACTACTAACTTTAACTTACTACTTAGAGACGTTTGTCACACTCAACTCATATAAAATATTAATACAGCAAAATCGACTTTAAAAATAATACTTTTTACTATATTTCATAACATATATATATATACGGTATTTTATTTGTATATTATGATTAAAAAGATATAATAAACTTTTTATTGTGTCGATGATAAAAACACACCTATTATTGTAAATATTGTAAATTATAAATTAACGTTGTTTTAAATGGTATCGGCACATGATTTTATACATTTATGTTTTATTACATATTGCGTTAAGTGAAAATATAGTGTTAGTCACTCAAGTACATTTTTTATAAGTCCGAAAAACGTTTCTACTTATTGCTTTTAGAAATATAAATTATATGTAATGTTTGTAAAAAGAAAACGTTCGCGAAAATTCAGAAATTACCAGCTACGCTGTTACGGCGAATATTTTAATTAATTTAAATTCAAAATAGTTAGTATACCTAATAGAAACTTATTTAAATAAATTTATTGTTATAATTATATTAATACTTAATAATTAATGCATATATGCATATAAAATATAATGGGTCTAGAATCACATCGTCTATATTCAGATAATTGTAATATAAAATTCAAATATGTGCATCAACGGATAGAGGACGTTGGTGATAATGTGTTTTGTAAATGCTCGCCGTTTCAAGGCCTGCAACATCTCATTTGTACCGAAAGTAGAAACTTACATAGTAAAATACTCGTTTGCATATTTAGATTTTGTAACAAATGTTAATATTTATATTGGAATATTACTTTATTTTATATTATATTTGGAAGACTGTAGGGAATACATGTCTAATATTAGTCTATTTTCTAATAAATTATTTTACACCCTATACTATATCGAAATAATTGTTAACAAAATTGTACTTTGTTAATTATACAGTTACAACAAACTACAAGTATAGGCATGCTATATCCGTAAACAAAGTTCACGAAGATATGTTTTAGAAAAAGAGTTAAAATAATTTTAGAAAACGTAAAAAAATTTGAACGCGTTGGGATTTATACGGTTTATAAAAAAAGTTTTACAATTTCCTAAGTGTGTGAACACATTAAAATTTAAAATCTTTATTACAAAACTTCTCCATTACTTTAATTTATAATAAAAGAAATATGTATGTAGTGCATATTCATTAAATAATTATTTATTTATGAAGACAGTTACTTTACTAAGGCCGAAAATATATTCTTTAAACACTAATAATTTTTTTAATAATTTATTTGTTTATTATAGATTCACAAAGTTATACTTCTATCATATAACAATATCCCCAAGTCTATCCAGGAAATCTCAACAATTGTATCTTTTAAGTCTTTTAATTAGACTGTACTCATGATTAAAGTCTCAATAATACATTCATATTATACGTATATATATATATAAGCTTTAATAGACTTAGACTGGCCATAAATACTGTTATAGTTAAAACTTAACAAATAATTACATTTTAATTTGGAATCTATCATTTTTATATCATTGTTTAATAAATTGTTTTTAAAATATTGTGAAATATTTTGTAATATTAATATGGAGTGGGGTGATAAAGAGAACCGAATTGCTGTGATTGCATTACATAAAGAAGGTATGGTGCCAAATATATTTTTTAAAATCCTTCATACGCTTAGTATTAGTCAAATGTTTGAACTGGCTATTGATAGGTACAATGAAACCTCCTCTGTGTCAGAAAAAGATCTGGCCGTCCACGTAGTATTTGTACGAAATGATGAAAGCAGTATGGGAAAGAATTCGAAGAAATCCTACCCGAAAGCAAAAGACTTTATCTCGGGAGATGAAGATAGCTTTCCAATTAATCAACAGAGTGCAATGTGCGCATTATCCGACTTCTGTGAGTATGGTGGGGTGTTAGCTACGAAGGAATGATTGTGCCATCTTTTTGCAGATCAAAACATCGGCACAAGTGTATACAAGATACCATTCTTGAGAAGATAGTTAAGCCCCTTAACAACACCATGTTCAATAACCAAGAATGGTCCTTATAGCAAGACTCAGTACCGTGTCATAAATCTTTATAATATCTCTCGATCCACCCCATCTTGGTTAGAAACGAACGTTCCTGATTTCATCAGAGCTGAAGGCTGGCCGTCACCAAGTCGTCATCTTAATCCATGGATTGTGATTTATGGTCAGTTTTAGAGAGTAAGGCTTGCTCTAAACGCCATGATATTTTGGAGTCCTTAAAACAATAAATACGATTGGCAGTGAAATATAGAAATATTGCGTGCTGCTTTGATAACTGCTTTGAGGACTGTATTGCAGCCAATGGAGACCACTTAAATACGCTTTATATATATTTTAATGCTTTTATAATAATTAATGCCCACAAACCGCATGGGATGTCGAATGATGTTCCAATACATTAAAAATATTTTTTTAATAAGTTACTTAATTCTCGCAATTAGATAAGATAAATGGAATGAATAATTAACGAACGAAACGAAAAAAAACCTATAATGGACCGATTGTCCGACGATTGCATAAATGAAAGCTAGTGAACTTTTATTTGAGTGTTTTTTTGGTTTGTATAACAATATATTTACTATAATAAAGCAGTAAAAATGTTGTGTATATACATTGAATTACGAATTAATGAATTTACAAAAATAATATCTAGGAGGGTCAAAAAACAGTAACAGAATATGAATCTATGAATTTTATCTCACGGTTTATCTGTGTGTCTGTGTGTAGGCGAATATCTTCGTAGTTACTGGACGGATTTCAATTAAACTAAAAAAAAATTCAATTTGTATAGCTTTGCAACCTGGAATTTTCCATCTATAATTGATTTCAGAGATTGGAACACCTGACATACAATCATAATAGACCAGCTAAACTATTAGAAATAAGGAAAATCCACGTTATCAAAATTTGTTCAGCGTCATGCACATTATCAGTTGACTTATAAAAATTAAAGATTCGGAACAACTGATCAAGACCGCGTAAATGCCGCGTTGGTTTTAGTTGTTTAGGATAATGGGTACTTTTCGTTAAATAGTAAAATCATTGAACATTGAGACCATTGTAGCGCAATAGGACAGTGTCTGACTGTAAACGCGATGGTCGTGGATTCGATTGCCACTTGACGGGATGATTATATATAAATTACTTTCGGTGAGTCAAAACGGGAGTGAGTTCCGGCATGTAAAATACAATGTCTTGAATTACTGTCTTGGAAATCGGAGAACGAAGTGTCTCTAGGTCATCTTTGTCTGCCTTGAGAGAAAAAAGCGTGAAGCTGAAAAAATGTAAGTTTTAGAGACAAGAGAATTAGAGCTTTAAAGGAAGTTATTATAATTTTGAGTAAAACATGTTATCGTGGATGTAGTATAGTATCTAAATGTTTCAATTAAATAAAATGAATATCCAATTCTTTCAGATTAATTTTAAACTACTAACCATTGTTATACTCTAAACATTGAAAGGAACACATATGAAAGTTCAACAACAAGCTACAAATGTAACTTTAAATACCGAAACAAATACAGTGTTAGATTAACATAAGTAATGAGATGTCGTAAGAGTGTTTGGCACAAAACGTTTAATTCAGATTAATATGCACCCATTTAATAGAGATGATGGAGTATTGGGACAGACAAGAGTTGTAACTACTAACCGTGCCATTACAGTTGACACTTTTGAGTGATCGTACTCGTGGAGACGGCATGACGGCTTCCTACATGATCGCCAACACTAAACAATGGGCATCCAGCTATCTTTTATCGCCACAAAATGGCGTCTAATTGGATCTGCAAAATGTTGTATGCATTTTAAAGTGACTCGTCGGCTCCGAGATAAAGTAATCATTCAATTCAAGGCTGCGATAAGTG
The DNA here is from genome assembly GCA_038994665.1 of Podotricha telesiphe. Classification (NCBI taxonomy): domain Eukaryota; kingdom Metazoa; phylum Arthropoda; class Insecta; order Lepidoptera; family Nymphalidae; genus Podotricha; species Podotricha telesiphe. The sequence continues at coordinate 8,132 of JAOYRR010000030.1, read as the reverse complement.
GGATTGTGAAAGTTTTAATTGCTATGCACATTTTTCGATCACTACTCGCCGATATTACGTTTATTACTTGTAGTCCATCAAAAATAATTGAAATCGGCAATAATTACTTGCATCACAGAGCCCAAAAATATATTTTGCTAATGGTTTTTATAAAGAAATATTGACCGATTATAACCAATACATAGTATTTTATTATATTTTTTTCAGTCATTTTATTTCAACAAGTAATTATGAATGGCTTGAAGGTAAACTTAAAAATTGACCAATCTTATTAAGATTATAGCTATAAATTAAATTATAGAGGTTATTCGCAGTTGACTTGAAAATTACTGTATATCTATCCTTTTCGGTTATATTTTCTTGATACTTTGATTGATAATATTGTTTCTGAAGGAATTTTAAATAACATTTCCTTTGAAGTATATCTAGACTGGTAGGTAAATCAGTTGAGCTAATGTAATATTTTTTATTAAAACCGTTTATGAACGTAACTAATAGTTAATAAAAAAAACTTTTTTGCATCGATTTTCCAATTTCACAATGTAATTGAGTCCATTCATCCGCTTATGGGAACTATTTTAGTTTAATTTATAACTTTTACACAATATTGTCCTATTTATTTGTGGTCAATAAATATTGCGAACAATATTTGCATGTGCAAACCAAAGATATATAAGATAGCACCCAAACATTAATAACAGTAAATCAGTTGTATAATGTAATGCCAATTGAGCTTCATATATCATTTTATTTCTGAAGCAAATTATATTTTGTAAACATATTGCAGGCAATCCTTTATAATGTGTATTTACATTTTATTCAAATTAAGTAGTAAATCCAGAAACTATAACTCAACGCTAGGCGCTTTTCATCTTAAGTTTTCGAAATCGCAAAGGAACCCTTAGGTCGTTAGGTTCAGAACTCAGAGAGTCACGTGTCTCTGTCTATTTTGTATTATATGCATCCCTCTGAAAAAAGTACCCGTTAAAATGGAAGACATATTTCTTAAGTGGTTGTATAAGATTGCTTTACTTTTTATACTGACTTGCCGAATAAACGTAACACAGCACAGCACAGGCAGAATGGTCCCGGGATTCAGTATCCAAAATCATAAATTAAAAAAAAAACATTTTAATGTTATTATTATAAGTTAGCCTCATTAAAGGGGTTTTGTTATTCGAATGAAAATTCAAAGAAAGTACTTCATATAATATCATGAAACTCGGACTGCTGAATTTCCTAAAATGATTTCCACAGGAGATCTACTGACTAAAGTTATTTTATTTATGAATTATAAATGATTTGATCCCCCTCCTTCCTGAGTAAATGATGCATGATTCCCTCTTACTATGCCTTCTTAAAGCCGTCATGTCACAATGAAGTTGACTTCAGATTTCATAGAAATCAAGACAAAAGGTACAATTAGTATATGAAAATGTGAAATAATTTATATAACTATTTATATTTGAATATGAATGTCTTTTTTTATCTATAATTGAAGACATTAATGAAGGTAATATGTCCTATAAGTCCATTTTACAGATAAGTTAAGTTTAAAGTTTTATTCCATATTTTAAACGACTTAAGCTGTTAACTATTGTAATGGCAGCGGAATTAAAATAAATTGATGTATTTTGTATATTGTAAAAAAATTCTCAACACAATATTAACATGCGTTTAGAAGTTTATAATAATTTGTATAGTTATATCAAAATAATATATTTAATTTTAAACTACGACAAACAAGTGTTTTCAAGAATTCTCAAATGTATTAAAATTATTATTATGTTAAGAGTACGTATAATTTTGTAATATAAATAAAGTTATTAGCCGCAAACGCTATATCTTATATGAATACGATATCGTGCTGTTTTATACATTATTTTAAAATTATATGAGATAGTAGAACATTTATTCGCATTCATTTGCTCTATATATTTATAGTATTATTTTGAAATTTTGATATAAAAAAATAATTAATATTAATATTTTCAGAGAACAGGTATCATTCCGAAATGTATCATGCTTAATGAATTGAGAAAATTAAAATAAAATATAAGCACAAACATAGTATTTTCTTAGATGATTTTTACATTTAAAATATGTTAATACAACAAATTCAGCCACAATCTTAGACTATATAATTAATATGAATTCTATTTTCTTGATAAACCAAAAGCGATAGCCTTGTTTATTTATGTCCGCAGTGAATCGTGTACAAAATCATAATGGCAATTAATCTGACACAAACAATATTTTGTTACTGAGCTAAAACTGTTGCGAGATCCGAACGTGGCGTGAAATGGCCAGTTAGTGAGTAATATCATGTTATTTGGAGGCGACGAGGGCGAGGGCGGTCGTGACGCTGGGAGACCGGTGCCGACGCTCGGTCACGAGTCGCTCTGCTGACCCTACCCAACTCTGCCTTTCCTCTTCACATCTCACAATAAATACTTATTTATGACAAACATCTATGACATTAACTGTACACGTTGTATCTTGTTTTATTGTGATATGCAATAGCTACAGATTAGTTCATACCGAGATACCGATACTTTATGGTACTGAAGATTGGAAAATCTAAGATATAGCAAAAACAATAAGAGCATATATTGTGGGGTATATTTCATTTTGTAAATACTTGAAGATATAAACCTCAGGTAAGCAAAACTGCATATAGAGGCATTTTGTTCCTGTATTGGTTACATACATATTAGTTTTAATTTTCTATTGAGGCATTGGTCGCGCAATGTGACAGCGCCTGACTGTATACGAGATAGTTGTGTGTTCGATTCCCACTACGGAAATGACTGTATTTCCACTATTTTCATTCTATGCTCTGGTGGCAAGACAAATCGGCATTTAGTTCCGCCACTTCACACGCAATGTCTCGGATTCAGTCGGAAAGAGGAGAACGAAGTGCTTTGACACTAGTTTCTTTCCAATACTGCTATGCCTTAAAAAGTGTGAAGGTGAAAGTGTTGTATCTAACTATTCAGATTACGTCTCATGCGCATGTTAAAAAAACAGACGTCACAAGTTATTCAGTTTTCCTTTATATACTAAAGGATTGTGTAAAATAATAAAATAGTATAAATAATATTTAATTAACGTATAATTATAATGGTACTTTAATTGATATTAAATATTTTATAATAATAAATAAATCACGTTTTTTTATTTCTCTAACATTTATTACGACAGCATAAAGTTTTAATTAAATCTCAATTGTGCCAATTCTGCCACACTGACGTGTTACAAAGCAGAGTTTCAAATGGTTATGTGTATTTACATGTCTTAATATCAAATATTAATGTATGTGATAAAGTAAATGAAACACGAATGTAATAGACGAAAATCTTCACAGCGAGCTCAACTGGGCGCATTAAACTAATGTCTGTTGCATACAGCTGCAATTTTATTAACATTTTAGTGAAGGTAGTCATGCCGCTGGGAAACTACACAATCGGCAATCAACAAACACGTAAATTATGTTCGTACTAATGCATTAAATTACATACGTCGCAGACACTTCGCCGTGTTAAGAAATAAATTAAAATATTTAAGTTAGTTGGTGGGTAAATCTAGTAGATTTATTCTATTTTTAACACGCTTTTATTAGTTTCATTTGTATCTATTAATTTGCTTTCCACATTGCTTATAAAATTGCACCTGTGTCCGAATCATAATACAGTATTTATATTTGTTTCACATGATAATACATCATTTTCGTAGCATTAACCTTCTTGCTAGGATAAATAGGATATACAGAAAACTATTTTAAATTGTTTTATTAGTTTATGTTGTGATTAAAAATATTATTTCATTTAAATTTTAACTGTAAACCCACATTCACCTTGTAGGTTTGATATTTCTATAGCTTTCGACGGAACAGCTGTAACGTTAAATTTTAAATATGTACATTGCACACCATAGTGAAATAAAAGTCCAGTATTAATCATTTTTAATTAATTAATTTTAAACTTAACAATATTTATATACAAATAAGAATTCAATCGTGGACGAATGGTAATTATTAGTAGTAGATACTAAGGTAGGTAATTTAGACATACTCTTAGAATGCAGTGCTAATTAACTACAAAGCTTGAGAGAAATTTCCATTTGAATTGGTACATACCTGTTGTAGTAGTAACTAAATACTAGTAGAAATACATAGTATTTTGTAAGACTAAATAATTAAACTTTATTATTCGTGTAGTTAATTTACTGCATATTTATTTATACGAGTATACGAGTTATCACTCGTCTCAGTTTCAAATATAAAATAGGTAAAGATAATATTAAGGCTCATCAAAAGAGTAATCAAATATTACATATATAGGTATATATTATATTATTATTAAGATCTTTGACTTTAGCGATTACTATACATTTTGAAATAAAACTATTTTCAACCTTATTTTACCACCAGGGCAGTACGCGAGGCAACTAATAAATCGTTGGCGGTAGTTTGATATAATAATTGTATTAACTAACAGACGAATGCCTCAGTCTACCTAGTTTGATATAATAATTGTATTAACTAACAGACGAATGCCTCAGTCTACCTAGTTTGATATAATAATTGTATCAACTGACAGACCAATGCCAATGACCACGGACTACTGTAGCTCGAAACGTCGGTTTCTAAAATGTATTTTCGAATACCAAAAATATACGCGATTAATCGCGGTTAAAAATAATTTCATTTTAAAATTTTATATTATTCCTGTGTGAACATTGAATAAGTAAAAGACATATTTAGAAAACGTATAACGTATTGAACGCAGCCGGATTTGATACCGCGCCTTTTATACGTTCAAACTTTTATACGTTTTCTAAATATGTCTTTTCCAATTTCCTAAATTAGCGATGAACACTTTAAAAAATGTCAAAAAATTATGATGATGATGCTTTATTCATCTCGCGTATACCGCAAGTAGAATAAGCGGTTAGTGTTAGGACACTATGATCTCGACTTTCCTTAAACTTTGAGAAATTTACGTGTTGACTAGTGGAACTCAACATTATGCAAGAGCATCAACATTATTTAACTAAAGAGTTACCGGGCTCTCCTCATTGCGGCTATAACCCGCCGTTTGTAATGAGACCATGTCTCACTGTACCAGTATAACACACACCATTTTACTGTACTGTAATTATCAAATGTTATCTTTGATGAAACATATATTTTTTACATTTGTAAAAATTTCATTAAAAATCTTGGTTGCTGAATTAGAAACATTCATACTAATATAATTAGTGCGAAATGAACTCTAAGTGTCTGCCTGTGACGTCATCACACAGCTGAACCGATTTTCATGACATTTTATATAGATAAACTTAAGGGTCACACGCAACTGCATTTTTATTGTTTTCCAGGAATTTCATCGTTTTACGATAAGACTGCCGAACCCACCAAAGCCGCTATAGTTCAGGCTTGTGAAGTCGCGAGAAGAGTAAGTAAGTTAGTAAAGCTAGTTTATTACAAAAATAAACCTGCAAAGTGTTTACGAAAGTGAAATACAACAAAAAGCTTAGTTTCCTTTAACAATTAAATCTAACTATATGTAGAAATATCATACATTTAATATATTTTTCAATGGTCTTTTTCATGGATTTTCTTGTGATAATTAGATTACTAGTATTTTAAAAGCATCCCAAATATATCGTAGCCACTAATATTTATGTACTAATGTTTCAAGTATATTAAAAATATTATAATTGGAATGAAGCAGGTAGTCAAGTTTTAATAAAAACAAAAAGCATGTTCTGGTAGAGTTGGTTCCGCAACTCACCATGCTTCAAATTTGTTTTAAATAATTTTAAGCCGTCTAATGACGGAAAGTAGGGAGTGGTCGTAGTACTAAGTCGTAAAAACCACGAAGAAGAATCAATGTGTGATAGTCATAGTCGGTTCCCCAGTGCCCTAGTAAACAGCTTCACATATCTCATATGCTTCTATATGCATATACAGTAATTCTAAACTTTTACAAATTTATTACAGTTTCATTTTCAGTAATCATTTCATTGACTAATTAATCTAAATTATTGTTCATTTTCATTAGCTTTTAAGTGTTCAGTTCAGTTTAGAATTCATAACAGCTCGTGACGTTAATAAATTTAGTTGCAAGACACCTTATAACTTATCTATTAAATGTAAATATTTCTCCCAAAATACCTGAATGTAAGCTTAATGAGGCTCTGACAAAACAAGTTATTACATCGCCGCATACTCTGCAAATTAAACATACATTCTACACTAATAAAATAACCGTGAGAGGCTGCGGAGCTGCGCCCTGGCCGCCATGTTTTGCATATATTTAGTTACATTATCAAAGACCTAATACCGGCTCGTGAAATTATATTACCGCCTTCTTAGTCTTATATTAATAAATAGAATACTTAAAAACTTGTTTCGTAACTTAATATGCATTTATTTGAGTCTAAATAAACTATGAATGAGGATTTCATTCGTTCAGTTTTTAAAACTACTCTATGACAATATAATTTGTAGTAATATTAATTTGTAACTAAACCTATCAAATAAGATTCATTACGAGCGGAATTTTTATTATTATTAGCGCTTTCATGTACATTACCGTTAAGGAAGGCAGAAGAACACGATATTGTAGTGGTTTAAACAGAGCATTACTTTACGCGGACCGGTTCTGCGCACGCCTACGGTTTATACTATGATTTTATCAATAAATTATCACTAAGATCCTATTTTAGTCTTGTAGTTTTCAACTTGCTCTTAATGGCATGGGAACTAAACAATACTTATTTTAGATATAAGAACGTGTGCTAATTACAATGTAATATATAATACATAAGCATATAGATCTCTATAAATTTATTACTCAGCAAAACGTAATTTAAAAAGGCTTTAAAACTTTAGAGAATATAAATAATATTATTCCAAATTTTTTATGTTTCTGGATATAGCCTACTGAAGATGTTCTCTCATCTTTCCTAAATAATTGCGGTCGTAGGTAGCCGTATGTTAATGACTAAAAAAAGCTCAATAAATAAGACATCGCCGTATAATTTCCAAAATAAAATTGCATGTCATTCGAGGGCGTGGTAGAGCCGTAATAATTTCATGATTTATGTTACGGCATAATAAAACTCAGTTTTTGCTTTTCCGCGACGAAAATCGGTGCACATTGAGCAACGACCACGAGTTTAATCAGAATCGTGAGGTTGGTAGGTACGATGAGTGATACGGCACTCGGACCTCTGCAAATTATTTCAAGGGGCGTGCGTGTCTTTTGGGAGCTCGCTAATGCATTTTTGCAAGCGATGCGGTGCGCAGTCGTTACGCAAGGATGCCCGAAGAACTGGTCTGACCGGCTTTAGATCTGGGCCAGAGCCATCTCTCCACTGAGATATTACCGCTAATAGATATTGAACACCCAGCCGCTAGTCGTATTGCTCCTGCGCTCATATACGACCCCGCGATTTAGTCTCATAATATAAAGATTACTTATAAATTCACGTTATAGTCACATACATATAGTGTTTGCAAATACAATTATATTATTATGTAGTATATTTCAAACTTGGCTGTGCGTTTTACTTTAAATATGGTCGGTTAACATAGTGATTTAAATAAATTTTAAAATATAATATATAATTATGATTTTATTTTACGGACTCGTATGCATAAGTTAGAATCTAACCTTCATTTGACAATTAAGAGACCGTAAAAGACAATAAGCAGTTTATTTGCATGGATTATCATATAATAAAATTACATTCTTATTTAATGTTTTTTTCATATTACTACAGTATATATATATATATATATATTTTATAGCAAATAAAAAAGGTAACGATGTCACTCAAGAGGACCGACAGAACTGAAAACTTAATACTGTGTGTTGTATTATTCAATAATAATTATACTTTTTATATATTAGTTAAAACATATTATGGATTCTTAAGCCCAATACAAAATATTACACAATAAAGTTATCGAAATTTTAACTAATATGTACATATTTTTCTACAGAATATTCATATTTACGTATTTTTCAACGTACTTAATTTTCTCATTATTAATTTATAGATAAAATATAAAAGGAAAAATAGAATAGGTTTATGGTGGTCAAACGCAAACGCAAACG